>JASVEL010007884.1:0-131912 GCA_032618575.1 Nicotiana noctiflora | reverse complement strand
AGGTACCACTAAATCTACTAGAATGATGAGGCTTCTTGTCCGACATCTGACCACCTCCCCGTGTAAGGGCCATTTCAACTTTGTTGGCTGTATTGGCCACCTCCTAAAAGGAAATATCACTACCAACTCCTATGGCCAACTGAAGACGGATCGGCTGAATCAATCCATAAGGAATCTCCGGACCCTCTCTCGCTCTGTATGGAGTATGACAACTGCATGGCATGCCAAGTCAACAAATCTAGTCTCATACTGTGTAACTGTCATGGAGCCCTGCTGGAGGCACTTAAACTGCCTACGAAGTGCCTCCCGCTGAGTGACGGGGAGAAACTTCTCCGAGAATAACTCCACGAACTGATCCCATGTCAAAGTTGGAGACCATGCTGGTCTATATAGGCAATAATCTCTCCACCAAGTCTTGGCGGATCCTGCAAGCCCGAAGGTGCGAAAATAGACCCTGTTGGTCTCCACTATACCCATAGTCCTGAGAATCTCATGACAACTGAATAGAAAATCCTAGGGGTCCTCCGATGAAGCACCGCTGAAAGCGGTGGTGAAAACCTTGGAGAACCGATCAAGTCTCCACAAAGCATCCGAAGACATGGCCGCTCCATCACCGGCCTGAGCTGTAATACCTATCTGAGCTGCCACTGCAGGCTAAACCACTAGAACCTGAGTCCGGGGAGCTACCTGCTCCGGAGTACGCATAGGAGGAGTTTGAACCCCTCCTCCAGCCTGAGAAGTGGCTGGTGCTACTGGCAGCAAACCCACTGTAGTGACGTTGTCCATAAAGCCTACCAATTGGACTAGAGCATCTTGAAGATCCGAGGTAAACATGACCCCTCCTGGGACCTGAGCTGGGCCCACTGGAGCTGCTGGAGCCAGAACCTCCTCATCATAGTCAATATGAGGCTCCACCTCTGGAACGGCTACCTTGGGTTGAGCTATGCCACTACCACGGCCTCTGGCATGACCTCTGCCTCTGCGCCTCGTGGGAGTTGCTACTGGGGGCTTGGGTTGCTGCGCGGTAGAAGAAGAAGCACGTGTTCTCGCCATATGCGAAAGAACAGAGTAGAAGGACAATCAGTAATTGAGAAATAGAATCGCACGACAAGAAAGAACAAAAGTGAAATGTTTCCTAACTCTGTAGCCTTTGGGGGATAAATACAGATGTCTCCATACCGATCCCTCAGACTCTACCAAGTTTGTTCGTGATTAGCGAGACCTATGTAACCTAGAGCTCTGATACCAACTAATCACGACCCGGATTTATCCCACCATCGGGCGTTGTGATGGCGCCTACTAACGGAGTTAGGCCAGCCAAACATTACACATTCTCTATCCAACCTCAATAATACAATATTCTAACAATAATTAAATAAGCGCAGAAGACTTTAGTTTTAACAAAATGATATAAAAGTGCTAAAGTTTAAAACACATCACTGCCCAAAATCTCGAGTCACTAGCTCACGTACTACTATAGAATACTAAATACAACTGTCTGAAGAAAGTATAACAGTCTATCTCAATACAAAACTAACAAACCGAATAAAATAGAATAGACTCCGGGCCCGCGAACGTCTACGAGGCTACCTCAAGAATCCCTGGATTGAAGGCCTGCTCCGATCAAGTACTGCTGCAGTCCGAAAGCAGCATCCTGATTTGAGAAAAAGAAATGCATAGATTGTAGCATCAGCACAACTGACTCCATGTGCTGGTAAGTGCCAAGCCTAACCCCAGCGAGGTAGTGACGAGGCTAGACAGGACCTACCACAAATAACATGTACAGATATATGTGCAATAACAGGAAAAAACATACCAATTTAAGCAGTAAAAAGGGGAGGGACATGCTGAGGGAAATACTAGAGTCAAAGTACAAAATTTATCTGTAAAGAAGTGAAACTGAACAATAACACTGATAAGGAAATCACAAGCAGTCTCTACATACGAACACAATACACCCAGTCTATACTCCGTTGCGGCAACCCGATCCTCAAAAGATATCACCATTGCCGCATGCAACCCGATCCTCAACAATCAATACCGTTGCAGCGCGCAACCTGATCCTTAATATTCATCAATAGTCAATACTGTTGCGGCATGCAACCCGATCCTCAACATTTAATATCAAGAACTCACCCAAACAATGACCACAACTCAAGTGCGAGGGGAGTAATAATAATCAATAGAAAATTCCGGCAAGAGAATGCAATTATCAATTAAAACATCCTGACAAGAAAGAATATAATAAATACTTACGTCCCGGCAGGGGACTAATCGCTACGCGATCCATTTGCAATCACCTATCTCTCGTGTATAATTTCTAATCCGTGCAAATGCTCAAAAAACCAAAACCAATCACTAACCTTTCTCCAATATTCACATTATATTATACTTATCAACCCAAGCAAGAAAGATATACCATTAAATCTGAATCCAAAACATATAAGACCCACAGTCATGCTCGACTCCGCGGTGCATAGATAACCGTCACCATACATATGCACCGTACTTCACATTTAGCAAATAGCAAATAACATCCTAATCATAATCCCTCAAGACAAAGTTACAACAAACACTTACCTCGGTCCAAAAATAGCGATCAAGCCTCTAACACCGCCTTTCCTCTAGAATTCGACTCCGTAACAATGATATCTAATCATAATTAATTCAATAATGTCAAATGAGGCTCAACAACATAATCCCATAGCCTAAAATTGCATTTCCTACCATTCTTCCAAAAGTAGCAAAATCCGACACCCGGACCCACATAATCCAAACTCGAAGCTTGGACCAAATTCCAATCACCCATAACCCCAAGAGTTCAAATACATAATATTGTTTAAGATTCGGACCCAAATTGAGGTTAAATCGCCCAAAATTTCCAAAACCCTAGTTCGACCCAAAACCCCCATTTTCTACCTTGAATTTCATGATTTAGGGCAATTAGATAGATGATGATAGGAAATGAAGAAGATGAGTTAGATAATGTTTACCCAAGGAGGTTTGATAAAGAAATGCTTTAAAAATCGTCTAGGTGCTATTGGAGAAGAGAGAGTTGGAGAAATGGGATGAAAATCCCGTAATAGCTACTATTTTATGCTTTTAAAATCACTGGCGAAACTGCCCTACGCGGTCGCGTGAAAGGGACTGCGAGCGTGGAGAGGAAAGACTGGAAGCTACGCGATAGCATGGAGATTGATGCAATCGCGTAGAGGGAATTCACTGGGGTGGTCTATTTGGCCTATATGAACGCGTAGGACATACTCAAACGCGAAGAAGAGGGGCTGGAAGCTATGCGGTTGCGTAAATGGTAATGCGATCGCGTTGAAGGAATGGCCAAAGCAGTGCGATCACGTGGATGAGGCCGCGATCACGTAGAACAAAATCCCTGTGCAAAAATTGCAGAAAATCTGCCAACTTTTCTAAGTGTAAAACACCCCGAACCACCCTCGAAATACTTTCGAGCCCTCGGGGCTCCCAACCAAACACACACACTAACTCAATAACATCATACGAACTTACTTGAGCAATTAAATCGCTAAAATAACATCAAAATCAAAGAATTAACCCCCAAAACTCATAATTTCATTTCAAAGTTCATACACTCTCAACTTTAGCTATTAAGGTCCAAAACACGTCAAACGACGTCCGATTTCGACCAAATTTTACAGAAAGCGCTTAACACATACTTAAGACCTGTACGGGATGTCAGAACCAAAATACGAGCCTGATACCTATATTTTCTAACTTATTTTTGTTTCCATTTTTCCTTAGTAATTTCAAAAAATAATTTAACAGAAAAATTCTTTTACCGGGGTTTTGGTTCTCGGATTTAGACTCCGGGCACATGGCCGAGTACCATTTTTTCTACGGACCTCCCGAGGCCGTCGCATTACTGGTCCGGGTCCGTTTATCCAAAATATTGACTAAAGTCAACTATATCAATATTAATATCATAATTCTTCAAAAAATTTCACAGAATTCATAAATTTTAACATAAAAAATTTCCGACTTTGTGCTCGGACTGCACTCGCAAATCGAGGCAACCAAAAGTGAGGTTTTCAAGGTCTCAGAAGTGCGAAAAAAGAAAAAAATACGGTGATGATCCCTTTGGATCGTTACAACATCATACAACTACTAGTTTTAATATACATATTTTGTTTAATCATATAAGATTTTAACGCAACAAAAGAAGAATAAAAATTTTAATGTGTGAAAATTTTAAAAGAATAAACCAAACAAAAAAAAGAAATAAAAATAAAAGTACTTAACTGATATGCAAAAAAAAACATCAAACACGACAATCTTCCGTGGGCGTCTACTTGTAAAAAGAAATGGAAAAAACAACAAGATTGACATAAGAATTGAACTCACAACCTTACATCATATAATACTTTAAGCATAGGTGCACACAAATATCTTTAAATATTTTTGAAAAAAATATAGCATTATTATATATGATTTAGGCGGGAGCATGAGTTCAGGTGCCCCATGGAACTCCCTAGATACACCCTGATAATTAAGTGATTTAATAATGTGAGAATACAAGACAAAGAACTTGATTAAGTGATAAAAGTGTATGCCAAATAGTACTATATATATATTGGTTTAGTGTAATATTTTATGCTAAGTAAGTTTTTACCATAACCAACAAAGGTTGTGGTGAAGTGGTAAGAACTCATTCACCATTAACCAGAGGTTTTGAATTTGAGCCCCTGGGTATGGAGTCCCCCTTGTTAAGGAGCACTTTACCTCTCAAAGTACGACTTCTCGATATGAATTCGGATTTTGTCGGACTCCAATATTGATACCATATACCAAGTAGGAAACAAAAAAAAAAAATTACCATAACTTATCTATTAGTAGACTTACTAGGATCGGTGATAGGAGTATAATAAATAACTTATATAAATTCAGTTTGAAAGTAGATCTTTTAAGAACGATAAATAGAATCGGTAACTTATAGATAAGGGCTAATTTAATTTGACACTCCCTCCGTTTATTTTTTTCTTGTTCACGACATCAAAAGACATTTTCACATTACTTGTCAACTACTCTAAATCGAGAAAAAAATAATTTTGTTATTTTTCGTTTTACCCTTATTATTAATTACTCATCCCCAAATTATTGCTAAATATTATTGAGAATGCTATTATTATTATAGGTAATATATATATATATATATATATATATATATATATATATATATATATATATATATATATATATATATATATATAGATTAAAGGTAATTTAAAATTACAAGTAAACAACTAAAAGTGAAATGAGGAAATAAAAATTAACTTCATTCTTTAGGATGAGTCAATCGATTTGAAGTACATAAGAATCCCCATAAAATAAAGATTGGAAGGCACCACTAGATGGTGGAGATAAACTTGCTAAAATAACTGTATATATCTAGTAGTGACAAATTTTCGCGAGTTCTAGTCCCAAATTTGTATGGGTCAAATTTGACCCACCAGGTCTCTTAGCGAATATGACAATTCCTTAAGAGGAGCGACTTGTGGGCAAAGCCGGGACAACCTTATAACCATGTTGGGTCTTAGATAGTATGTATTTAATTTATGTCTTTAAAAGTATTTTCCAGCTAAAAGCCCTTCCATATATAGGGGGGGAGGAGGAGCGGGGGACTGTGTAAGAAAAAAAGTTTTTTGGAATGATAATACAACCTCTCTAATATTGCATTTGCTCTCTCCTCTCTCTAGTATTTCAGTTCTTATATCCCTAATATTGTTTCCATCCTTTCTGATTTTACTAACAATTAGCATTATTATTTATATCGATTAAGGAGATTATCCTGAAGTTTATTATTCTCAATTACGATTTACCTCCTCAATTATATCAATTAATTTGCTTGAAAAATATTGTTCAACTTTTGAGTCAAACAAAATCATATTCCTTTTCTAATTGCATAGCAGAAGATATATTTGTTACATGGTATTGAAGAAAAAATAAAGATAAAAGCATAAGAAGTAAATGAATCTAAAACCCAATGCATCCTGCCAGGGGCTGCTCTAAGGCTAGGCCAGTGAGGCCATTTGCCGTAGGCCCTAAAATTTAAAGGCTTCAAATTTATTTTAAACTGTTTTATTATTATTATTATTATTATTATTATTATTATTATTATTATTATTATTATTATTGTTATATACTATATAATTTCTATAAATAATTAGTATAAAGAATAGTATTTCAGCATATTATTCTTTTGTTATTTGATTGAGATTATTGTATATCAATAAATTCATAAATTATGATGATTGTCTTTTTTTTTTGGTCAGAGATGATAATTGTCTTCTATCATTAATCAGTATATTTTCTTCATTCTTTAATTTTAATTTTATTCTTTTTATATATGAATTAAGTTATATATATCGACAATATAATGAATTTCTATTACAATTTCTATTGAAACCACATGAACACGAAGCATTGACGCTAGGGGTGGGCATAAAATCCGAAAAACCGAATTCCGAACCGAACCGAATTTATTCGGTATTTCGGTTTCGGTTTTTTTTGGTATTTCGGCCTAATTCGGTATTGTAATTTTGGTATTTCGGTATGGTCCTCAGTATTAAAATTCTAAAATTTCGGTATACCGAAAAACCGAATTCCGAACCGAACCGAATTTATTCGGTATTTCGGTTTCGGTTTTTTTCGGTATTTCGGTCTAATTCGGTATTGTAATTTCGGTATTTCGGTATTTCGGTACGGTCCTCGGTATTAAAATTCTGAGATTTCGGTATTTCGGTATACCGAAATACCGATTTTTAAAAGACATTTTCTGAATAACTCAGCCCATTGCCCATCGCCCCAGCCCCAACGCCCAAGCCCAAACCCTTCTTTATTTAATTCCCAGCCCCAACCCAACGTCCCAGCCCACTCTAAACTCTAATTCTCAGCCCCAATATCGGTTTTTTCATTTGCAGTGCACACTGGAGTGGCGTCAATCATTCTTTAGCTAGTGATGTCTTGGCCATTTTTTAATCTTTTTAATTATTTGGTGTTTTAGTCTATACTTTGATTAATAACTCAAGTCTTCCGAATTTGAACTCTAGAAAAGATTCCATGGCTTGGTTACTTGATTGTCTCAAATTCTCTATTCTTTATAGTTCGGAACAGATTTTTCATTCTTTCACAGTGATAGTTCCCGTTGTGCATGTGCACTATTAGCATTGATTATTCATCGATTATTAAACCGAAACCGTACCGAAACCGTACCGAACCAAAATAAAAAATACCGAACCGTACCGAAATATTTTGGTACGGTATTTGGTATACACAATTAATAAACCAAATACCGAAATACCGAACCGAAATTCTTAAATACCGAACCGAAATACCGAATGCCCACCCCTATTTGACGCACCGATTTTCTCTTAATGTAATTCAACATATTATATTAGGTTATTTATAACTTATTTTAAATATATACATATTAGTGCTACTTAATAGAATGAACTGCAATTATCTTTTAAATTGATCAGAATGGGTAAATATTTTTTATACTGCCAATGCTTAAAACTTAATTAAGTTATTATATTGTGTAGATTTATTTCTCTTTCTTGTTTGGAATGATAGCCAAATTAAAGTTTTGGACCTCAACATCTGATAATTCGCCACTTTATTCCTTGTCTCTTCTTCTAATTTTTTTATTTTTCTTTAATTCGTTAGTTTTTATCTTATATAAATGGTTAGTTGTTTAATAATCAAATTTTGCTGTTAGTATAAAAATTTTAATAAAATAAATTTAATGGACTTTTAATATGATTTTACCTTAGGTCACGAGATGCGTTCGAACCGCCCTGCATCCAACTTGCTCGTCCAGCCTTCAAAATCATCTTGCTTTAGAACAAAATTTACGAATTTCTCTTTTGTAGTTTTCCCCTTTAAGTTCATAATAATTAAGGTTTTCTCAAAATTATATATTTTCACAAAAAACAATTTAAACTAATCTGGAAACTTCCCAAGGCTTAAATTAGCAAGACAGTTGTGCTTTTAATGAAAGGTTCCTTTTATGGTTGTGTGCGCCTAATTAATAAATCTTCCTTTCTTCTTTAAATAATTGGAGCCTTTTATCAGCATTTTCCTTGTAGTTTGAATAGTGATAGCTAGTAATAATAATAATAAGATATGGAGTGTGGTGGAAACAAGATGGTTATCAAACCTGTACGAACATCAAAGAAATTAGAAAATGGAGAAGAAGAAGAAGAAGAAGCATTAATATTGAGTCCAACTTCTAGATTGTTTCATGAACAAAACAACAACGTTCACATCATAGCAATCTTGGGTTGGAAAGTACCAATTGACGTTGACGCCCTGAAAGCTGAAATACAGCGCAAGATGCTTAAACACCCACGCTTTTCCAGTTTGCAGGTAATTACTCTATCTGATTTACAATAAGTGATCAATTTATTTTTAGCAGGTCCATTAAGAAAATACTAAATTCTATATAAAAATTCTTACTATAACTAAACTACCCCTAATTAAACACTTAATACGAGGAGTAAGGAATTTTTTAGGAATATGTTCATAGGGATGATTTTAAAAAAAAAATAAATTGAATTCTTTCTTGATTACATAACTGCACACTTATTTCGAACCAAAACAAAAGGTATAATAGCCTAAATGACACTTATACTTGTATCACTTTGTCATACCGGTCCTCAAACTTATAAAGTTTCATCTAGACACCTCTACTCGTTCAAAAATAATATGTTAAACCCTTCTGACAGTGTGTGTTCCTCAATCGCCTCACTATATTATCCACGTCAAATAAAAATATTCCATGTCATTATTTTTATTCTCAAAAACTATTTTTGAAAAAGAAAAAGTTGAATCCTAAAGTTTTCTCTCACAAACACATTCTATGTCTTTCTCTCTCTCTCTCTGAAACAGCCATTAGCAGGGAACTCTTATACTGTATTGTACCTCGTCGATTGGTAGAGCAACCACGAAATAGTTTAACGCCATCATGTTGAAACGGTGAATCCACAAGAACAGCTCACCCACGATGAGCTTCGGCAAGCTTAATCTGGAGACAACATAATGCTTTAAACATAGATCGAGATGGTAAATTCAAAAAAAAAATGAAGCTATATATGGCAACACTGACAACAAATCGCAACAATCTCAACCCAAATGGTATCAAACGATTTCCAGCAAAAACTGTCATTTTTCTTCTTTTTTAATGTAAATATATAAACAAACAAAAAAAATCAAAAATGGAGAAGAGGAAGAAGAGAGACATTAAAAGTTGCTTAATCTGGGGTGTCTTCAGATTTGGAATATTCCAGTGAATTTTGGATTTGGAGTTTGGGGGGAGGGGGAGGAAGGAGGGGAGGAACGAAGGGGAGAGAGAAAGAGAAATTTTCTATGACCTTCTTCTTAAATTTATTTAATTTTTGTCTTTTCTTTTTGTTTTTATCTTTTCTTATTTTAAGTATTTCTTCTTTAGAATACCTTTCACGCTCCTTCGACGCATGAAATATATGTATTTTGTCCAATTCAGTTGTTAAGTTGCTACATAGATATGGTCAATGGTCAGAGGGGTTTAAAATATTACGTTTGAATAACTATAAGTATTTGGATGAAACTTTGTGAAGTAAAAGGACCGGAATGTCAAAACCGAACAAGTACAAATGTCTATGAGGCTATTCTGCCAAAATAAAAAATAAAAAATAGGTCGCTTATTATGAACCGGCGGGAGTACTAACTAGAAAGGGAACTTGAAGTACATACTCCCTCCGTTTCAATTTATATGAACACATTTGACTAAGCACGAAATTTAAGAAAAAAGGAAAGACTTTTGAACTTGTGGTGTAAAATGAGGCACAAATATTTTGCGTGGCTATAAATCATTGCATAAAAGTAAATTATTTCCAAATAAGGAAAGAGATCATTCTTTTTTACATTGACCAAAAAAAATAGGTTCACATAAATAAAAACGGAGGAAGTATAATTAGTACTAATAAGAATCTTGGATGGTTTTCATGGCAGATACAGTTAATTCCCAAGGTTTTCATTATACTTTTTTCCTTCATTTGCCCAGAGAATCTCTTTTTCGTTTTATAAGTATTTTATGCGTCCAAAAATAGTTATCTCAAATTAATTTTTTATTTTAGAATTTCGAAACAAAATTAATTATTAATTTTTTCTTATTTTACTCCTAGTAGTAATTATTTTTGAAGATGGAGATGGCACATAAATAAAATAGATTATATCTTAAGACATATATAAGGATAACAATAATAACATACCCAATATATTTCTACAAGTGGGATCTTAGAAGAATAATATATACGCAGAACTTATCCCTACCTAGTAAAGGTAGAGATATTGTTTCCAATAGACTTCAGCTCATATATATAAAGGAAGGGAAGACATAAATAATGGAAAACGGTAATAAAAAAATAATTAAAAAAAAAAACTCTTCTAGTTAATATTTCTTAATTAAAGATCGTGTAAAAGGGAAATATAACAGATAATTTGGGACAAAAAGAGCAATTAAACATAAATAATTTAATTTGAAATGATAAAACTTGCTCCACTTATACTAGCATACACTAGGTTGTTTTAGCCTGTTTACAGCTAGTGGGAGAAATATATATATATATATATATATATAGAGTTTTGTCATGCACATAAGGTAGGGCAAATTTAAGGTGCACACATAAAGTGTGTCAACAATTTTTACTCTATCGATTAATTATACTCCATATGTTTTAATTTAGATGGCATATGTTGCTTATTTGAGAGTCAAATTGCGTGAAGTTTGACCAACATTTTTAAAATATGTTATCAAAGAAAAATTATAACTTATAATAAAATCGTATATTTTTTGTATATCTAAATTTTAATTTTAAAATACTAAATCGAACTAATTTAATTTAGTTTTAAAATTTAGTCAAGTTGACGCTCGATAATCGAAATATGTCATCTAAACTGAAACAAAAGGGTAGTAAGTTAAGTGTACTAACAACTCACGTTTCACATAGACAATTACTCGTGATTACATTTCTAAAAAACACGATAGTGTAAAATCTTTACAAGGTTAATGTACAACAATATTCAGATTTTTGAATTTGTGTTGAAATGTCAACAGGTTATGGATGAAAGTGATGGCGACGGAAAAATGAGATTGATTCCTACGACAGTGAATATAGATGATCATATTACAGTTCCAGACCTTAAATCAGTCCCCAGAAATATGGATAACGACAAGTTGGTAGAAGAGTATATATCAAACCTAAGCACGACAACTATTGACAAGTCAAAACCTCTATGGGATCTTCACATCCTTAACATGAAAACCTCCCATGCCGAGGCTACCTCTATTTTCCGTTTTCATCATTCTCTTGGTGATGGAGTTTCCCTAATTTCGCTTTTACTCTCTTGTTTTCGGAAAAGTTCGGATCCTAATTCTTTGCCCACACTCCCGGTTTCTTCTTCTTCTAAGAGCAAATCAAATTTATCAATAAGGAATAGAAAAAATATTTGGTCGTTGGTATGGCAGTACGTCGTAAAGTTCTGGTTTTTCATCAGTCTTTTGTTCAATACAATTGTTGATGTTTTGCTGTTTACAGCGACTGCACTTTTCTTGAAAGACTCACAATCACCTTTCACAGTTGCCCAAGGATTTAAGTCGTCCACTCGTAAAAGATTTATCTATCGGACTGTTAGCTTGGATGACATTAAATTTATAAAGAATGCGATAAACTGTGTAAGTATATAATCCTTAAATACAAGGTTGAATAGCATTTTAAATCCCTTTTCAATTTTCATGGGTTTAAATTTGTCTCACGTAACCTAAACTGTCCCTTTTATTTTTTCTTTTGGTCTTTCTTGCAAATTTAGACGGTTAACGACGTTATACTGGGGATAACACAAGCAGCTTTGTCGAGTTATATCCATCGAAGATATGGTAATTAAGCTCATATATTAGCTCACTATATTCTTATTAGAAAGTAATTTAATTTTATGTACAAGTATTTTCAGGAGTTTATCTTTTACCACGGATGACCGCCAAGTAGTTCATCTTAATTAGCACTTTACCTCTTTGACACAATAACATATTGTAAAGAGCATAATAGGTGTGTCACAAACAATATTAACCAGCGAATTAAGTATATAAACAGAATTGAAAATTCGATCTTGCCTCAAAACCTATAAATCACACTAGGTGAGAGTCATAAGGTCACTTTTGCTATATGGAGGTAGTTTTTTTCTGTTGAAAGTGATATATTTAAATTTTAATTTGTTGTTGTGTAACAACATGACGTTTTGGGTTCTGGAGAGGGGGTGGGTATACTAATAATCTAAAAATTTAAGGTGATTATAATCGAGATCCAATTAGGACCCTTTCTTTATTTATTTTTTTGGGAAAAATGAGGGGGTTAAAATGCTTTTAACCATGGAAGTCAAACTTTCTATAGTTATTGTTTCTTCTTAATATGGCAGTAGAAGTTGAAGGCAAGAGGAATTATTTGCTAGAAGGAATGAGATGCAGAGCCACAGTTCTAATAAATCTGCGACCAGCTTTAGGAGTCCAAGTGAGTAGTTCTTCATCATAGGGTTAAAAAGATTGATGCAGATTGGTAAAAATTAAATGTTATTGCAATGAAAAATTTCAGACTGGTATGTGACAAATCAATTAATTTCACCTGACCATATGACAGGCGGTATCTGAAATGATTGAGAAGAATGCAGTAGTGATACAAGGAAATTGTTTTGGATTTGTCATAATTCCCTTAAATATAGCGCAATTAGAGAATCCTCTCGATTATGTCTGCAAAGCTAAGACAACAATGGATCGAACGAAGCATTCTCTTGCGTCACGATGTACCTTTTATTTTTTACAGCTTATCCACAAGTTCTTTGGCTTTAAGGTACTCCATTATTTCCCTTTACACATTCAAGTTATTGTTGAATCTGCCACATCGGCTAAGGGTTGGGGACTTGGTTTCCTATATGGCTTGAACAATCCTCACCTCTTGAGCTAGCTTTTGGGGTTGAGTTAGGCTCAATGTCCATATGTTAACATGGTATCAGAGTTGGACCCACCCCAATTCTTTGGTTTACCGATGTTGGGCTCCTATATTATATTATCCACATTCCAGTTGGCAGGCCTGAACGTGCCGGGGTGTTGAGTCTCTCACATCGGCTAAGGGATGGGGACTTGGTCTCTTTATATGGCTTGGACAATCCTCACCTCTTGAACTAGCTTTTGGGGTTGAGTAGGCCCAATGTCCATATCTTATGAGTTATCAAACAAAATAGAGATGTTTAGTTTTTTGTTCCTTTCAGTTGTCGTTATCATCTATACCTAACTAATGTTTTGCTTAATTGACATGGCACATAGGGTGTGACAAAACTTTCTGCAAGAGTTCCATCTCATACAACACTAATTTTTTCAAATGTAGTCGGTCCGCTAGAAGAAGTTTCTTGGTCAGGCCATCCATTGGCATTCCTTGCCCCAACATGTTATGGACAACCCACTGTAAGTTTCTTCAATCAATCAAGCAAATCCCCTTTTGGTCACAAATTAGTTGAGATCGGGTATATGAATCTTCCACATATACTATTTTTATAATTTGAAAAAACTACTCAGTTCAAAAATGGCTAATTGTCCAAGTACATATTGTAGGGGCTAATGGTTCATGCGTGTAGTTATGCCAAGAAGTTAACATTTACAGTAGCAGTTGATGAAGGATTAATTTCAGATCCGAACCAGCTTGGAGATGATTTTGTCGATTCATTCATGCTTATCAAAGAGGCTGCCCTCTCAAAATTCAGAACTAAATGTTGATTAGCTTATTACACAATTAGGAACTCCTCAACAAAACTTGAAAATTTTGTGTTTATTTCATGATTCATAGATTGATGCAAGACTATGAGTTTGTCAGCACGATTACATTTAAGATATGTATACCTATATATTGCTCCAAAAGTTATATTTGGTTAATATTGTCGTAACATCAATTAGTTGCATTATACTTGTGTTATTGTCAACACGATCGATGTTTTGAGCCATAAAACTAGAAGAGCAAACTCAATATATGATACATATTGTCAAATACATTTTATTTATGGCAAAGGCCTCTCTCTACCACAGCATCCTTGATAAGAGTTAGAGATTGTTCAAGATCGTCTAACAATTGATGTGGATCAGGAATTACACTTTCATCTACTGATAGAACTACTGTCATCTTGTTTGTATAGCTCTGGAAATTAATCATCAGCGCCTGAAATTTAAATTCGGGATTATGATGTAAAGATAATCTAAACAAGATCACTAATATACAACTTATTACTCATCTGTTTTTCCTAAATTAACCAATACGACTTGGTCAAGAAAATTAGTGAAATTTTTGCAAGGAAAAGACCTTACCCTACAGAGTCTGCCTATGGAACATGAAACTGAAAAAGGAAAGCAATAACTTGAAATTAGTATGAGTAATATACTTACGTGAGGTTGCCCATAAGAACTAGGTGCAAGGTAAGCCATAGGGTGCCCATAGAAGCCAATTTCTTCTTGGGGACCGACCAAATTGGAGAAACACATTGTTGTATTGGTGATAATTCTGTGCGATATTGAGCTTGACGTCTGAAATTAATATTTTTCCAAAATATAAAAAAGGGTCAAATCTTGCTATAAAGCGTTATTCTGATAACAGAGATCTTATATGTAAGATCATGAATTAAGAAATGATCGACTATTGGTTGTGAGATGCTGCTATTAATTACCTTTATCCCAAAAAATCTGAGTGCTAATTCTGAAATGGAAAATGTGTACATAGCTTCAAGAGAGTTTTTCTTATGATCAATGGTTGCCTTAGCTTCTCTGATATAATCTAAGGGATCATCTCGTAATGCAATCTTAAAGGGTAGAAGAACAAAACCAATCCAATTTCCCCACTTTGCCTCAGTGTCCTTGTCCATCATATCAGCTAAAGCCTATATATGTATATGTTAAACACGAAAAGAATGTCAATAACTTGAGTTGAAGTATAAGCTAGGAAACAAGAAGTGGTAAGATTTTGAAGAAAGAATGGATGCAATCACCTGAATTCCAGTTGATGGTCTTAAGTTTACAAGAAGAGTTGATCTGAGTCTAATATTCTTGGGGAGATTATTGTTTTTCTCTGTTGCTCCCTTGTCTTTCTTATCCTCACCTGCGAAATCCGATATTTCCTCTGATTATGGTTACTGTCGTTATGATTTAATGACACTTTCTAAAAATAAATAAGGGTGACTAATAAGAATGAACATTGGGCCTATCTCAACACCAAAAGTTAGGGTGAGGATTGACCAAAGCATATAAGGAGACCAACGACCTCAAATCTTTCCGATATGGTACAACTCAACACCCCCTTACTCCTAGGCATCTGGAGCGTGGACAACATAAATGGGGTCCAACATCGATAACAATAATTGGGATAGGCCTAGCTCTGATACCATGCGAGAGAGAGCTAGAGAGAGAAAAGTCGATGAAGAAGAGAAGAAATTAAAAGAGAGAAAATGTTACTGTTCTATTGAAATTGTATAGAGGAGAGTCGTTTATATTGTTGAGTGTTCTCGTCTACTCTACTGTATACATACATTTCTTCTACTGATACCACTGACAAATTACAAAAACAATGCATTATAACACGTGAGGCAGAAACTTACCAAATCTCCGATTAAGATATACAGATAAACCAGCTTGTGTTACTCCCAGAGCGACATCATTTATGGTCTGTGCAAGAAATAACAAAGTTCAAACACATTAAACAACTATATAAACATTTACATTTCGTTCCTAATGCAAAATTGAAGATAAGGGGAAAAGAAGGAATTTGACACAGCATATATATAGCATTTATTTGGACAAAGTATATATAGATACGTACCATATTCAATGCATTTTTCACCAACTTCAAATCGTCAAGACTTACTGTCCTGTACACAAAACGCCTAGGATTAAACTCAGAACCAGGCTTACCCTTAATTGGCGTACATGTGTCCTTCAAAAACATAGTCGTGGCCATAAACATCAACACATCCACTATTGTGTTCCAAAACAATCTCATAAATGACCAAGCTTTTGCAACATATGGCCACAATCCGTTGGAGTCGGAAGAATTAATAGGCCTCTTTTTATTTCCTGGAATAGTTGGAATTTTATCTGGATGAGCAGTTTGGCGAGTACAAGCGAGCAGAAGGGAAATAAGAGAGGTGCCATCTCCAAGTGAATGATGGATTCGAAAGACGCCAACAGCCTCAGCATCTGATGTTTTAACGTTGAGAAGATGGAGATCCCACATAGGTTTCGATTTGTCAAGTGTGGTTTTGCTAAGGTTGTGAATATAATTTTCCACGAATTTGTCTGGTGATTCCTTCAGGTTTTGTTCATCAACTTGTGGTACCACAATGTGCTTATCTAAGTCCACCTTTGTCCGGACCCATTTCATTTCTCCATTTTTTTCCTCATCCACCACCTTACAAATAATGAAACATGTAATTTTAGAAGGCATGCTAAGTCAAGAAGGCATATGAAGATTTTTTGCTTCTTGAAAATCCTTCCCTTTCTGTTAACAGTGATTTTGTACCGTATTTGATAGGAACAAAGTACACTATAGAATTGTTTTTAATTACTTGCAATTTCATTTTATTTTATTCTCGTTGAAAAGAAAATTCTTATTGATCATTTGCTACATCTCCTACCCAAACAAAAAGAAGGAAGAAAATATATATAAATCTATTCTATCCTGTACGATGTAATTTCATTTTTGGATAAGAGATTCTTTTTTTAAAAAAAAATTGGCTAACAGATCAAGTACTGTAATAGTTTATATGTTATGTTCGTATAACTTTAATACTCCCTCCGTATCAAAATTGTCATAGTTTGAACTTTAATAAAGAAATGGATACTTTTGAGATATGTGTTCTTAAATAAGCATTTGTGTAACTATAAAAAAGTTTGAAACTATCTAACATTAAATCAGTTTTTAAGAGAAACTAAGGCTAAAAATAGCCAGATTTACAACTGGTCATTCAAAAATAACCCAATTTCAAAAGTAATCGAAATTTAGCCATTTTTATGTAAAGATAAATCTAAGCGAAAACTGTTCAAAATCCGAAAAATAGTCCAGTATATTATGCTAGAGATCCAGCATAAGTATACTTGAACTCCAGCATATTATACTGGAGTTCCAAGATAGTATGTTAGAACTCCAGAATAACATGATGGAGTTCCAGCATAAGTACACTAGAGCTTCAGCACAATATACTGGAGTTTCAACAAGTATATTAGTTTAGCATAATATACTGGAGTTTGGAGCACCAGTGCTCCAATCTCTAGTATATTATACTGAATCAAGCAAAGTATACCGGTCCAGCACAATATGCTGCAGTTCATACATAAGTTCATCTAGGTCCAATATATTATGCTGGACCGATCTCTATTAAAGCAAAACAACTATTTTTCAAAGTTAGATGATTGTATACATTTTAATAAAATAGTAGTAGTAATGGGTAATTGTATATACGGGGTTCTCTTTTGTTACCCACCTCTATTATAAGTTTCTGATCATGGTGGATCCTTTTAATCTGGTATTGTATCTAAGTGGTAGCCCTTTTTTTCTCGTACCATGTATACATGCAAAAGAATTTAAGAGCTCATGAATTTTTACGGATCAAATTTGAAAAACGTTTGTATCTTGTTCATCTTAGATTGCTCTTTTTGAGCCGAGGGTTAATTGGAAACAGCCTTTCTACCTGCATTAGGTAGGGATAAGGTCTGCGTACATATCACCCTCCCTAGATCCTACTTGTTGAGATAAAGCTGAGTTTATTGTTGTTGTGGTTCATCTTAGATAGATTTTGCTGAACTGCGTCCAATCTTTTTATTTTATTTTAAAGACTACAGTTACCTTATAGAACTAAAGAAATTTTTCTATCATGATAATAGATGTGAACTTAAAATAAATATATTTCCTGAATTTTTTTCAATTGTATATATATGAAATGTTTATGCTAAAAATGTTAGGTACATCTTGCATAAATAGATTGATCATTAGCAAATTAAGACAAAAATTTGGCCATTTTTGGTACCTGGAGGCTGGAGAAACGAGGATGCTTAAGCAAAGTATGGACCAATTTCTCTCTAATAACTTGAGGATTGATTCTTGATTTGCTGCCCATTATAGCTATAACATGAACGTTGAAGTTGGGCTCGTGAAATAACCTTGCTGATGGACTCAATGGCTCTTCTTCAGCTGTTTCCATGGCTAATTTTGTCTTAGTTTGTATCGGTTTTAGACTCGGTTTTCTCCATCTTATGGACTCCATTACCTCTTCTCAATAACTTTTCTGTTGTTCTGGAAAATGAATTTTTGTTCTACATGCTTTGGTATTACTATATAAGTTGGAAAACCGAAGTAGTAGCTAGCTTTTAGTTTTGTCTTACGTTGGATAGTGTGTCTCATATGAATATGGCTGGTATTGGGATATAGGCTATAGGCATATAGATGAATGTTGATGGTTGTGCAATTAATGAACAGTTGCGTCAGGTATTCAAAAGCAATTAATAATCCTACGGCGTTTGTATAGCTTACAGTTAGAGAAGCAAACTCAAAGACGACCAAAAATTTCAAACGGACAATTGTCTGGGGAACCAGCCTTTGGGTTTTCTTTAGGAACAGTTTTGGTTTTAATTAAAAGTTGTTTCCCGCCGATTGAAACTAAACAAACAAACACCTAACTTAGGGCCCGTTTGGACATTAAAAAAAATAATTTTTTTCGAAATTAATATTTATTCATAATATTTTCAATTTTTACTTGAAGATGCATTTTAAAAATTTTCAAAAATTTGAAAAACCTTCAAAAAGCTATTTTTTAAAATTTGACTCACAAAACTTCAAAATAACCCAAAATTACACTCATGTCCAAACACAACTCGAAATTTTAAATAGCACTTTCACTTTAATTTGTTTTTTACTTTTTTTTTTAAACTTTACACTTTTTATGTCCATACGCCCACTTAGTAGGCGTTTGGCCATGAATTCGAAAATGAATTTTCAAATATAAAATTTCACTAAAATTTGAATTGAAAAAAAAGTTGTAATTGGTTATAAGTTTTCAATATATTTGAATGTCTTTTTTGTAGAACCGTGAAATATGATTTATACCCCACTTGTAAAAAAAATATCAAAACCGTCTCAGTTTAATTATATTATTTAAAATAAACAATTAAATATGCTATTATTGTTTAGCAACATGGTAGTCGTCACAAGAAAAGCATTTATTATCCATTGCAGTAGCTTCGTCTGATTATAGTCGAGAGAAAACGCGTGAGTAGTTGTAGGTTAATAATTGATGGGGTCATTTTATAAATTTAAAGTATATAGGGTAAATTTGTAAAATTAAAAGCTAGTGAAAATACATTTTCAATTGAAAAACTAGTAAGAACCAATATTTCAAATTTGAAAATACATTTTCAAGTGAATTGGAAAAGTTGGTACGCTATGGATAACCAAACATTATTTTCAAATTATTATTTTTTTAAAAAGCAAAAATTTTGTATGTCCAAACGGGCTCTTAGTCTCTTTAATTTATATACACAAACCGCCAATAAAAAAGCTATGATTCCATTGAATTTCTTTTATCGAAAAAGTAGAGTGTTCAAATAGAACAAAAAATATATTTGTTTGTACATATATACACTTCTGAATCTATTTAATTAGAGAGTAAGTTGTTATGTTACGTTACTATTATAATGACGGATGTGGTTCAAAAATTATTATCTTTAAATCTTCCACATGACATTATGGTTTTTTTCTAATTTATGTGTCTACCATTACTAATATAGAAATTTTATACAATAATGTATATCAATTTTCAACCTAGTAAATAGTTAATCGGCATTAATATTAATCTCACTCGATCACACCATCCTTGTGTTTGTCATCAATGACGACGACGAAGAAGACAGATTTTTAAAGTCATTCAGCATGCAGGATATCTCTGTTGTGGCTACAAGTAAGAGGTGCCGCAGAAAATTCAGTAGCAAAATTACTTCAGAGGGTTTGCTGAAGGACTTAGACAGGTGGCGTAAATGATGATGCATACAACTTCAAAACTACTACTCACTTTCAAATTTCCTTTTAACTAGAGGTGTGTTTTTTTATTAAAAATTTTTGGCCAAAAATACTTTTGGCTAAAAATAAAGGTATTTAGCCAAGTTTTGAAAGAAAAAAAAGTACATTTAAGGAGAAGCAGAAGAGTTTTAGAGAAGCAGAAAAAAAGTAGTTTTTTTTCCAAAAGTACTTTTTTAAGAAGCACTTTTTAAAAAAATACACTTGCAAATAGTTATTTAAAGTTTTGTCAAACAATAATTGCTACTCAGAAGTATTTTTCAAACTAATTAGGCAAACACAAACTGCTTTTTACCAAAAGTATTTTTGAGAAATGCACTTTAAAAAAAAAGTTCTTAAAATAAGATTTTTGTAGCTTGGTCAAATGAAATATTATTCTGCTGGGTTATTTTGACCTTTTTTTTTGAAAAAATTACACTCTATGTCACTTGGCCCACTATCCTAACAAAATATGGCCCATATTTTCCCTTCTTACCCGGTATGACCCAATTTTATATTTAGCCCTCGCCGCCCCCACTGTTTTTCTTTATGCAGAGCAAACTTTTCCATTTCCCAATTCTCTTTCACACTTTCTCCCCACCCCACTTTCTCTTTATTTTCAATATGTTGTTCTTTCTTTATCTCTTTCTCCCTCTCTGGCAAAATAGTCTAATTCATTTTCAGATTTCAACAGAGAACATCGGAGCTCAATTGAACAAACACCATCCGGAAAATCACAAACTAGGATGACATATCTTCCATTTCCGAGATCTTGAGCTTTGGGATACCTTGTGGAAGATAGATGATACAGAAGGAAGAGGATGAAGAAAGAAGAAAGAGAAGGGTCAGCTATGGCTGCTGGTGGCTGGACGGCGGCAAAAGATGGAGGAAAAGGTCCAGCCGGCTCCGTTTTTCCTCTGTATTTGTATTTTTTCTTTTAAGTTAAGGAAGACGAGATCTAAATCATAAGTAGCTTTTGCGTTTTCTGGAGGGAGGGGTGCGTCTATCTCTTGAATTGGGGATGAGGTCCGCCATTCTCTTTTGTTCATTATCTTCCTCTTCCACACTAGATCTATCTTCCCTCTGTATAGTTATGAAATCTCCTTTTTTGGGGGGTAATTTTGATTCTTCTTCTTCTTCTTCTTCTTCTGCTCCTCCTCCTCACTTTAAATAACTTTTGAAGGGAGGAAGAATAATGTGTATGTTGTATATGCATATATATACTTTGTATAATCATGTATAACCATGTATATTTGTGGATATTCTCATAGTTATACAGAATTATACATGATTATACACAAGTATACAAGATTATAAATAATTATACATTATTGTATTTGGGTGTATAACAATGTATATAAGGTATTTATAATATAATTTTTTATTTTTTCCAGTGAAATAAGAATTTCCCTTGCAAAATTTTAAATTTTGCAAAAATAAAATATAAAAATAAAATTATAGACTCTAAGATGAATGTATTTTAATTTGTTACTTCAACTTTCAGATATTGTTTACTATACAGAGGGAAATAAAAAATAAATAAGAATGAAAATGGAAAAAGGGTAAAGATAACAATGAAAGAAAAAATGAAATCTGCTTTAGGCGTAATTTTGGGGTGTAGTTGATGAAGTTGTGGGTTAGATGCTGAAATTATTTGTGGGCTACCGCATGAAAACTATATTTGTGGGTTAGGAAACTGAAAAGTGCTTTCCCCAAGTGTACTTATATGAAATTATCCCATGGATAAAATTACCCTCTATGTCACTTGAGCCATGCTGCCCCACTGAAAATAGCCCATATTTTCGGCCTTTACATGGCATGGCCCATGTTGGCTAATTTGTGAAATTTAATTTTCAGCCGGTAGCCCACAGTTTAATTTTACCGTTTAATATTTTGAATTTTCATTTTTAATTTGCTCTCTTTCTTCTTCTCACTCACGCTTTTCTCACTTTTTCTTCCTCTCGAGTTTCTATGCATAACCGTTTCCATTGTTGTGTTTGAGGTTTAAATCGAGGTAATTTTCCCAAAACTTTAAATAATCGTTTAATATTTTGAATTTTCATGTTTCATTTGCTCTATTTCTTCCTTTCCCTCACGTTTTTGTCACTGTTTCTTCCTCTCGAGTTTCAGTGGGCATAATCGTTTCCATTATTGTGTTTGAGGTTTCATTCGAGGTAATTTTCACTTTAATTTGCTTTTCATTTCATTCTATTTTATACTTCGTTAAGCAACCCACTTGTTTCACTATTTTTGTTTAGATTTTGATTTTTTTGTTACATTTTGATTTGCTTGTTTTCCTTCAATTTTCTTCACTTGTGTTTATGGCATTTTGGGTTAACTTTTGAGTTTTGTTGTTGTGTTAGTTTTGTGTTTGCTTTAATTTTTTTTTTTAAAAAACTTTGTTTGTTCTTTGTTTATTTGTAGAAAATGCCTGTGAAAAAGTCTGCATCTAGAGCGAAAATGAAGATTGCCGGAAAAGGTGTCCAGTTAGATTATGCGAAACAATTGAGGGATTTGCCCTCAAGCCCTGATTTGGATGATTTTGAGTCTGATGATTGTCCTAAAGATGTGCAACCGGAGAGCAGTCGGATGACGCGTTCTCAAACGAAAAATACTCCTACTCCAATAAAATTGTCTAGTGGCGTGCCTTCACCCTCTTGTTCTACAGAGAATAAGCATGTGCAGTCTCCTGAGGACGATGATTTTGAGTCCCCTCCTGCTTTAAAAGTTTTGCATCGCATTACTCGTTCCCAAACGAGTAATAGTCCTACTCTTGTTAACTTCGTTAGAGTAAGGAGTAAGAAATGCGGCAGACCCGCAAAATCAGTGGATAAGCTTAAAGCTAAATTGTCTAATGAAGATGATGTAGTGCGTGATGTTAAACGGAAAAGGAGAAAGATGAATGCTGATGGTGAAAATTGCCTTGATTTAGAATCCAGAGAACAAAGGGTTGCTATTAGACTGAAATTGAACAAGAGAAAAGCGAAGTTGAAGGTATTTCCTGTTTTGATTTTTATATTGTTATACATGCTTATACATTTTTATACAAAGTTATACATTTGTGTATACATATTTATACAAGCAATGTTATACTTTTATATACAGTCTAAGAAAATATTTTAGTATATTTTCAGTTATTGATGTATTTCTTGTTATTTTCCTATATTGAAGGTTGGGGACTTTTATGTACTACCCGTTGATTATTTCCACAATAGGATTAGTTCCCATACCGAGCATGATATCGTAAACATTTTGAAGCAATGTTTGACTGACACACAGCTTCAAATGTTCCGTGGTAGCTGTTTTGGGTACTTCCTGGACCTCCCTCAATTTAAAATTCAAAATCAACTTATTCATTGTATATTATTGAGGGAGGTCGTCCCAGGACGTGAAAGGGAGTTGTGGGTGAAGATTAATGGGTGTTTATTGCGATTTGGGATTGGAGAGTTTGCCCTTATAACTGGTTTGAAGTGCGTAGACGACGATGCTACTTTCTATGACAAACCAGATGTCAATAGGTTGCTGAAAGAGTATTTTCCCGGCGATGGAAAAAAGGCCATAACAAGAGGGGAGCTTCTTGATCGCTTCAAGCAAAAGGAGTGGAAGTCGGATGAAGATGCGTTCAAGGTGGCCTTGATGGTGTTTGTCCATCATTTCATCTTCTCTGATGCAAATAATCATGGTATCACCAAAGATGATTTTGATATCATTGAAAGTGGCCAGTATAAGATGTTTCCTTGGGGGAAAAAGTCATTTGAAGATGTTTAAGGACAATGAGGGATAGGCAATGTGATTATTTGACTATGTATAGGCTTGGAGGTTTGCCACTTGCTTTACAGGTTTGATTTTTTGAGTGTTGTTCAACAGTTGATAAGAATCTTGCTCTTCGCGTTGGCACAAATGTGCCACGCATTCTTAATTGGAAAGTGACTAACACTCCATCATATGCGGATTTGACTGGTGGCGTGATTATGTGTAGTGTTGACAAGGTAAATTTTTTGTACCATAATACTTCTTTATATATGATTTCTATTTTTCTGTATTTTTGTACTATTGTAATCCTGTTTTTTCTTCTTGTAGTTGAACTATAGTAACATTTTCCCTACTTCTAAAGAGATGTCAAGTCTGAACATCGACACACTGTTTGAAGTAAATGCGGATGATGTTGCATCAGGTGAGTTGCCTGTTGTTCCTGCCTCTAACAGTGATGATTTTGTTGCTGCACCTGCACCTTGTCCTCAACATATGGAGCAACAGTCTACACGACATTATCTTCAAAATGCAGAGCAATAGTCTAAACGACCTTGTCCTCAGACTATGCATGCACAGCCTAATCCAAGTTATGATCCTTTTATGCGTCTTGATCTTTTGAATGATGAAGTTGTGAATCTGAGGAGTGATGTTGGAAAGGTACTTGTCCTTTATATTTTATGTAATTTATAATTACTTTTTGGTTATAAACATGTTTGCTTTTGTTGTAGTTGACTGATACAGTGACGACACTCAACAACTATGCCGTTTCTTCCTTTGAAAAAGTGTTCAGTTTTCTGAATATGAAGGAACCCAAGCAAACGAGAGAGGATTTTACTGATTCTAAGGTATTTGTTTACTAATAAACTCAAATCACTCAACAGTTATGCCTTCTCTGAACTCAACATGCCTTCTTTTTCTATTATTTTTTATTAGGTTCGTCAGCCCGTGTTTGATGTTAATACATCTGGTGTTGGTGAATTTGATGGCTATCAATATGATGTTGTTCCTAACTTTGTCAATCAAATGAATAAAGATAATGCGGTAGATGACGAGGGAGTTACTGATGGTGTTGATAATGGTATTTGTTCTGTTTTTTTTATTGGTCTGATTTTTCTTTTCTTCTTTTTTGAAGTTTTGTATTGTTTGTGTTTCTATGTTTAAGGAGCAGCATGTGATGTTAAAGGTGACACATTTTGGGATGACATTGGTGATGAAGATTTAGCTCATATGTCCCAACTTGTGGTTCACAAACAATCTCTCATAGAAGTCGAAGATGATTACATTTCTCCTGACCATTCAATTCGACCAAAAATTCCAGGAAAATATGCCAAATCTCCATATTTGGCAATTTTTGATTCTGGAGCATCAAGATTGGCGCCCAAGATAATTTTTGATATCAAGCATCCTTTCACGATCGAAATTGATGATTTTGATACATTGTCGCCATTGGCTAAAGAGTTTTGCGCGTTTGTTGATAATGGGATGGATACGAGGAGAAGGTATTTTCACTTTATTGAATCTTTCATGTTCTGATTTTATACTATCAATTAATGTATTTCTGATTACTTTTTATTTTTTGTGATTTGAAGTGCCAAACATATATATCCCGATGAAGTAAATAATCTTGCAGAAGGTTTTACTTTTGGCTCGTGTTATGTGACAAAGAAGGATTGATTCCACTCACTTGCATATTGTGGTCGACCTTTGATTGACACGGTATTTTAATAAATTTCTGTTCTAGTTTCCTTTTTATTTTTATTGCATATATTTGATGTTTTGACACCCCCCATAGTGTATACATAACTTTGTATAATCACAATATAAGATTGTATAACCTTGTATAAATATGTATACTTATGTATAATAATGTATAAAGTTTATACTTAAAAAATCTGCCAGTGATGGTTGTTCTGTTTGATTTTTTGTCTCAGCACTTGGATGTCCTTTTTTATTATTTGAGGAAGAGAGGAAAATATGGGCCGAGTGTTGCCATGCGGTTTACTACAACTGACTTTGTCTTTGGTAACAAAATCAACTCCCTATACAAAGATTTCAAAGTGAATCAAGATCCTTCAGTGATTCCCGACGGGCATGAGATAGAAGAGTACATTAGAGGTTATTATTGTGATGCAAATGTCCCGTGGCACACTGTTGACCACGTCTTATTCCCTATCTTTGTGAAGCGTGGAAGAGCAAAAATTGGACACTGGGTTTTGGGTGTGTTTACGTTTGTAGATAGATGCATCCACATCTATGACTCTAACCGTGGGGCTCTTAATGATAGACTTGTTTTGGATGCTGCATTACCTTATGCAATTCTGATACCTTACTTCTTGAAGAGTTCTGATTTTTATGTCGAGAAGAAGGGCATTGATTGGAACAATGGTGCATGTACCGATAAATCCCATTCTGATGCTTTGCAGATTAATCTGGTTAATAATGTTCCCCAACAGATCAAATGGTAGGTAAATCTCAATTGTTTTACTATTTTACTATTAGTGTATCTATTTGAATCTGATTCGTTTATTTTGAATTATAGTGATTGTGGTGCTTTTGTTGCTGGCTTTGCTGAGTATTTCATCCTTGGTAAAGAAATTCGAAAGGATAATTTTGACATTGAGACGCTTCGCACCAGGTGGGGATCTCTGTTATGGGATTATGGAAGGACAAAACAACAGTCTGGTGCAATTAGTGATGATGAACTCACAGGGAGACTTTTGAAGAAGAGGAAGAGGGGGCGACCAAGAAAGTAGCTCTGTTATTTTTAGTTTACTGTAGGTTTTCTATGTATAAGGAGTTGTTGCCTAGTTTTGTAACTATTCTGCTACTTGTGATATACCGTTAAAGGATATTATAGATGTTTTTTAATTTTTGTGTAATTTTAGGCAGTCATTACATGATGTTGCTGTGAATGAATTACATTGTAATGAATACTTTCAGTTGCTTTTGCCCTTTAACAAAGTATGTATTTTCATTATGTTTGCAGTTTTGTTAATATAACAGGTTTTATACATGTGTATACAGTAATATACATAGTTATACAAATTTATACAAACTTATACTCACATATGTATACAATAATATATATACATAGTTATAAAAATTTATACAAACTTATACTCACATTTATACATATATATACATGTGATACCAGTGATTGTTTGTAGTCCTGCTTTGTATTCATACAATCTATCAGTATATTTAGTACCATTAAAAACAGGAAGACAGTATTATTGGATAAGCAAAACATGTATAATGAAACATTTCACTTGCTTGTGAAACTTAACTAACCAACATGACAACAAATGTAATATGAAGCGTTTTGTTTCCAACTATTTATTTTGGTCGATTCCTACATGTTTTCCTATTGTGACCACCCTGTCCACAAATAGAACACGAAAATGCCCTCTTAGACTCTTTCTCTGAAGCAGGCTTGAGTCTTTCCTTTCTTGGCCTTCCTGGATTCCTTCTCCCTTTAGGTGGTAGTACCACATCTTCCATCACCTCTGTTGGTATTACCCATACACTCTCATCTGGCATCGGATTGACTGGAAATTCATAAGTTCTAAGGAGTTTATCCTTCTTGTAGTAAAAAGAGCAATACTGGCCAGGTTTTAGCTGCTGGTTTTTCAAAACCGCCCAAGCATGCGGACATGGAAGTTCATCCATTTGAAATTTTCCGCAACTGCATGTTCCCTCTTCAAGGCACACTATGTTTCTCCTTACTCCTTCAAGCACAGTATATAACTTATCCGTAGCAGGCCTCACCTGCAAAAGTTTTTTTTTAAAAAAAAATAGTAAATTTTTTAAAGAACATTAAACCTTATTATATATAGTTATACATCCTTATACATTTAGTAAAATGCAAGCCAGAAGTGCCCATATTCATTATATTTTATTTATTTTACCGTCATTTGCTCCGATGCAATCAGATTTTCCCGGAGGAGTTTGTCGTACTTTTCTCCAAGCTCTGTATATGTCTCCATTGCATTTTTTCTGTTTTTGTTATTCCACTGTTGTAGCAAATTTGTCATGTACTCCAGCAATCGCATTACTGGTAACTCTCTAGCATCCTTGTTAGCTGCATTAATTGACTCTGCAATATTGGAAGTCATTACCATTGACCTTTTCACCTTGGAATATGCTCTAGACCACCTTTCGTACCCAATTTCGAACAAGTAGTGCTGCACCCTTGGATCAATTTTGCACAACTCTGTCATATGGTACTCAAACTTCTCTATCGTGTAAGCTCTTGCCAAAGCAAAGAATATATCCTTCAATTGTTTGTGATTTTTCTTGAATGTGCGCTTTATATTCTGCCACAAGTGAAATATGCAAATACAATGTGGTACTTCTGTCACGACCCCAAATCCGGTCGTGAATATGCTTTCATTCCTATCTGAAACTATACACATCCCTTCCCTAACTCCAAACGTACCCTTTATTTGGACAAAGAACCACTCCCAAGATTTGTTATTCTCTGTATCCACAATTGCATACGCAAGTGGAAGGATTTTTCCTGTTTGTACAAAAATATATATTAGGATTCAGACTACAAATTAGTCTGCAGATCCTAACTGCAAATTTTATATAAATCTTATACACAGTTATACACAATTATACGTATTTATACCAACTGTAAATTTTATAAAAATAGCAGCCGTGAAATCATATACACTTTTATAAATGACACTAAAACATTATACAAACTGCAGAAACAACGTAGATGCAGTCAACTCACCAGCTCCATCTTGTGTGCAAGCAGTTAATATGGTACCCTTATATGCTGCTTTAAGGAAGCTTCCGTCAACAACCATTATCGGTCTGCAATGCTCCCAGCCCTTGATAGATGCATATAACGAAACATATGCATAAAGAAAGCATCCATCTTCTGATTTATGCAACTTTGTAACCGTTCCTGGATTCGTTTTCTCCAACATATAAAAATACTTCGGCAACTCCTTATATGAATCACTCGGACTCCCTCTTATCATTGCCATTGCTATTTCTTTAGCTCTCCATGCTTTCATGTAGCTCACTTCAATCCCATGTTGCTTTTGTATGTCCTCTATTATATCATTTGCGGTATAAACCTTTTTTGGATTAACATACTTGTCCTTGACTATACTAGCAATTATACCTGAAGTAGCTTGACGTTGTGTTAAGTATCTTTCACCATAGCCACATGTGTGCTTATTATTGTAACTTCTCACTTTGAATATGTTTGCCTTGAAAACGGCAGAAGATTTGAAACTCCAAGCATAATTGTCATCCAGACATGTAAGGTGATACCTAGTATTATACATCATTCAACTTCTAAATATACTTGTATACAAACTGTATATATTCTAATTTAATACATTTATACAAATATATTCTACCTTATACATATTTATACAAAATCCGATATTTCCTCTGATTATGGTTAATGTCGTTATGATTTAATGACACTTTCTAAAAATAAATAAGGGTGACTAATAAGAATGAACATTGGGCCTATCTCAACACCAAAAGTTAGGGTGAGGATTGACCAAAGCATATAAGGAGACCAACGACCTCAAATCTTTCCGATATGGTACAACTCAACACCCCCTTACTCCTAGGCATCTGGAGCGTGGACAACATAAATGGGGCCCAACATCGATAACAATAATTGGGATAGGCCTAGCTCTGATACCATGCAAGAGAGAGCTAGAGAGAGAAAAGTCGATGAAGAAGAGAAGAAATTAAAAGAGAGAAAATGTTACTGTTCTATTGAAATTGTATAGAGGAGAGTCGTTTATATTGTTGAGTGTTCTCGTCTACTCTACTGTATACATACATTTCTTCTACTGATACCACTGACAAATTACAAAAACAATGCATTATAACACGTGAGGCAGAAACTTACCAAATCTCCGATTAAGATATACAGATAAACCAGCTTGTGTTACTCCCAGAGCGACATCATTTATGGTCTGTGCAAGAAATAACAAAGTTCAAACACATTAAACAACTATATAAACATTTACATTTCGTTCCTAATGCAAAATTGAAGATAAGGGGAAAAGAAGGAATTTGACACAGCATATATATAGCATTTATTTGGACAAAGTATATATAGATACGTACCATATTCAATGCATTTTTCACCAACTTCAAATCGTCAAGACTTACTGTCCTGTACACAAAACGCCTAGGATTAAACTCAGAACCAGGCTTACCCTTAATTGGCGTACATGTGTCCTTCAAAAACATAGTCGTGGCCATAAACATCAACACATCCACTATTGTGTTCCAAAACAATCTCATAAATGACCAAGCTTTTGCAACATATGGCCACAATCCGTTGGAGTCGGAAGAATTAATAGGCCTCTTTTTATTTCCTGGAATAGTTGGAATTTTATCTGGATGAGCAGTTTGGCGAGTACAAGCGAGCAGAAGGGAAATAAGAGAGGTGCCATCTCCAAGTGAATGATGGATTCGAAAGACGCCAACAGCCTCAGCATCTGATGTTTTAACGTTGAGAAGATGGAGATCCCACATAGGTTTCGATTTGTCAAGTGTGGTTTTGCTAAGGTTGTGAATATAATTTTCCACGAATTTGTCTGGTGATTCCTTCAGGTTTTGTTCATCAACTTGTGGTACCACAATGTGCTTATCTAAGTCCACCTTTGTCCGGACCCATTTCATTTCTCCATTTTTTTCCTCATCCACCACCTTACAAATAATGAAACATGTAATTTTAGAAGGCATGCTAAGTCAAGAAGGCATATGAAGATTTTTTGCTTCTTGAAAATCCTTCCCTTTCTGTTAACAGTGATTTTGTACCGTATTTGATAGGAACAAAGTACACTATAGAATTGTTTTTAATTACTTGCAATTTCATTTTATTTTATTCTCGTTGAAAAGAAAATTCTTATTGATCATTTGCTACATCTCCTACCCAAACAAAAAGAAGGAAGAAAATATATATAAATCTATTCTATCCTGTACGATGTAATTTCATTTTTGGATAAGAGATTCTTTTTTTAAAAAAAAAATTGGCTAACAGATCAAGTACTGTAATAGTTTATATGTTATGTTCGTATAACTTTAATACTCCCTCCGTATCAAAATTGTCATAGTTTGAACTTTAATAAAGAAATGGATACTTTTGAGATATGTGTTCTTAAATAAGCATTTGTGTAACTATAAAAAAGTTTGAAACTATCTAACATTAAATCAGTTTTTAAGAGAAACTAAGGCTAAAAATAGCCAGATTTACAACTGGTCATTCAAAAATAACCCAATTTCAAAAGTAATCGAAATTTAGCCATTTTTATGTAAAGATAAATCTAAGCGAAAACTGTTCAAAATCCGAAAAATAGTCCAGTATATTATGCTAGAGATCCAGCATAAGTATACTTGAACTCCAGCATATTATACTGGAGTTCCAAGATAGTATGTTAGAACTCCAGAATAACATGATGGAGTTCCAGCATAAGTACACTAGAGCTTCAGCATAATATACTGGAGTTACAGCAAGTATATTAGTTTAGCATAATATACTAGAGTTTGGAGCACCAGTGCTCCAATCTCTAGTATATTATACTGAATCAAGCAAAGTATACCGGTCCAGCACAATATGCTGCAGTTCATACACAAGTTCATCTAGGTCCAATATATTATGCTGGACCGATCTCTATTAAAGCAAAACAACTATTTTTCAAAGTTAGATGATTGTATACATTTTAATAAAATAGTAGTAGTAATGGGTAATTGTATATACGGGGTTCTCTTTTGTTACCCAGCTCTATTATAAGTTTCTGATCATGGTGGATCCTTTTAATCTGGTAATCTAAGTGGTAGCCCTTTTTTTCTCGTACCATGTATACATGCAAAAGAATTTAAGAGCTCATGAATTTTTACGGATCAAATTTGAAAAACGTTTGTATCTTGTTCATCTTAGATTGCTCTTTTTGAGCCGAGGGTTAATTGGAAACAGTCTTTCTACCTGCATTAGGTAGGGATAAGGTCTGCGTACATATCACCCTCCCTAGATCCTACTTGTTGAGATAAAGCTGAGTTTATTGTTGTTGTGGTTCATCTTAGATAGATTTTGCTGAACTGCGTCGAATCTTTTTATTTTATTTTAAAGACTACAGTTACCTTATAGAACTAAAGAAATTTTTCTATCATGATAATAGATGTGAACTTAAAATAAATATATTTCCTGAATTTTTTTCAATTGTATATATATGAAATGTTTATGCTAAAAATGTTAGGTACATCTTGCATAAATAGATAGATCATTAGCAAATTAAGACAAAAATTTGGCCATTTTTGGTACCTGGAGGCTGGAGAAACGAGGATGCTTAAGCAAAGTATGGACCAATTTCTCTCTAATAACTTGAGGATTGATTCTTGATTTGCTGCCCATTATAGCTATAACATGAACGTTGAAGTTGGGCTCGTGAAATAACCTTGCTGATGGACTCAATGGCTCTTCTTCAGCTGTTTCCATAGCTAATTTTGTCTTAGTTTGTATCGGTTTTAGACTCGGTTTTCTCCATCTTATGGACTCCATTACCTCTTCTCAATAACTTTTCTGTTGTTCTGGAAAATGAATTTTTGTTCTACATGCTTTGGTATTACTATATAAGTTGGAAAACCGAAGTAGTAGCTAGCTTTTAGTTTTGTCTTACGTTGGATAGTGTGTCTCATATGAATATGGCTGGTATTGGGATATAGGCTATAGGCATATAGATGAATGTTGATGGTTGTGCAATTAATGAACAGTTGCGTCAGGTATTCAAAAGCAATTAATAATCCTACGGCGTTTGTATAGCTTACAGTTAGAGAAGCAAACTCAAAGACGACCAAAAATTTTCAAACGGACAATTGTCTTGGGAACCAGCCTTTGGGTTTTCTTTAGGAACAGTTTTGGTTTTAATTAAAAGTTGTTTCCCGCCGATTGAAACTAAACAAACACCTAACTTAGAGCCCGTTTTTTCTATTTTTTTTTTTAAACCCCTCCCAAATTAGGAGGATCTATAGTGTTTCCACACTTCCACTTAGAGCCCGTTTGGACATTAAAACAAAAAGCTTTTTTTCAAAATTAATATTTGTTCATAAAATTTTAATTTTCACTTGAAAATGCATTTTGGAATTTTTCAAAAATTTAAAAAAAACTCCAAAAAGCTATTTTTCAAAATTTTGACTCATAAAACTTCAAAACAACCTAGAATTACACACATGTCCAAAAACAACTCTAAATTTCAAATAATATTTTCACTTTAATTTATTTTTTACTTTTTTTTTTTAAACTTTACACTTTTTATGTCCAAACGCCCACTTAGTAGGCGTTTGGCCATGAATTCGAAAATGAATTTTCAAATATAAAATTTCACTAAAATTTGAATTGAAAAAAAAGTTGTATTTGGTTATAAGTTTTCAATATATTTGAATGTCTTTTTTGCAGAACCGTGAAATATGATTTATACCCCACTTGTAAAAAAAATATCAAAACCGTCTCAATTTAATTATATTACTTGAAATAAACAATCAAATATGCTATTATTGTTTAGCAACATGGTAGTCGTCACAAGAAAAGCATTTATTATCCACTGCAGTAGCTTCGTCTGATTATAGTCGAGAGAAAACGCGTGAGTAGTTGTAGGTTAATAATTGATGGGGTCATTTTATAAATTTAAAGTGTATAGGATAAATTTGTAAAATTAAAAGCTAGTGAAAATACATTTTCAATTGAAAAACTAGTAAGAACCAATATTTCAAATTTGAAAATACATTTTCAAGTGAATTGGAAAAGTTGGTACGCTATGGATAACCAAACATTATTTTCAAATTATTATTTTTTTAAAAAGCAAAAATTTTGTATGTCCAAACGGGCTCTTAGAGTGTGTTTGGTACGAAGGAAAACATTTTCTGGAAAATGTTTTCTAATTTTCCCATGTTTGGTTGGCTTAAATGTTTTGAAAACATTTTCCTTATCAATTCATTTTCCTCCAATTGGAGGAAAATGTTTTCCTTATCAAAAGAAGGGAAAATATTTTCCAAAGCTCCTTCTCAACCATTCTCATCCTCACCAACCCACCCCACCCCCTCTCCAAAAAACAGTTTTTTTTTTTAGAAAAATTTCAGTTTTTCCGTTACCATCCACCCTACTACCCTCCACCCCACCCCGCAAAAAAATTTCTTTTACCTTAATTTTTTTTTCTATAATTTTAAATTTCGGTTTTCTTATTTTTTTGCACCACCCACCCCCACTCCTTACCCCCTCCCCCCACACCCCCCGGGCACAAAAAAAAATTACTTTTTTTTTGTGATTTAAATTTTTATTTTTTTTTCGATTTACCGCCACCCCCGCCCCCCGCCCCAGTCCCACCTCCCTCCCCCCCCCCCCCATCCCCCCCCCCGAAAAAAATTTTAAAATATATTTTTCAGTTTTTAATTTTATTAGTTATCATTTAAAGACTCAATATTTTACAAGTTCCAAAATTATGAGTTCGGAAGTTTACGGTTTAGAAATTATAAATTTACCGATTCGGAAATACGCGATTTTTGCGTTAAAAAGTAAAGCATCACATTAGTTCCTTTAGATTGTGTCAATTTTTAGAGACTTCGGGATGGGGAGGGGTGGGGGAGAGGAAGGAGAGTTGCAAAAAAAAAATTCTAAAAAAACTATTTTTTACTCTCTAACCAAACATAGAAAATATTTTCCGAAAAATATTTTCCACTTACCAACCAAACAAGAGAAAATAAGTGATAAAATCACTCATTTTCCATGAAAACATTTTCTAGGAAAACATTTTCCATGGAAAACATTTTCCTTCATACCAAACACACCCTTAGTCTCTTTAATTTATATACACAAACCGCCAATAAAAAAGCTATGATTCCATTGAATTTCTTTTATCGAAAAAGTATAGTGTTCAAATAGAACAAAAAATATATTTGTTTGTACATATATACACTTCTGAATCTATTTAATTAGAGAGTAAGTTGTTATGTTACGTTATTATTATAATGACGGATGTGGTTCAAAAATTATTATCTTTAAATCTTCCACTTGACATTATGGTTTTTTTCTAATTTATGTGTCTACCATTACTAATATAGAGATTTTATACAATAATGTATATCAATTTTCAACCTAGTAAATAGTTAATCGGCATTAATATTAATCTCACTCGATCACACCATCCTTGTGTTTGTGATCAATGACGACGACGAAGAAGACAGATTTTTAAAGTCATTCAGCATGCAGGATATCTCTGTTGTGGCTACAAGTAAGAGGTGCCGCAGAAAATTCAGTAGCAAAATTACTTCAGAGGGTTTGCTGAAGGACTTAGACAGGTGGCGTAAATGATGATGCATACAACTTCAAAACTACTACTCACTTTCAAGTTTCCTTTTAGCTAGAGGTGTGTTTTTTTTATTAAAGATTTTTGGTCAAAAATACTTTTGGCTAAAAATAAAGATATTTAGCCAAGTTTTGAAAGAAAAAAAAAAGTACATTTGAGGAGAAGCACAAGAGTTTTACGGAAGCGGAAAAAGGTAGTTTTTCTCCAAAAGTACTTTTTTAAGAAGCACTTTAAAAAAAATACACTTGCAAATAGTTATTTAAAGTTTTGCCAAACAATAATTGCTACTCAAAAGTATTTTTCAAACTAATTAGGCAAACACAAACAGCTTTTCACCAAAAATATTTTTTGAGAAATGCACTTTAAAAGAAATAAGAGTTCTTAAAATAAGATTTTTATAGCTTGGTCAAATGAAATATTATTCTGCTGGGTTATTTTGACCTTTTTTTTTTTGTTGGTAAAGACCCGTTTTAATATCTGTTATTAGGAGTCTTTATTTTCTACTTTTCTTCTCATTTTATACGATATTCGTTATTTATTAATTTATTTAAAAAAGAATACTTCATTTACTATATATTTAAATTTGAAATAATTTAACTTTATTTTAGTTTACCCTAAAATATTTTTTTATAATTATAAAATTTTATGACATAGGACTAAAGGAGTATTTAAGAACTATAAATTATAAAATTATTTTGTTTTACTTATGCAAGCATTTTTACGGATACACGATCGACAAGAATTTAATTTGTACTGTTGCTTCTAAACGCACACGTAAGTATACGTGATCGACAAGTAATATATGATTGTAAGTCCAGATATCGTACCGATAAGGACTTGTGATTAACTATCAACTAAATTAAACCAAATAATTTATCTATTCAAGTGAATATTAACGTATGAATATTTAACTAAAAATAATCTAGAGTAGTAAACTGAGAGATTAAAGAAAATAAGTTAGTGAATTATAGAAACAAATTCAATGTGAGTGAATATTCTAGAGCTATGGGTTAGCTAGCTAACAATCCCATTGAGTTTTCCACTTAAATCGTCTCATTAATTTATCTGGTTTATTGGTTGACGAGGTCAATATTGCTCGTATTCTTCTCCCGAAATACAACTCACATATTCAAGCTAACCTAACGCCTATATTCCTATGTAATTAGGATTAACAAGAACGCATTTATAATTCTCGTATAAAAACCAAGCAAGGCGATTAGGTATATTCCTGTCCTAACCGCAAATTCGATCCCCCTAAGAGTTAAGATTTTGCTCTACTCAATCTTATATGCAATAAAAAAAATTCCTCTCCCGAGTTCAATTCTCGATTCGTAGATAGTATTCAATTGGTGATCAAGCAATCAAATAATTAAGTGCAAGAATGAATAAATAAACCAATATGATAAAATAATAAGAACTATTCAAGCTATTTTTCATATTTTTACAACCCAAAATATCCTATTGGCGATTTTTCAAGAACTTCCTCTCCTCCAAACCATTTGTAAGTCAACTTTTACTCAATTTCTTCAATCTTTAACATCATCTATTATGTTTTCATCTTAAATTTAAGGTTTTTCATGGGTAAAAATGGGGGTGTTTGGGTAGAACTTAGGTTTTCATAAAAATTGAAATTTTGACCTCAATTTGAGGTCCGATTTTAGAACAAATTATATATTTGAACTCGTAGATGATTGGGTGAATTTATTTTGGTTCGAACCTCGAGTTTCGATCATGTGGGCCCGGGGTCAATTTTTATTATTCCGGGCAGAATGTTGTAAAAAATATATTTAGCCATATGAACTAGTTTGTTAAGTAGAATTGATGATATTAAATCAAATGTGTATAGATACGATTAGATTGGAGCCAAATTTTAAAGGAAAAGGCATTGCTACGGATTGAATTGTTCGTAAACTTTCGAGGTAAGTGTTTGTCCTATCCTAGCTTGAAGGAATAGGAATTGAGTTTATGTGTTAATTGTTATATGTGGAGTCCGACGTATAGGCATGGTGACGAGTATCTATACGTTGGGGGTCGAGCATGACCGTAGGTCTTAAATGGATTAAACTCCTATTAATCCTATGTGATGTGAAAGGAAATTATTATTGGTTTAATACCGGTAATATATATATATATATATATATATATATATATATATATATATATATATATATATATATATATATATATATATATATATATATATATATATATATTGTTGATTACAGAGTTATTGGTGTCACACCGGTAACGAAGATATATTGTTGATTTATTATCATTTATTGGTTTTACACCGGTAATATATATAAATTGTTGATTAAGAGTTATTGGTGTCACACCGGTAACGGAGATATATTATTGATTTATTATCATTTATTGGTTTTACATGAGTAATATATATATAAATTGTTGATTAAGAGTTGTTGATGTCACACCGGTAACGGAGATATATTGTTGATTTATTATCATTTATTGGTTTTACACCGATAATATAAATATTGTTGAAAGTGAAGATTATTGGTTTAATACCGGTAATACTTTTATATACTTACTGATGATCAGAGATTATTGGTTTAATGCCGGTAATATACATTATTAAAGAATTAGGATCGTGTGGCACGCCGACCACTTATATATTAAAGAATTGGGATCGTGTGGTACGCCGGTAAGGCCCCGTAAGATAATTGTGCATAAAACCTAGTAGCTATGGTGTCATGGTCCGAATAAATGTGTTAGGAATGCGTAGAATTCTTAAGCGAGCCGCGGTTCGGACCCTTGGTAGTGATTTAAGTTTCAAAAATGTAGAGAATTAATTTTTCCGAAAAATGTCAAATATGCGGTCAAGAATGCGACCGCAAACCTGATATGCGGTCAAGAATGCGACCGCAAACCTGACATGCGGACCGCATTCTTGCCGCAAAACGTTCCAGAGAGTTTCCAAAAAGATCGTGTCAAATGTGCGGTCGATATGCGATCGCATGTCAAATCTGCGGTGCATTTTGCGACCGCATATCAAACATGCGGACCGCATTCTGGCCGCATTCCTTAACAGAACCTTGTAAAATTTGGGGCAATTCTGCGGTCACTATGCGGACCGCATGTTGATTCTGCGGTCGCATAGTGCACCGCATAATTGACCCCGGTCCAGATTTTTGTAACATTTTGACCCGATCTCTTCTTTAATATAACACCCTTCTTCTTCATTTTATCTTATCATCTTACCAAAAATTAGAGAGAGAAGAGAGGGTTTTTAGAGAGAGAAATCTTTCATCTTCAAAGATTGTTCCAACCATCTTAATTCCAAGGGATTTTAGGGCAAGGATTCAACTTCCCCAATCTTTTCAAGGTAAAAACCCTAACTATTTTCTTTGATTTTCAGGTTTTAATTGGGTAAAGAGAGGTTTGCATATAATAGCTTTTAAAAATAGAATTTTTACACTCATGCATGATTATTGAACTTGATTTTTAGTAAAAAGAAGTGAGTAGAAGTAAGAGTCTTCAAGAACAAGGTTGGCAAGAGTAAGATAGCGTGGGTAAGCATAAAGTAGGAAGTTAACGGAAGAAAACTCATCACCAGGTATGTATGGCTAATTTTGATTCTTGTAAAATCGCCCAAAATGTGTGCGAATTGTTTTGGCATGTGTCAAATTGAGAAATTTTACGTAATTGTTTGATTTCCTTGTTGAGCATTTGATTGATGTTGAACTACGTGTGGTGTGGTATGAAATATGAATGGAAAGATAAAAAGGTAATCGAGATTGGTAAAGAATTGGGAACAACCATTGTGATGGCATATTTGGCCTATTGTGGAAGGAATTTGAAACACCTTAATTGTGGTAAATTGTTGAACATGATTATGTGGGCATTTTCGATTTTGGAATACTTGTAACTTGGTTTTGATATTGGCTTGAGAAGAAATTGAGAACATGAACCAATGTGTAAGTTGCCTTATTTGAACTTGTTGAAATTGTGTGTAGTACCTTATCTGTTGTTTGAAATTGTTGTGTTTTCAACTGTAAGGCGGGGTCGTGTTGCGCGCCGCAACACGGGGAAATAAGGTGTGGGTTGGGGTGATAAGGGTTGCCGAGGTAATAAGGGTGGTCAGGGGCAATAAGGGTGGAAAGCGATCGAAATCGCTATTGAAAATTGATACAAAAATCAATAATGTGAAATTGTGAAAGGAGACAGCAGGAGAGTTTGCAACCTGTGGGGCACCGATTGCCCCTTTGTTTGACTACTTGTGCTTTACGTGATTGATTGGTTATTGTTAAATTGGTTGATCGTAGAAAGTGCTTTGTGTGAGAATTATTTGAAATGAGGAAAATGTGGAAACATGGTTGGTTGGCTTAATTAATTGTTAATGTAATTTAATGGCTTGAGTTTACTTGGGACAAAGTTTGTCCATACATACCAGTACAATTCAAGTGTACTGACGTCCCTTTTGCCGGGGACGCTACATTCGTGTTATGATTGTAGGTGGATCCGTAGCAGGCACTTCAGCTCATCGGCAGTAGTATCCTTCTCCTTCCACTGCCCGTTTTGGTGAGCCCCTTTCTTCCTCGGGGCCTTGTGTGGTTCATGCCACTCGGTTTAGATTTCATTTTGGTTTTGTAAGGTATAGCCGGAGCCTTATTACCGGCAAGTATTGTATTTCCCTTTTTGTATCCTAGAGGCTCCATAGACATGTAAACTGTGGGATTGTGGCCTATGTATATATATATGGGGCGTTGTAAATATAAATTATGAACTTGTTAGTGAATCAATCACATGGTTATGTTTATGCATTATGAAATCAGTCATTATTGGTAAAATATTTGGTTAATGAGAAACAATCAACACGGGGTTAACGCGTGGGAATGAAAGGCACCCAGGTCCGCTTGACTGGGGCAACCCGGTCAGGCGCCGGTCATGTCCCTCGATTTGGGGCGTGACAAACTTGGTATCAGATCCTATGGTTTTAAAGTGTCCTAGGATGTCTCGGAGCCGTGTCTAGTAGTGCCCTTCTTATAGGTGTGTTGTCGACCACATCATATAAGTAGGGGGCTACACGGGCATTTAGGAATTTACCTACTTCTTTGTTAATCTATATCGTGCGGTAAAGTGCAATATGGAGATATCTGTGTCTAATTCGCGCCTTGTTCCCAAATTTTCAGAATATGGCACCTAAGAAGAAGGCTAGACTCGGCCTTAGGGCCAATGCCGGCCCAAGTGCGGTTGTTAATCATGTACCCGATGCCGTGGGAGAGAATGACCCACCAGTCCCGAATTTGCCTGGCCCATCTGTTCAAAACCCAAGTGTCCCTATTCTAGCTGCGGCAGAGGATGCCACCATTCCTCCTGCCGGTGTTCCTGACTCAGATACAGTTCCCGCTTCGGGCTCTGGTATCTCTAATGAGGATCTTAGGGGAGCTATTCATATGTTAACACAGTTAGTGGCCGCCCAGGCCCAGAGATTCCATGATGCCCCTGCATCCTCCAGCGGACAGGGAGATTCCTCCGGCTCCAGAGTCCATCAGTTCTTGCGGTTGGCCCCTCCAGAATTTTCAGGTACCGATCCAGAGGCTGACCCACAGGAATTCCTTGATGAGATATACAAGACCCTCAGAGTGATGAAGGCTACAGATATAGAGGGGGTAGAGTTGGCCTCTTACAGGCTGAAGGGAGCGGCACGTTCATGGTTCGAAATGTGGGAGGATTCCCGTGAGGAAGGGAGCCCTCCGGCCAGATGGGATGAGTTTGTGGATGCATTTATGGACCACTTCTTACCTGCTGAGGCAATGGCAGCCCGTGCCACTGAGTTCGAGGTTCTCAAACAGGGCGGTATGAGTGTTTGGGAGTATCACATGGAGTTCGTAAGGTTGTCCAAGTACGCTCCTCATTTAGTGTCGACCATGGATGCCCGGGTTCGACGGTTTGTTCAGGGCCTTAGCCCTTCGGTAGTGAATGAGGCCGCCACAGCAACTTTGCACTCAGACATGAACTATGGGAGGATTGTGGGGTTTGCTCAGGCCACAGAGGCCAGGAAATTGAAGATTCGTGCAGAAAGAGAAAGTAGCAGCAGGGCCCGGTCAATGGGTCGTTCAGGGAGATCACTTCCAGGGAGGGGGTCATCAGGGCCATCCCAGTCATATGCTCAGTCCTCCGCGAGTGCACCGCCATCCGTGCACAGTCATCAGCAGGGTAGTTACTCGAGACCTAGTTCAGACAGCAGGAGGTCTCGTCGGTCTGGTCGTCCTGGGGTAAGATCCCAGCAGCAGGGGAGACCTACATGCCCCAAGTGTGGGAGATTTCATACAGAAACTTGCTACCTTGACCTTCCGGTGTGCTTCGGGTGCGGGGTGAGAGGTCACATTCAGCGGGACTGCCGTGCACCCCGTCAGGGTATAGGTAGGGGATCTGCTCAGTCATCCGGTTCTTCAGCTGCTACATCATCAGCGCGTACTCCAGCATCAGCGGGGCGTGGTGCAGCTAGGGGTGGAGCTCGGGGTAGGGGTGGACCTAGCCGATTCTATGCATTGAGTGGCCGCCAAAATGCCGAGGCTTCTCCAGATGTTGTTACAGGTATCCTGTTTGTTCAAACTATTGATTGCTATGCCCTTATTGATCCAGGGTCCTCCTTGTCTTATGTTACTCCATTCATTGCTTCAAGCTTTGGGATAGAACCCGAACAGCTTCATGAGCCGTTCTCTGTGTCGACTCCAATCGGTGATTCTATTACAGCCTCACGAGTCTATAGGAATTGTGTTGTTACGGTGGGTGGTCGTGATACCACAGTCGATCTTATTGAGCTTGGGATGGTAGATTTTGATGTAATTATGGGGATGGATTGGCTCTATTCGTGCTTTGCCAAACTTGACTGTCGAACGAGAGTTATGAGGCTCGAGTTCCCTAACGAGCCAGTTATTGAATAGAGAGGAAATGGTGTAGTGCCAAGAGGTAGGTTTATTTCCTACCTTAAGGCTTCGAAGATGATTAAGAAAGGGTGTATCTATCACCTGGTTCGGGTGACGGACACCACCTCAGATGTGCCTACCCTCGAGTCCGTGCCAATTGTGAATGAATTTCCTGAAGTGTTTCCGGATGAGCTTCCAGGCATTCCGCCAGATAGGGAGATTGACTTTGGGATCGATGTATTGCCGGATACTCGGCCAATATCCATTCCACCATACAGAATGGCGCCAGCAGAGTTAAGGGAGTTAAAGGAGCAGCTGAGGGATTTATTAGAGAAAGGGTTCATACGACCGAGTGTATCACCACGGGGTGCTCCGGTTCTCTTTGTCAGAAAGAAAGATGGGTCACTTCGAATGTGTATTGATTATCGGCAGCTCAACAAAGTCACCATCAAAAATAAATATCCTTTGCCTCGAGTGGATGATCTGTTTGACCAATTGCAGGGAGCGAAGTTCTTCTCAAAGATTGATTTACGGTCTGGGTACCACCAGTTGAAAATCAGGGAGCAGGATATTCCTAAAACCGCCTTCAGAACTCGTTATGGTCACTTCGAGTTTTTGGTCATGTCTTTTGGGCTAACCAATGCCCCGGCAGCTTTCATGGACCTTATGAATCGTGTTTTCAAGCCATTCCTAGATTCCTTTGTGATTGTATTCATTGACGACATCCTCATCTACTCTCGGAGCAGAGAAGATCATGCCGTTCACCTCAGAGCAGCGTTGCAGACCCTTCGTCAGCATCAATCGTATGCCAAGTTCTCAAAATGTGAGTTTTGGTTGGAGTCCGTAGCCTTTCTAGGGCATGTTATTTCCAGTGAGGGAATTCAGGTGGATCCTCAGAAGATTGCGGCGGTGAAAGATTGGCCTAGACCCACGACCCCGACAGAGATTCGTAGCTTCTTGGGTTTGGCAGGGTACTATCGGAGGTTTGTAGAGGGATTCTCAACCCTCGCTTCCCCATTGACAAAACTGACGCAGAAGGCAGTGAAGTTCCAGTGGTCCGATGCTTGTGAGAAAAGTTTCCAAGAATTGAAGTCAAGATTGACCTCGGCACCGGTATTGGCCTTGCCAGAAGGCACAGAGGGATTTGTAGTCTATTGTGATGCCTCCAGAGTCGGTTTGGGATGTGTATTGATGCAGCACGGAAAGGTTATAGCTTATGCTTCCAGACAACTCAAGAACCATGAGAAGAATTATCCGACGCACGATTTGGAACTTGCAATTGTTGTGTTTGCCTTGAAAATATGGTGACACTATCTTTATGGGGTTCATGTAGATGTGTTTTCAGACCACAAGAGCCTCCAGTATTTGTTCAAGCAGAAAGAGCTGAATCTGAGACAGCGGCGGTGGTTAGAACTACTCAAGGACTATGATATGGACATATTGTACCATCCAGGGAAGGCAAATGTGGTAGCCGACGCTCTTAGTCGGAAATCCATGGGTAGTTTGGCTCATTTGGGTGTGGATCAGAGACCCCTGGCTCAAGAGGTCTACCAATTAGCCAGCTTGGGGGTTCGTATTTCGGCGTCAGACGTGGGGGATATCTTGGTGCATAATGGAGCAGAATCATCATTGGTTGCGGAAATCAAGGAAAAATAGTTCATGGATCCAACATTGGTTCGGGTGAAGGAAGCAGTCATGAATGACAAGACCTCAGCATTTGTACTCAGCAACGAAGATGGTGTATTGCGGTGTCAAGATAGGCTATGTGTTCCGGATGTGGACGAGCTTCGGGAAAGAGTGATGGGAGAGGCTCATACTTCCAGGTATTCTGTGCACCCTGGTTCAACGAAAATGTATCACGATCTCAAGGAGATTTATTGGTGGAACGGTATGAAAAGGGATGTGGCGGGCTTTGTAGCTAAATGTCCGAACTGTCAACAAGTGAAGGCCGAGCATCAACGGCCTGGTGGATTAACTCAGCTTATAGAAATACCAAGGTGGAAATGGGAGATGATCAATATGGATTTCGTGGTGGGGTTACCTCGCACTCAGCGTAAGTTCGATTCAGTATGGGTGATAGTAGATCGACTCACCAAATCAGCTCACTTCCTGCCTGTCAAGTCCACTGATACCGCGGAGCAATATGCAAGATTGTACATCAAAGAGATAGTAAGGCTTCATGGCACTCCACTTTCTATCATCTCAGATCGCGGGGCTCAGTTCACCGCTAACTTTTGGAAGAAGTTTCAGCAAGGTTTGGGAACTCGGGTGAATCTCAGCACAGCTTTCCATCCACAGACCGATGGACAGGCCGAGCGGACCATTCAGACGCTTGAAGATATGTTGCGGGCTTGTGTCTTAGATTTTAAAGGTAATTGGGATGAACACTTGCCACTGATAGAATTTGCTTACAATAACAGCTATCATGCTAGCATTCAAATGGCCCCGTTTGAGGCATTGTACGGGAGAAGATGTAGATCGCCAATCGGGTGGTTTGAGGTAGGTGAAACGGAATTGCTAGGGCCAGATATGGTGTACGAAGCTATGGAAAAGGTCAAGGTTATTCAGGAGAGAATGAAAACAGCACAGAGTCGTCAAAAGTCCTATGCGGACGTTCGTCGAAGGGATTTGGAGTTTCAAGTCGATGATTGGGTGTTCTTGAGGGTATCTCCTATGAAGGGAGTCATGCGATTCGGAAAGAAAGGGAAATTGAGTCCTAGGTATGTCGGGCCGTATCGGATCGTTCAAAGGATTGGTCAAGTTGCTTATAGGCTAGAGTTGCCTCCTGAGATGTCATCAGTGCATCCGGTATTCCATGTGTCCATGTTGAAGAAAGTGATTGGAGATCCATCCACCATCATGCCAATCGAGGCTATTGAGGTTAATGAAGATTTGTCATATGAAGAAGTTCCAGTTGCCATTCTTGATAGGCAAGTCCGTAAGTTGAGAAATAACGAAGTTGCCTCTGTTAAAGTATTGTGGCGAAGTCAACAAGTTGAGGAGGCCACATGGGAAGCGGAAAAAGAGATGAAGGAAAAGTACCCCCATTTGTTCGATCAAGCCTAGAAGAAATTAGGTGACCCTCCTACTCCTAGTAACTGTCATCTTGTCTAAGTTGTTTCCCTCTTCGTATTAGTAAAGTCCCCTTCATTTTGTAATGAGTTAAATATGTTGTTACCTTAGGTCACTTGAACCTTTCTTGATAAATGAAATCCTTATAGATATTTGGGTGTTAAATAAACAACTAATAGTAAGTTTAGATTGGTAATGGTTTGTTAGGTGTACATGGTGTGTTAAAATGGTTAAATAAGGTAAGAGTTCATTGAAGTGACTAGTTTATGTGCAATTGTAACAATGTGATAGAATATGTGCATTCGTTGAGGTAAGAAAGTGTATACCAGTTGTGAAAAGTGTTGTAGTTGTATATTGTTGTTTGGTAATGTGTTTCGGGGGCCCTCTGATAGGTGGATATGTCCATAATACAAAGGAAACTCTAGCGAAATTTTTCTAAAATATAAGAGTTAGTCAAAATTTTGATAGCTTGCATATCATGTCTTTCAAAATTCATTTATTTCAAAATCCTCATTCGAGGACGAATGATCTTAAGGGGGGGAGGATGTAAGGCCCCGTAAGATAATTGTGCATAAAACCTAGTAGCTATGGTGTCATGGTCCGAATAAATGTGTTAGGAATGCGTAGAATTCTTAAGCGAGCCGCGGTTCGGACCCTTGGTAGTGATTTAAGTTTCAAAAATGTAGAGAATTAATTTTTCCGAAAAATGTCAAATATGCGGTCAAGAATGCGACCGCAAACCTGATATGCGGTCAAGAATGCGACCGCAAACCTGACATGCGGACCGCATTCTTGCCGCAAAACGTTCCAGAGAGTTTCCAAAAAAATCGTGTCAAATGTGCGGTCGATATGCGATCGCATGTCAAATCTGCGGTGCATTTTGCGACCGCAGATCAAGCATGCAGACCGCATTCTGGCCGCATTCCTTAACAGAACCTGTGTAAAATTTGGGGCAATTCTGCGGTCACTATGCGGACCGCATGTTGATTCTGCGGTCGCATAGTGCACCGCATAATTGACCCGGTCCAGATTTTTGTAACATTTTGACCCGATCTCTTCTTTAATATAACACCCTTCTTCTTCATTTTATCTTATCATCTTACCAAAAATTAGAGAGAGAAGAGAGGGTTTTTAGAGAGAGAAATCTTTCATCTTCAAAGATTGTTCCAACCATCTTAATTCCAAGGGATTTTAGGGCAAGGATTCAACTTCCCAATCTTTTCAAGGTAAAAACCCTAACTATTTTCTTTGATTTTCAGTTTTAATTGGGTAAAGAGAGGTTTGCATATAATAGCTTTTAAAAATAGAATTTTTACACTCATGCATGATTATTGAACTTGATTTTTAGTAAAAGAAGTGAGTAGAAGTAAGAGTCTTCAAGAACAAGGTTGGCAAGAGTAAGATAGCGTGGGTAAGCATAAAGTAGGAAGTTAACGGAAGAAAACTCATCACCAGGTATGTATGGCTAATTTTGATTCTTGTAAAATCGCCCAAAATGTGTGCGAATTGTTTTGGCATGTGTCAAATTGAGAAATTTTACGTAATTGTTTGATTTCCTTGTTGAGCATTTGATTGATGTTGAACTACGTGTGGTGTGGTATGAAATATGAATGGAAAGATAAAAAGGTAATCGAGATTGGTAAAGAATTGGGAACAACCATTGTGTCACGACCCCAAATCCGGTCATGATGGCGCCCAGCACATTGCTAAGCCAGCCTGACCAATCCATATCAACCACGGAGCTAGAAGCTCTCTTTAACCCATTTAAACAAATTAATTCAAGAAATAACAGCGATACATGTAACGAAAACGGGGAACCAAGTCCCATAATACATCAACTCCCATAGACCAAGGGTCAAGAGTCATGAGCCTCTATTGAACATGAGTGTATAAGGGTTTACAAAATACCAAGTGCGGAAAGAAATGTCAATACAAAATCAAGACAGTAAGAAGGAATATCGGGTCCTGCGGACTCTGCAGCTACCTCGAATATCCACAAACGTCGCCTCGCACGACTACTGGATCACTGCTGAGAGGTACCTGGATCTGCACACAAGGTGCATGGAGTAAAATGAGTACTGCCAGACTCAGTGGTAATTAACAAGGGTAAGACAACGCAGATAAGAAATCCGCAATAAAGCACTATGTAAAACTATAATCAGCTACCCTGTCATAGAATCAATATTCACTGTACCTGTACCAACAAATACCAATAAATAGCATAACAGCTAGCAGATGTAGCTAAATGCAATGCAATGCATGATATGACCGCTACGGCGCGTAGCCCGACTCCAATTTTGGGTACCCGTGCTCACTCTGGGGGTTCAGACTCCGGAGGGGCTCCTACGGCCCAAGCACATCTCATAGAGATATCACTCTGCGGCGTGCGGTCCGATCCAACATATATCTCGTTGCGGCGTGCGCCCGATCCACTACTAGTCGGCTAATATGCAGATACAGCCTCGCGAGGCTCAAAAGTAGTTTTTGAAAACTCTTTTATCATTTTTCGGTTAGAAAACAGTAATATCAAGTTCCCGAGATTGGAATTAGCATAATAACAAAAATAGCTGCGGACTAGTAGTAAACTAGCGTGTCTATGTGATAAGACAATGATAACGATCCTCGCGGGATCCAATAACTGGCTCACGGCCCACATGTATAATCAACCGCCCAAGAAGGGGGTTCCTCGGCCCAAGAGTGGCCATTATCACAATATATATATACATATATGCAACCATCCGAGAAGGAGGTTCGATGGCTCTAGAATAGCCAATAATACAGTATCAACAGGTTGGACTAATATGTAGTCTCCAGTTCATGATCGACCCCGCACTCTCAAGAGTGTGCGTGTCTCGCCGCTATACAGCGTCACAAAGTGGTATACCGGGGTTTCGAACCCGCTGGTCATCACCCACATATATTACTCACCTCAATACAGCGCGACGACTATTCCGCAATGCCCTTGCCACGAGAATCAAGCTCCGCACGCGTAGAATCTGATCAAATACAGTAGAAATACAACAATTTAGGCCAATGGGACGACACCCAATCAATACAACTCAATTTACATCAAAATTCCCAAAGTTGTCAAAACCCGAGCCCCGGGCCCACATTCCGAAAATTTACGAAATTCACATTTCTGGAACCCTCGTCTCAATACGAGTCTAAGCATATCAATTTTACCAAAATCGGACTCCATTTGCCCACTCGAATCCTTGTTTTTCTACAATTTAGGCCTAGGGTTAAAACCCACATTTAATCTCCCATTTACAGAGAATTAACCAAGGATTTCATGTTAAAATGATGTAATTAAGCCACAAAACTTACCTCCAACGAAACCCCGATGATTTCCCAGCAATCTCCCATCAATTTCTCCTCTTGGAACTCAAAAATGGAGTTTTGGGTTAATGAACCCGTATGTGAAATGTTCTGTAATTAAACTCACTGCCAGAGCAATTTGCTCTACGCGTTCGCGACGCCTATCACGCGTCCGCGAAGCTCTGCCCAAAAATACCCTTCGCGAACGCGACACACCTTCACGCGTCCGCGAAGGCCAACTTCCCAGCTCCGATTTTTACTCTACGCGAACGCGACGTGAAGCCACGCGTCCGCGATGCCTTACCTTTTCCTCTTGCGCGAACGCGATCCAGCCCATCGCGAATGCGATGACCAACTGGCCCCAACCTACGCGAACGCGTCACTGCTCTCGCGAACGCGATGCCTTACTGACCTGGCCTTCGCGAACGCGGGACCCTCCTTCGCGAACGCGAAGGCTTATTTTATGCCCAGTGATCTGCAATTTACAGCAGATCACTTCTTGCTTCCAAATGCCGGATGATGGTCCGGATTCACCCCGAGGCCCCGGGACCTCAACGAAAACCACCAACATACCCCAAAACACGATACGAACTTGTTCCAATCATAAAAACACCATCCTACACATCAAAATCACCAATTACACACGGATTCAAGCCTAAATTTCTTAAAACATTCCAAATTACACATTCAATCAAAAACCCGACCAAACGACGTCCGAATGACCTGAAATTTTGCAGGCACATCCAAAATCACCTAACGAAGCTACTGCCACTGTCGGAATTCCATTCCGACCCCGGATCAAAATCTCACCTACCGTTCGGATTTCGCCAAAATTCAACCTTAGCCAATTCAAGCCTATTTCTACACCGGGCCTCCAAATTCAATTCCGATTGTTCTCCTAAGTCATAAATGATCCCCCGGAACTAGTCGAATCATCAGAATCCGGTTCCGAGCACTCTAACTCAATAGTCAACTCTTGGTTGACTTTTCATATTCAAGCTTTCTTCAAACATGCTATTTGTTTCATTTTCAATCCAAATCACTCCTAATTCACCCGATATACTCTAATACTGTTTTAAAAGCATAATATATGTAAATGCAAGGTAACGGTGTGATAATTCCCGTAACGACGGGCCGGGTCGTTACATTCTCCCCAACTTAAACAAACGCTCGTCCGCGAGCGGGTTAAGAAACATACCCGGAGCATCAAATAAGTGTGGATATCTGCTCCGCATTTCCTGCTCGGTCTCCCAAGTTGCTTCCTCCACAGGACGACCTCTCCACTGCACTTTCACTGAAGCTATATCCTTAGATCTCAGCTTACGAACCTGTCGACCCAAAATGGCTACTGGTTCCACATCATAAGTCAAATCCTCATCTAGCTGAATCGTGTTGAAGTCCAACACATGAGACGGGTCTCCGACATACTTCCGGAGCATAGATACATGGAACACCGGGTGAACTCCCGACAAACTGGGTGGCAAAGCAAGCATATAAGCCACCTCCCCAACTTTCCTAAGCACCTCAAAAGGTCCAATGAACCTCGGGCTCAACTTTCCTTTCTTTCCAAACCTCATAACACCCTTCATAGGCGAAACTTTCAGCAACACCTTCTCTCCTACTGAATAAGACACATCTCGGACCTTCCGGTCTGCATAACTCTTCTGACGCGACTGAGCTGTGCGAAGTCTCTCCTGAATCACCTTCACCTTATCTAAAGCATCTTGGACTAACTCTGTCCCTAACAACCTAGCCTCGCCGGGCTCGAACCAACCAACTGGAGACCTACACCGCCTCCCATATAAAGCTTCATACGGCGCCATCTGAATGCTGGACTGATAGCTATTATTATAAGCAAACTTCGCCAAAGGCAAATAATCAGCCCATGAACCACCAAAATCAATGACACAAGCACGCAACATGTCCTCCAATATCTGAATAGTACGCTCGGACTGCCCATCCGTCTGTGGATGAAATGCTGTGCTCAACTCTACCTGTGAACCCAACTCTCGCTGAAATGTCCTCCAGAACTGAGATGTGAACTGGGTACCTCTGTCTGATATAATGGAAATAGGAACTCCATGCAATCTCACTATCTCACGGATGAATATCTCTGCCAACCGCTCCGAGGTATAGGTAGTACACACTGGGATGAAGTGAGCTGACTTAGTCAACCTATCCACAATCACCCAAACCGAATCAAACTTCCTCGCTGTCCGAGGGAGTCCACTAACAAAGTCCATAGTTATTCTTTCCCACTTCCACTCCGGAATATCAATACGCTGGAATACACCACCAGGTACACATAGCAAAATCATTTTAGTCTTCCTGAGTTTAAACTTGTTCCACTTCCAATAAGGCATTTTACCTTCCAATTACGAGATATGATAAATATTCACCACGCCCATAGCTCGGGGCTACACAACGGTTTAGATAAGAGTCGAACAATTAACAACTCATCCATTAGTAAACCTTCCATAATACTCTACAGATCGGCACAAGGCCCCAAACATGGCTACTAGCCCAAGTACATAGATATAAGCCCGAGTCTCAGTCACTTTACACAGTAATTTATCAATTGGGAAGGATCAAGTCCAATCCCCAGTCATAATACCACCACGCTTGTCACATGACGTGTATTCCATCTCAGCACATCACTTTATAGTGCAAATACGGGGTTTCAAACCCTCAATACATTATCTATTGCCACCACTCACAAAATCGGCACCTCAATGCTCAAGTCATAAACAAGGTCCAGCCTCAAGTCATCCTGACTGGCCCAACATGAACTCACCGAGATTATATCTCGCCCTCTCGTTCGAGGAAATCACAAGCCATAAGGCAATTACATTACTGAGCATTCGATGCGTACGCAAACGTGTGGAAGGAATTTCAAAAAGTATATCTCAAGCTGAATCGAGTGCGCACGATAAGAATTCCAAGAAATGTGAAGTGTTTCCTAAAGGTTCGCAGCCTCCCGAGGATAAGTACAGGCGTCCCCAAACCGATCCACAAGACTCTACTAACCGGCTCAAGACTCGTGAGGCCTAGTAAACCTAGGCTCCGATACCAACTTGTCACGACCCCAAATCCGGTCGTGATGGCGCCCAGCACACTGCTAAGCCAGCCTGACCAATCCATATCAACCACGGAGCTAGAAGCTCTCTTTAACCCATTTAAACAAATTAATTCAAGAAATAACAACGATACATGTAACGAAAACGGGGAACCAAGTCCCATAATACATCAACTCCCATAGACCAAGGGTCAAGAGTCATGAGCCTCTACTGAACATGAGTGTATAAGGGTTTACAAAATACCGAGTGCGGAAAGAAATGTCAATACAAAATCCAAAGACAGTAGGAAGGGATGTCGGGTCCTGCGGACTCTGCAGCTACCTCGAATATCCACAAACGTCGCCTCGCACAGCTATTGGATCACTGCTGAGAGGTACCTGGATCTGCACACAAGGTGCAGGGAGTAAAATGAGTACTGCCAGACTCAGTGGTAATAAACAAGGGTAAGACAGCGCAGATAAGAAATCCGCAATAAAGCACTATGTAAAGCTATAATCGGCTACCCTGTCATAGAATCAATCTTCACTGTACCTGTACCAACAAATACCAATAAATAGCATAACAGCTAGCAGATGTAGCTAAATGCAATGCAATGCATGATATGACCGCTACGGCGTGTAGCCCGACTCCAATTTTTGGGTACCCGTGCTCACTGTGGGGGTTCAGACTCCGGAGGGGCTCCTACAGCCCAAGCACATCTCATAGAGATATCACTGCGGCGTGCAGTCCGATCCAACATATATCTTGCTGCGGCGTGCAGCCCGATCCACTACTAGTCGGCTAATATGCAGATACGGCCTCGCAGGCTCAAAAGTAGTTTTTGAAAACTCTTTTATCATTTTTCAGTTGGAAAACAGTAATACCAAGTTCCAGAGATTGGAATTAGCATAATAACAAAAATAGCTGCGGACTAGTAGTAAACTAGCATGTCTATGTGATAAGACAATGATAACGATCCTCGCGGGATCCAATAACCGGCTCACGGCCCACATGTATAATCAACCGCCCAAGAAGGGGGTTCCTCGGCTCAAGAGTGGCCATTATCACAATATATATATACATATATACAACCATCCGAGAAGGAGGTTCGACGGCTCTAGAATAGCCAATAATACAATATCAACAGGTCGGACTAATATATATATAGTCTCCAGTTCATGATCGACCCCGCACTCTCAAGAGTGTGCGTGTCTCGCCGCTATACAGCGTCACAAAGTGGTATACCGGGGTTTCGAACCCGCTGGTCATCACCCACATCTATTACTCACTCTCAATACAGCGCGACGACTATTCCGCAATGCCCTTGCCACGAGAATCAAGCTCCGCACGTATAGAATCTGATCAAATACAGTAGAAATACAACAATTTAGGCCAATGGGACGACACCCAATCAATACAACTCAATTTACATCAAAATTCCCAAAGTTGTCAAAACCCGAGCCCCGGCCCACATTCCGAAAATTTACGAAATTCACATTTCTGGAACCCTCGTCTCAATACGAGTCTAAGCATATCAATTTTACCAAAATCGGACTCCATTTGCCCACTCGAATCCTTGTTTTTCTACAATTTAGGCCTAGGGTTAAAACCCACATTTAATCTCCCATTTACAGAGAATTAACCAAGGATTTCATGTTAAAATGATGTAATTAAGCCACAAAACTTACCTCCAACGAAACCCCGATGATTTCCCAGCAATCTCCCGTCAATTTCTCCTCTTGGAACTCAAAAATGGAGTTTTGGGTTAATGAACCCGTATGTGAAATGTTCTGGTAATTAAACTCACTGCCAGAGCAATTTGCTCTACGCGTTCGCGACGCCTATCACGCGTCCGCGAAGCTCTGCCCAAAAATACCCTTCGCGAACGCGACACACCTTCACGCGTCCGCGAAGGCCAACTTCCCGGCTCCGGATTTTTACTCTACGCGAACGCGACGTGAAGCCACGCGTCCGCGATGCCTTACCTTTTCCTCTTGCGCGAACGCGATCCAACCCATCGCGAACGCGATGACCAACTGGCCCCAACCTACGCGAACGCGTCACCGCTCTCGCGAACGCGATGCCTTACTGACCTGGCCTTCGCGAACGCGGGACCCTCCTTCGCGAACGCGAAGGCTTATTTTATGCCCAGTGATCTGCAATTTACAGCAGATCACTTCTTGCTTCCAAATGCCGGATGATGGTCCGGATTCACCTCGAGGCCCCCGGGACCTCAACGAAAACCACCAACATACCCCAAAACACGATACGAACTTGTTCCAATCATAAAAACACCATCCTACACATCAAAATCACCAATTACACACGGATTCAAGCCTAAATTTCTTAAAACATTCCAAATTACACATTCAATCAAAAACCCGACCAAACGACGTCCGAATGACCTGAAATTTTGCAGGCATATCCAAAATCACCTAACGAAGCTACTGCCACTGTCGGAATTCCATTCCGACCCCCGGATCAAAATATCACCTACCATCCGGATTTCGTCAAAATTCAACCTTAGCCAATTCAAGCTTAAAACTACACCGGACCTCCGAATTCAATTCCGATTGTTCTCCTAAGTCATAATTGATCCCCCGGAACTAGTCGAATCATCCGAATCCGGTTCCGAGCACTCTAACTCAATAGTCAACTCTTGGTTGACTTTTCATATTCAAGCTTTCTTCAAACATGCTATTTGTTTCATTTTCAATCCAAATCACTCCTAATTCACCCGATATACTCTAATACTGTTTTAAAAGCATAATATATGTAAATGCAAGGTAACGGGGTGATAATTCCCGTAACGACGGGCCGGGTCGTTACACATTGTGATGGCATATTTGGCCTATTGTGGAAGGAATTTGAAACACCTTAATTGTGGTAAATTGTTGAACATGATTATGTGGGCATTTTCGATTTTGGAATACTTGTAACTTGGTTTTGATATTGGCTTGATAAGAAATTGAGAACATGAACCAATGTGTAAGTGGCTTATTTGAACTTGTTGAAATCGTGTGTAGTACCTTATCTGCTGTTTGAAATTGTTGTGTTTTCAACTGTAAGGCGGGGTCGTGTTGCGCGCCGCAACGTGGGGAAATAAGGTGTGGGTTGGGGTGATAAGGGTGGCCGAGGTAATAAGGGTGGTCAGGGGCAATAAGGATGGAAAGCGATCGAAATCGCTATTGAAAATTGATACAAAAAAATTAATAATGTGAAATTGTGAAAGGAGACAGCAGGAGAGTTTGCAACCTGTGGGGCACCGATTGCCCCTTTGTTTGACTACTTGTGCTTTACGTGATTGATTGGTTATTGTTAAATTGGTTGATCGTAGAAAGTGCTTTGTGTGAGAATTATTTGAAATGAGGAAAATGCGGAAACATGGTTGGCTGGCTTAATTAATTGTTAATGTAATTTAATGGCTTGAGTTTACTTGGGACAAAGTTTGTCCATACATACCAGTACAATTCAAGTGTACTGACGTCCCTTTTGCCGGGGACGCTATATTCGTGTTATGATTGTAGGTGGATCAGTAGCAGGCACTTCAGCTCATCGGCAGTAGTATCCTTCTCCTTCCACTGCCCGTTTTGGTGAGCCCCTTTCTTCCTCGGGCCTTGTGTGGTTCATGCCACTCGGTTTAGATTTCATTTTGGTTTTGTAAGGTATAGCCGAGCCTTGTTACCGGCAAGTATTGTATTTCCCTTTTTGTATCCTAGAGGCTCCATAGACATGTAAACTGTGGGATTGTGGCCTATGTATATATATATGGGGCGTTGTAAATATAAATTATGAACTTGTTAGTGAATCAATCACATGGTTATGTTTATGCATTATGAAATCAGTCATTATTGGTAAAATATTTGGTTAATGAGAAACAATCAACACAGGGGTTACGCGTGGGAATAAAAGGCACCCAGGTCCGCTTGACTGGGGCAACCCGGTCAGGCGCCGGTCATGTCCCTCGATTTGGGGCGTGACAACGCCGACCACTTATATACTAAGAAAAGGGATCGTGTGGCACGCTGACCACTTATATATATTAAGAAAAGGGATAGTGTAGCACGCCGACCACTTATATATATGAAATGGGAGCGAGTGGTACGCCTACCACAGTTTATATGATTGTTGGCATTGGCCATAGTTGCCGGTAGCCTATATGAAATGGGAGCGAGTGGTACGCCGACCACAAAATTATTCTAATCTTCGCATTAGCCATAGTTGCCGGTAGCCTAATATTAAATCTGGGAGCGAGTGGTACGCCTACCACAAGATATGCAATGAAAATAAATTGAGACATGAAAGTAAGGTTTGCTCCATTGTTCAGATTGTTTCTGATATTATGAATTATTGGATTGCTATTTCAGAGCAGATCTTTCCTTATAAATATTCGATAATATTTTCTGCTGTTGTATATGTATATATTTCAACTGTACAGGTTTATGTGGGTGTCCGGTCCTAGCCTCGTCACTACTTCGCCGGGATAGGCCAGACACTTACCAGCACATGGGGTCGGTTGTGCTGATACTATACTCTGCGCTCTTTTTGCATAGATACAGGTTACGGACAACAGCCGCAGTAGTAGCACGATTGTGGATATTCCGACTACTGAGACTTCGAGGTAGCCTTGTAGGCGTCCGCAGGACCCGTTGTCTCCTCTATCTATATTTTTCATTCTGTTATCTCATGTATTCGAGATAAACAGCTTATATTTCTTTCAGACGATTATGTGTATTATTCTTAGAAGTTCGTGAGTATTGTGACACTAGTCTTGGCTAGTGTATCATGTTTTGGGTTTCTGTATCGTATTTAGTAAAATTTGCTAAGTCTTCCGCTAAGTTTAATTATTCCGCTGTAATTACATGATTTTATTTAAAGTCTTAAGAAGAGAGTTGTAACTAATGAAAATGTAAGTAAGAATTGGCTTGCCTAGCTTCCACTAGTAGGTGCCATCATGACTCCCAACGGTGGAAAATACGGGTCGTGACAACTTTAGAGATTTTAAGATACACTTTAACAAGGGAGAAGGACTGATCGCAAATACCAAATGCCTTTAATTTTTAGTCACACAACCCAAAGACGGATAAGAATACATATATATATACATATAGTTAAGAAAGCCGAACAAATGACATATATAGATGTCGAATACCCTATTTAACCGAACGATTGGAATATCAACCTAATAGCATCATGAAAATACTTCAGCTACGATCCCAATATCTTTCACAGAAGGTCTTTCTAGCAATAGAATAGTAAAATATCACATTTGAGGTCTTAGGAATTTCTCATAATTCGTGCTAAAATGAAGGACATAGTTTAGCCTTAACATACCTCTCCAACGAATATCTGAATGCCTGTAGTTCCTTCACGAAAATTATTCCTTATGTCCTAAGCTTCGAAAACATTATATATATGCAGCTTATACGCACCTATAAAAAGTTTATAATTGAGTTTAAATCGGCAGATTTGCCATATGACTCTAACTGACGAAACGTACGTAGAATTTTGTAAAAACGATCATAAAAGAGTCCCAAGATGATTACCTTGGAAAACCAAGTATAGATCCTGAAGAACCAACAAGAATAACAAATTCATATCTTCCAAGAATAGCTCCAAACATAGCTAATAGAAGAGGAAAACGATTGCAAAGCGTAGAGATTGCGTTTCTACACAGGTGCAAAGTAATGGTAGAAATCGTTAAAAACACACCTTAATCACCCAAGAACACCATGGAACCTTCTCTTCAGCTTTCTTACTATATTAGGACGAAAATGAAATATTTTAGGTCTGAAAAGTCGAATTTGCCGACTTATACTACGTGTTTGACCCGACCCGATTCGCGACCCGATTTCAACTAGGATAGTCTGCGGTAAAATAGTTATAACTTTTACGGTGAATATGAAGAGAATAAATCAAATTTATTAGTATAATAAAGATCATTAATATTATATTAAGAGAATGAACCTAGACATAATTATTTGAATATTCTTTTTGATTGGTATAATAAAGATCCATTAAAATAATATTAAAAGAATGAATCTAGAGAGTAATTTGAATATTATTTTTTTGAGTTATCAAAATTATTTTTGTAACACTAACCACAAGTTTCAAAAGTTTCACAGCCGTACAAATATTATAGCTTATTTAAAACCACATATTTCAAAAAATTTGAGTTCTTTATTAAAATTTGTGGTAAGTCAAACTAAGATAATCTTTTTAAAACGGAGGAGTATATAAATCAACCTTAGTATTAAGTGGGCGTTTGGACATAAAATTGTAAAATTCCAAAAAACGTGAAAATCAAATTCAAGTAAAAATGATATTTGAAAATTAGAGTTGTGTTTGGACATGAATATAATTTTGAATGTTTTGAATTTTTGTGAGTGGTGTGAGTGAAAATTTTAAAAAATAATCTTTTATAGTTTTAATTCAAAAAATTTCAAGTGAAATGATAATTTTATGATCAAACACTAATTACGAAAAAAAATCTGAAAAACATTAAAAAATTCTTATGTCCAAACGGATTCTAACTACTGAGTTCATTACTTCAAAAAGGTATCAAGTAGGGATAAGATGCACCCTTTTGTGCTAAAATCATCATTAGTTTTCCCAAAAATAATCCCGTTCCAGGGTTCCAAATTACAGAACAACCAAAATACTTAACTATATCCGACAACAATAATAATGACGGCACAATAAAATTCTACAAGTGGGGCTTGGAAGGTAATGTGTACGCAAGCCCTACATTTATCTAAGAAGACGAAAAGAAATAATATATCAGTATAATAACAATATCACAAGAACCAGTAAATAGATGAAAAGCAAAAACAAGAACCAGTAAATAAGGCGCAACACTATTAAAATGGAAGAATAGTGTGAACACAATATTGGCCATTAGTACTCTACGACATAATCCTATAAGACTAGCCTCACACTTGTATGAGTTAGAAATATGATCAACTACCTCCTAACCTACAACCTTAATACTTGACCTCCACAGCTTCTTATCGAGGGTCATATCCTCGGAGATCTGAAGTTTCGTCATATCTCGTCTGATCACCTCTTCCCAATACTTTTTATGCCGCTCTCTACCTCTCCTCATACCGACCAACGCCAACCGCTCCCACCTCCTTACGGAGGCATCTGGACTTCTCATATGTATGTACCTGAACTATCTGAACTTCGCTTCCTACATTCTTGTCATCCATGGGAGCCACGCCCACCTACAAGATGTTCTATCTATCTCAAATTATCTGTCATGGTTTCTAAAAATAGTTATTTTCAATTATATGTCATTTTAGAAGTTAAAAGGCTAAATTAATTATCTTTTTTCTATTCTGCCTTTAATATTAATTGATCTTGAAGACTATACATTTCTCAATTGTAAGTATTACTTAAAAGATATTATATTTTAAGAGATAAATAAGGATAAAACAATCAAGAATATCTCCAATTTAATATTTTCTTAGGGATTGTGTAAACAAGAAACACCACATATAATTTGAATAGGAGGGAATAATGTAAATGAATATATATCTTATATCTAAACAATTTCCGAGGTTGATCAAGCACATTATGAAAATCTTTATTCGGTTAAGCACGTTCTAAGATTTATTCCCTGCTCAATTGATCAAAAAAAATGTATACCCGTAGGCCGTATCATTAGATATATATGCAATACTCACTCCGGTCCAAAATAAGTTATTTTTTTGGATGTTTTCACACATATTAAGAAAGTCACCTTTTAGCATTTATTAGCAATAGAATTGACTTTTTTAACCTTACTATCTCACATAAACACTCCTAACACATATTCCAACACTATTTACTCCAAGGACAATGTAGGAAAAACATCGTTAAGTCATTCTTGAAATCCAAAAAAATATTTATTTTGGACCACAAAAAAAAGGTCAAAAATTCACTTATTTGAACCGGAGGGAGTAATTTTTAGATACCTAGCCTATGTAATATTGGCGATATCAAACATTCATAGAATACGAATAAAATATTACAGGATTTCATCCTGTTTTTTTACTTATTTTTTAAACAAGCTCCGTGAAATGGATGAATTGGCTGAAACTTTAAGGAATTAAGGACGAGTCTGGAACCTAATTAATGTTTTTTTTAACATAAAACACATTTTGATATTAAAGAAAAGTTACTTTTATATCTATTTCGGAATTTTATATAGCGAATTGACTTAACGGAATTTCTTTCGTTAAGGAAATTCGCAGTATATAACTACGAAATATTTAAAAAAATATATAATTCGTAGTTGTATACTGTAAAATGTGTGAAATGGGCCCAGGTAATTTTGAACAACCATTTCGCAGTTGTATACTACGAATTTGGGTAAATCGCAGTATATAACTGCGAAATACGCTCATTTTTTGCCCCACTTTCACTGACATAACAATAATTCAAATTCATAAAATGCAGTACAATACTGCAAATTTCATTAAAAATTGTACACCCCAAGGTCGGACTTGCCTTATTTATAGGCGCTTCAATTTTATAAAAATTCATTCAACACTTAAACTTCAAACATACGTTTATTCTCTCTTCTCCTTATCAATTAATTTTTCACAATGTTGAAGTGCCAAAAATAAGGGTTTTATTGTATTGGTGGGGTGAAGTTGTGGTGGAGAATAACTCTGTAAGGTATAGCTCTTCTTCACAGTGTCATGTTAAATTGCCGCTTAATATGGCGTACGATACTTTGGTATCATTGTTACGTAAAAAAATGAAATAGCGTAGGCGTTCGGTTAGCCTTAAAGTAACCGGTAGATTTCCTTATTCAATAACTCCGCATGGGTTTTCTTATTTTTCTGAGTTTAACATCGAGGATGATGGATGTTACAACCCATATCCACACACGTTAGTTCATGCCATAAGTTAGATAACACAAATCCAAGAAGGAATTATTCTTGAGATGATAAGAAGTTAATCCGACTAATCTTAAGTGATACAAGGGTGCATAAGGGTGATTAACAAGTATTAGAAGTTAAACGAATCAAGGATGCTGCTGTAACTCGTACTTTTGGGTAAACCTATAGATGCTTAGTATACTTAGGAGGTAATGATTTAAGGTATTTGAATCATATAATATCCGTATCATAATTCTTGAAGTCAAACAATTTATGAAACAAAAGTCGACAAAAGTTGTTGCAACTTAGGTTCATAGTTTTACCTAAACTTTAGGTCAAATGTTATTAAGGTTTTCTCCCAATATACTTGGAATTGCGGGGTGATATACCCACCAAGTTGAAGATCTATGAGTCTAGTTTCCAACGCATTAAACGGTTTAGCAATACGACATTAGAATATAGAGATATAGATATTTTCGTGAGACTGCACAAGCTGCTAGGTGCAAGTAGGTGAGTCAGCTACTTGGTTAAATGTCGGCCCAAAAGAGGGAATTTCGGGTCAGAAAAGGAGCCCATTAAAAGGCTTATCTTCTGCAATATATCCCTCTTTATATTTCACAAATAACCAGACCTAAAACTCTGCAAACTTCCTCCCAAAAATTATCCACAAACCCTAATTGATTTTCCCTCTCTTTCAAGTTCAAATTGGGGGTAAACACTAGAGTTTGAAGAACCAAGTTAAAGGCTGAGTTATACAACAACTAAGGTGAGTTTACTGCTATATTGCATATATTTATTCTGCTGTAAATTCATGGTAATTCGTTATATACATGTAAGAACTCACGGGAAGGTGATCGGAAGCCGTGAGTTCAAGTTATTCACTTGTAGCGGACTGTTTTATGGACTGTTTTGTGTTGCTGTTGGGCTGCATTTTTATTACTGTTTTGTGGAGTTTTGGAGGAGGCAGGGTGTGGAGAAACACCATATATATGTTGGGTTGTGGTCTGCTAGTTCTTCGTAATATTTTTGGGTCATTTGATACGACTATAGTGGCCGTCATATGTATGATGTGATTAGGTTGTGTGTGGACTGTTTTGGGAGGCTCAATATGTTTATTATTGATGTTGTTTAGGCTGTTTGGTGATTATTTTGAATGGTGTGAAGTCATATATATAGGGGAGGTGCTGTCCATTTCATCACAAAATAGGTTGTGATTGGTACATAATAGTTGCGACGCTTAAACGTTAACGATAGTGTCATTTCTCCTATTGTAAACTAAGGAGTCGTGACGTTTGCATAGCTTGAGGTTGTGGCAGTATATACAAGGTATGTGTGGCTATCCCTTTCCTTCTTTTGCACGACTCCGATTAACATAATGTAATGAACGAGCTTCCAAAGATACTCTATTCTTAGAAGCTAGCAGTACTTACATTGTTTCCACTCTTATGGAACGATTGATGTTGATGTTGCTTCTCTTATTCTTATGTTATCAATCTTGTTGGTACTTCCTGATTCCTATAAGGTTCATAGTGAAGAGTTAGTTCTAATAAGGTGTACATAGGATACCGACCTTACGTCACTCCGAAAGGTCTACAAGGTGTTTCCATGAGTCGAGCATGCATTATATATATGTATCTATTTTACTCTACCCAGCCGCGCTGTAGTCGGCCGGGTACGGAACCTATTGTGCAACCACTGATCAGTTGGATTTTACCGAGCTCCACGTGGTCGGGTACAATTCTACCGAGCCTTATAATGGCTATGTTTTTACCGAGCCTATTACGGCCGGGTACGATATGATGATGATGATGCCCACAGAGGCGTATGTTTTAAAAGATTATGTATTTATACATATGTATCATGTATTTCATGTCAGTAGCCCTCAGAGGTACTCAGATGTTACAGGTTGTATATTCTCTATCCCTGCTTACATTACTGTTCGTATTTATGGTTCTCTGCCTTACATACTCAGTACTTTATTCGTACTGACGTCCTTTTATTTGTGGACGCTGCATGTCGTGCTGCAGGTCCTGATAGACAGGCAGGTGTAGCTCCCCCATCACAGTAGGTTGTCCAGTTCAGCGGTGATTGGCGAGATCCCTTCTCCGGACTTGCCTTGGTCTTGGTATGCATTTTTGTTATAGACATTATGGGTATGTCGGGGCCTTGTTCCGGCTATGTTGCAGCACTTATGTTCCTTTAGAGGCTCATAGACAAGTGTCGACTCATGTATAGTTTGGTATGCCTTGTCGGCTGGTTTTTGTTGTATAGTCTTTCATTTTAGCGTGGTAGCTTGTACCATATATATATAGTTTCTTGATTGTCTGGTCATCCCATGTTATGTAGGTTCATGCAATCATATTTTATTGTTGGTTGTTCATGATCCATGTCTACCATTTATATTGGTCTCGTCGGCCTAAAAGATAATAAAGAAGGTTAGATAAAATGTACGTTGGTGCTCGGCAAGTATGGTCGGGTGCTAGTCATGGTCCTCCGGTTTGGGTCGTGACAAACTTGGTATCAGAGCAAGTCTGTCCTAGGGATTGTCTATGAGCCATGTCTAGTAGAGTCTTGATTATGGATGTGTAGCGCGCCACATTTATAATCGGGAGGCTACATGACATCTAGGGTTGTTACCTTCTTCCCGAATCTAGATCGTGCATAGAGTTGAGTCGTAAGTGTTCGTCTCTAATATTCACCTTGTTTTCTTTCAGCGATGCCTTCGACTAGGAAACAAACAATTAGTAGACGACTTGATATAGCTGCGGGAGAGGGTACCAGTCTGGTGCCCCAAGCCAGAGCAGGCCAAAGTGAGGCTCAGAGTGAGATGCCTTCTCATACCTCATCTACTCCGTCTCCTCCAGAGGATATTAGGTGGCACCCGGCACCTCCAGCTCCTCTGTCTAGCACTATAGACCAGGATATGCGGGGTGCTTTGCAGTTATTGACAAGCTTGGTAGCTGCTCAGGCTCAGAGGCAGAATATAGGTGCTGCTGATAACCAGTTAGTACAAGAGTTCGTGATTTTATTAATTTAGACCCTCCGGTGTTTACCGGATCAGACCCCAAGGAGGATCCGCAGACTTTTATTGACTAGGTTCATCGTACACTACGGGTTATGCATGTTAGTGATACAGAGGCAGTAGAATTGGCTTCTTATCGGCTACGGGATTTAGCGGTTCTTTGGTATGATAGTTGGGAGAGATCCAGGGGTCCGAACGCTCCTCCAGCTGTGTGGAAGGATTTTTCTGAGGCCTTTCTTCGTCACTATTTGCCAGTTGAGATACGATGAGCTAGAGCTGATAAGTTATTGAACCTTAAACAAGATAATTTGAGTGTGTGAGAGTATAGTATGCAGTTTGATTCTTTAGCAAGGTATGCTCCCCATATGGTGGCCGAGATGAGTGATAGGGTGCATTTGTTCGTGAACGGGTTGGGACCCCATCTGATTAATGAGTGTATGACAGCCTCCTTGGTAGAAGGCATGGATATTTCCTGTATTCAAGCTTATGCCCAGACCTTAGAGGATCGTAAGCGCCAGCAGAGGGCAGATAGGGAGCATGATAGGGGCCAGCATAAGAGGGCGAGATTTGCAAGGTATTCTGATGACTTCAGAGGCAGCGCCAGGCCCCAGTCTTCGAGGAGTTCGGCGCCATCTGTAGCTAGTGCTCCTCCACAATTTCAGAGGCCTCGATATGATCGATCCTATTCTGGTCCAGGTCAGAGTTCGCTGACATCTGGATCGCAACATCACAGGGATACTAGTCAGACGAAACCCCCAACACCACGTTGTGATCGGTGCGGCAAGGCCCACTTTGGACTGTGCCGTCGAGGTTCTGATGCGTGTTATTCTTGCGGACAGCCTGGCCATATGATGAGGGATTGTCCTAACACGGGAGGTGATGGTATGGCTCAGCCGACTAGATCTGTGTCTGGTTCTTCCTCATCAGTTCGACCTCCAGCACGGGATTTTCAGCAGTCGACAGGTCGTGGTAGAGGTAGAGGTGGAGGACCGAGTTCGAGTGGTGCTCAAAATCGAACATATGCTCTAGTAGGTCGACAGTATCTCGAGTCGTCTCCAGATGTTGTTACAGGTATATTATCTGTGTTTTCTTATGATGTATATGCGTTGATTGATCCGGGATCTACATTATCATATGTTACACCCTTTGTGGCTAATAAGTTTGGCATTGAACCCGAATTGATAAGTAAACCCCTTGCGGTATCTACTCCAATAGGAGATTCTGTGATTGCTAGAAGGGTATATAGAGGTTACATTGTGATGATTTGTAGTCGTCAAACCTCGGCAGATTTATTTGAGTTAGAAATGGTTGATTTTGATGTGATACTGGGAATGGACTGGTTGGCCTCATGCTATGCAAATGTTGACTGTCGTATGAAGATGGTTAAATTTCAATTTCCTGGTGAACCCGTCATTGAATGGAAGGGGAACATTGCTACATCGAAAGGTAGGTTTATTTCCTATCTTAAGGCAAGGAAAATGATCTTAAAAGGTTACATTTATCATCTTGTTCGCGTTAGGGATGCAGAGGCGAAGCTGCCTACTCTACAATCTATCCCCGTGGTCAATGAATTTCCAGATGTTTTCTCAAATGAACTCCTAGGCCTTCATCCAGAAAGGGAGATTGAGTTTAGCATTGATGTGTTGCCTAACACTCAACCGATCTCTATCCCTCCATATAGAATGGTCCCGGCAGAGCTGCGAGAGTTGAAGGCACAGTTAAAGGACTTGCTGGATAAGGGCTTCATTAGGCCTAGCACTTCACCTTGGGGTGCGCCAGTCCTATTCGTGCGGAAGAAAGATGGGTCATTACGGATGTGTATCGACTATCGGCAGTTGAATAAGTTTACTATAAAGAACAAGTATCCACTTCCAAGAATTGACGACCTGTTTGACCAACTCCAGGGTGCCAAGTATTTCTCCAAGATTGACTTACGTTCAGGATATCATCAGGTGAGGGTTAAGGAGAAGGATATTCCAAAGACGGCCTTTTGGACAAGATATGGGCACTTTGAGTTCTTGGTGATGTCGTTCGGGCTAACAAATGCCCCATCAGCTTTTATGGATCTCATGAATACTGTATTCAGACCCTATCTTGATGTGTTCGTGATTGTATTCATTGATGACATTCTGGTGTATTCTCGTTCAGAGGAGGAACATGCGAGCCACTTGCGGATAGTATTACGGATGCTTCAGGATCGTAAGTTATATGCTAAGCTCGCCAAATGTGAATTCTGGCTGAACTCAGTAGCATTCCTTGGCCATGTGATATCTGACGAGGGTATTAGTGTCGACACTCGGAAGATTGATGCAGTAAAGAATTGGCCGAGACCTACAACACCATCAAAAGTTCATAGCTTCCTGGGGCTAGCAGGATATTATAGGCGATTTGTAGAAGGGTTTTCCTCTATATCAGCACCATTGACTAAGTTAACATAGAAAGCTACCAAGTTCCAGTGGTCTAAGACTTGTGAACGTAGTTTTCAGGAGCTGAAGGATCGATTGACATCCGCACCGGTGCTCATTCTCCCTGAAGGAACAGAAGGATATGTGGTATATTGTGATGCCTCAGGTATAGGTTTGGGGTGCGTGTTGATGCAGCATGGGAAGGTGATTTCATATGCATCAAGACAATTGAAGAAGCATGAAAAGAATTATCCAACCCATGATTTGGAATTGGCTGCAATAATATATGCTTTGAAGATATGGCGGCACTACTTATACGGCGTCCATGTTGACATCTACACAGATCACAAGAGTTTACAATACATCTTCAAGCAGAAAGAGTTGAATTTGAAGCAGCGTAGGTGGCTTGAATTACTGAAAGACTACGACGTCGAGATATTGTATCATCCCGGTAAAGCCAATGTTGTGGCAGATGCTCTCAACCGTAAGTCAATGGGAAGCTTAGTACATATTGATACAGGTAGATGGGGGTTGACTAAAGAGCTTCATCAGCTAGCCAATATGAGAATCGGATTGTTAGACTCTGATGACGGAAGTGTTACTGTACAGAATACATCAGAATCATCTTTGGTAGCCGAGGTAAAAGCACGGCAAAATGAAGATCCTATCTTACTACGATTGAGAGAGAACATTCAGCAGTGTAAAATTACGGCTTTTGAGATCGGAGGAGATGGGGCACTGAGATACCAGGGCCGATTATGTGTGCCGAATGTAGCAGGGTTGCGAGAAAAGATTATGAATGAAATTCATCAATCCCGATATTCCATCCATCCTGGCTCAACAAAGATGTATCATGATGTCAAGGAGCAGTATTGATGGGATAACATGAAAAAGTCTATTGCATAATTTGTAGCCCAGTGTCCCATTTGTCAACAAGTAAAGATAGAACATCAGAAACCTGGTGGATTGCTTCGGAATATAGAGATTCCGACCTGGAAATGGGAGGTGATTAATATGGACTTCGTTATTGGATTACCTCGATCTTATCATAAGTTTGACTCTATTTGGGTGATAGTTGATCGACTTACAAAATGTGCTCATTTTCTACCAGTTAAGACAACTTACTCGGCTGAAGATTATGCGAAGTTGTATATCAAGGAGATTATTAGGCTTCATGGTGTGCCGGTATCTATTATATCAGATCGAGGAGCGCAATTTACAGCTAACTTTTGGAGGTCTTTTCAGAAAGGTTTAGGCACACAGGTGAATCTCAACACTGCATTTCATCCGCAGACTGACGGACAGGCTGAACGTACCATTCAGACATTGGAAGATATGCTAGGAGCATGTGTTCTAGATTTTAAGTGAAATTGGGATGACCATCTTCCACTCATAGAATTTGCCTACAATAATAGCTACCATTCCAGTATTAAAATGGCCCCATATGAGGCACTATATGGTAGGAGATGTAGATCACCAGTTGGATGGTTCGAAGTCGGTGAAACAGAATTATATGGGCCATATTTGATTCACCAAGCCATTGAGAAGGTGAAAGTGATACAGGAACGATTGAGGACGACACAAAGCAGGCAAAAGTCTTATTCCGATGTCCGACGTCGTGATCTAGAATTTGAGGTTGGTGATTGGGTTTTCTTGAGGATTTCACCAATGAAGGGTGTTATGCATTTTGGGAAGAAAGGTAAGCTGAGTCCAAGGTATATCGGTCCGTATAAAATTCTTCAACGAATTGGATAAGTTGCTTATGAGTTAGAATTGCCATCCGAATTAGAATTTGTCCACCCGGTATTCCATGTATCTATGTTGAGGAAATGTATTGGAGACCCTTCTCGAGTTGTCCCTATCAAAGATGTTCAAGTTACAGAGGATCTATCATATGAAAAAGTGCCAGTGGCCATATTAGATCGACAAGTCCGCAAGCTGAGAACAAAAGATGTAGCTTCCGTCAAAGTATTGTGGAGGAACAAGAATATGAAAGAAATGACATGGGAAGCGGAAGAAGAGATGAAGTCTAATTACCCTTACCTATTCCAGAATGATGATAACAAGGATGTTGGTGGAACGCAAGGTACATTATAAAGGTGAAATGGCTTTATGAGGTAAGCAATAACTTGAGAACTCTCTTTCTTAATACAAAGTGGTGATATGTAAATAATGTCCATGTCCATAATGCTTTGTGTAGCCTTGTGTGGTCATGCTTTGAGCTTCACTGCTTGCAAATTTTGCTAGTGACCATTTTATAGGGGAAAGTTGACCAAAAAGTTCCGCTAGAATCCACGATGATTTGGACTCCCCATAAACCCTTACATTCGAGGACGAATGTTCCTAAAGGGGGGAGGGTGTTACAACCCATATCCACACACGTTAGTTCATTCCATAAGTTAGATAACACAAATCCAAGAAGGAATTATCCTTGAGATGATAATAAGTTAATCCGACTAATCTTAAGTGATACAAGGGTGCATAAGAGTGATTAACAAGTATTAGAAGTTAAACGAATCAAGGATGCTGTAACTCGTACTTTTGGGTAAACCTATAGATGCTTAGTATACTTAGGAGGTCATGATTTAAGGTATTTGAATCATATAATATCCGTATCATAATTCTTGAAGTCAAACGAGTTATGAAACAAAAGTCGACAAAAGTGTTGCAACTTAGGTTCATAGTTTTACCTAAACTTTATGTCAAATGTTATTAAGGTTTTCTCCCAATATACTTGGAATTACGGGGTGATTTACCCCCCAAATTGAAGATCTATGAGTCTAGTTTCCAACGCATTAAACGGTTTAGCAATACGACATTGGAATAGAGAGATATAGACATTTTCGTGAGACTGCACAAGCTGCTAGGTGCAAGTAGGTGAGTCGCCTACTTGGTTTAATGTCGGTCCAAAAGAGGGAATTTCGGGTCAGAAAAGGAGCCCGTTAAAAGGATTATCTTCTGCAATATATCCCTCTTTATATTTCACAAATAACCAGACCTAAAACTCTGCAAACTTCCTCCCAAAAATTATCCACAAACCCTAATTGATTTTCCTCTCTTTCAAGTTCAAATTGGGGGTAAACACTAGAGTTTGAAGAACCAAGTTAAAGGCTGAGTTATCCAACAACTAAGGTGAGTTTACAGCTATATTTCATACATTTATTCTTCTTTAAATTCATGGTAATTCGTTATATACATGTAAGAACTCACGGGACGGTGATCGGAAGCCGTGAGTTCAAGTTATTCACTTGTAGCGGACTGTTTTGTGGACTGTTTTGTGTTGCTGTTGGGCTGCATTTTTATTACTGTTTTGTGGAGTTTTGGAGGAGACAGGGTGTGGAGAAACACCATATATATGTTGGGTTGTGGTCTGCTAGTTCTTCGTAATATTTTTGGGTAATTTGATACAACTATAGTGGCCGTCATATGTATGATGTCATTAGGTTGTGTGTGGACTGTTTTGGGAGGCTCAATATATTTATTATTGATGTTGTTTAGGCTGTTTGGTGATTGTTTTGAATGGTGTGAAGTCATATATATAGGGGAGGTGTTGTCCGTTTCATCACAAAATAGGTTGTGATTGGTACATAATAGTTGCGACGCTTAAACGTTAACGATAGTGTCATTTCTCCTATTGTAGACTAAGGAGTCGTGACGTTTGCATAGCTTGAGGTTGTGGCAGTATATACAAGGTATGTGTGGCTATCTCTTTCCTTCTTTTGCACGACTCCGATTAACATAATGTAATGAACGAGCTTCCAAAGATACTCTATTCTTAGAAGCTAGTAGTACTTACATTGTTTCCACTCTTATGGAATGATTGATGTTGATGTTGCTTCTCTTATTCTTATGTTATCAATCTTGTTGGTACTTCTTGATTCCTATAAGGTTTAGAGTGAAGAGTTAGTTCTAATAAGGTGTACATAGGATACCGACCTTACGTCACTCCGAAAGGTCTACAAGGTGTTTCCATGAGTCGAGCATGCATTATATATATGTATCTATTTTACTCTACCGAGCCGCGCTATAGTCGGCCGGGTACGGCACCTATTGTGCAACCACTGATCAATTGGGTTTTACCGAGCTCCACGTGGCCGGGTACGATTCTACCGAGCCTTATAATGGCCGGGTATGTTTTTACCGAGCCTATTACGGCCGAGTACGATATGATGATGATGATGATGCCCACAGAGGCGTCTGTTTTAAAAGATCATGTATTTATACATATGTATCATGTATTTCATGTCAGTAGCCCTTAGAGGTACTCAGATGTTACAGGTTGTATATTCTCTACCCCTGCTCACATTGTTGTTCATATTTATGGTTCTCTGCCTTACATACTCAGTACTTTATTCGTACCGACGTCCTTTTATTTGTGGACGCTGCATGTCGTGCTGCAGGTCCTGATAGACAGGCAGGTGTAGCTCCCCCATCACAGTAGGTTGTCCAGTTCAGCGGTGATTGGCGAGATCCCTTCTCCGGACTTGCCTTGGTCTTGGTATGCATTTTTGTTATAGACATTATGGGTATGTCGGGGCCCTGTTCCGGCTATGTTGCAGCACTTATGTTCCTTTAGAGGCTCATAGACAAGTGTCGACTCATGTATAGTTTGGTATGCCTTGTCGGCTGGTTTTTGTTGTATAGTCTTTCATTTTAGCGTGGTAGCTTGTACCATATGTATATAGTTTCTTGATTGTCTCGTCATCCCATGTTATGTAGGTTCATGCAATCATATTTTATTGTTGGTTGTTCATGATCCATGTCTACCATTTATATTGGTCTCGTCAGCCTAAAAGATAACAAAGAAGGTTAGATAAAATGTACGTTGGTGCTCGGCAAGTATGGTCGGGTGCTAGTCATGGTCCTCCAGTTTGGGTCGTGACAATGAAACTGTTAGAGATTTTTTTGCGGGTTCCGGACAAATATAGGGAATACGTTGTAATAAAATTATTAGAAATGTATGTGAAGGTGGAAGACCTTAGTCGTAATGAGGGAGTGCGTACTAGCGATAACACCCAGTCATCGGGTGGTTATTTTGGAGCAGCATTTGCCAGATAGATTGGAGATGGAAGAGCTTGCCTTGATTTAAACTTGTCACCACATGCGAATGAGCAGACAGAAAATAATGTTACTACTTAATATAATCAACAGACGATTGGTAAAATTAATTTTTGCAAAATTTTTTCTTCATATTTTAATTGGATTTATATTAACACTCATATTTTTTAAAGGGGGTACCGTCCGAATTTAAATTTTACAAGTTATGACCCCGCCCCTAGTTGGAATCTGCGTAACTCTGGAGTATTGGACCATGGTGGTCCATGTGGTAGTTATCACCAACCTGAAAATATCCATCATGAAACTCCAAGACAATACGTTTTGTAAGTAAAGTGATATAGCGATATGTACAGTATTTTTTCTGAGTATTGGGTAACTTATATTATTGTTTGTTTTCTGCAGTGAAAACGAGCTTCTTGAAGCTCCTGGACTAACACAGTTGGCCATAGACGATGTCTTTACTCTTGACTTAGCAGATGTGCAGAGTCGGGACGATGATAGTGATTATGATAATAATGCAGATGAGTCTGGGGATGAGACACCCTTCCATAAAGGAGGGTGATGATGAGGAGGAGGAAGTGAGTGTGGAACCTGAGCTGACTAGGGAGCATGTTTCTCCACCTTCCGTTAGACCAAGAGTGTATGAGTCCCACGTGCCTTTTCATAAGAGAAATATTTCCTACCTTGATAATTTGCCAATCATGCCTGGCGTTGATCCCCTCACAAGGGATGATGATGAATTACGGTCGATGATGTGGGATGAATCTAGACCAGCTGTTCTTACAAAAGGGCATGTATTTCCCCGATAAAGCTTGCCTAGTTAGGCTGTAAAAATCTATACTATTAAGGAGTGTCGTGAGATGACGGTAAGTGAGTCAACTACGAATAAATACAAGGCTATATGTCGTAGGTGGTTTGTGGGTTGTCACTGGATTCTGCGTGCCACAAAGAAAAAATCAGGTTTGTGGAAAGTTGGTAAATTTATTAGCGAGCATAGATGTGAAATGGATACATTCAATGAGAACCACTTCAACTTGGATGTTGACTTGATTTCCCTTGTCTTGGTTCTATTTTTGGAAGTGTCCATTAGATTCAAGATTAAAGAGTGTATTACAGCCGTCCACCAGGAGTATGGTTGTACTATAACCAAAAGAAAGGCATATCTCAGTCGCAAACGTGTCTTTGAACTTATTTATGGCGACTAGGATGCAAACATGGACATTGCATACTGATGGCGGCAGATGATGGAGAGCCCTCACCACAAACGTGTCGGAATCATTCAATGGCTTGTTGAAGTTTTCTCGTGGACTGCCTATCACTGCCATGGTCTGCATGACTTTCAAACAGAGTGCAGAGATATTAATAAGCCAAAACACCATACCAGTGCCTCATGCCTCTCGGTGTACGGTCTGAAGCAGTCATCAAGTACGTGAATGGGGTTCCCGATCAACAATCGGGTATGACGTTGGTACCACCCATCATAGAGCTGAATAGAGGCCTTCTCGAAAACTGTAGGTGGTAGCGGGATGCGTTCAGCTCGCTCCTCCCAATAAACTATCTGCTGATGTAGCCACCCAACATACTGCCGGATCATGTTCGAACAGTCGTCCCGGTGATAGTGAGTAGGCTCTCATCCGGGCTCCCTCGGTATCGGCTGAGGATAACCAAACTGTCGAAGCACACGCTCTGTGGCATGTTACTCAACAAAATCCCAAAAGATCAACAGGACAGAGGTGCTCCAAATCAACCGGTCAACTGATCAAATAGCGGGTAGGTGGCCAAGCAAGTCGATATTGTATGGCATCCACATGAACTACAAACAGTAACAAAAAATGATTACGCAAAACACAACTCAATTTAAAACAACCAACTTTAGGTAGATATTTACCAGTCCATCCACCAATATGTCTAATACATCCCTAATAACGGGGAGATTATGGTGGGCATACGCCCCTCGGAAGGTCCCCCACCGGAGAATCCATCTAACAACTAGCGGGAGAGCCGGATAGTCCTATCTGGGCTGAAGTGCTGGTAGAGGTGGCTGCAACGGCATGATCCGCTGTCAAGCCCAAACATAAGATCAAATGTTGATGTAAATTTATGAGTCATTTCATAATACAGAATTTGGGGGTAACAAAAAATTTATTCGGAAATATTTTGCACCTGAAGAGGGGTAGAAAACCACAAATATCAACTGCTGGACCGATGCTCACCCGGCACATGCTCCTATAGAGATAGGCCAGAACAGTAGCTCAGAGATGCTCTGTCTCGTGTGTAATATCAGGGTGCAAAGCTGCCATATGATCTCTAATAAGTGATAAACGCACGCGACTGCCACCTCGGTCACCCTCCCGTCCCAAACCAATCATCTGCCCCGTCATGTCCACCAGCTGTGCACGTGTCATGCCTCTCCACTGGTAGGGCAGTATAAAGGCGTGCCCCTCTACGCGCAGTCCATATAAAACCTGAACATCCTGCATCGTGATAGTAGCCTCTCCACTAGGCAAGTGAAATGTATGCGTCTCCGGTCGTCACCACTCTATCAAAGACGTGATGAGCGACCAGTCAAATTGCATCCGTCCAAGCTAAAAAATAGTATATAGTCCCGTATCCTATAGGATCTCTACTACACGCGGATGGAAAGGATGCTCCGCAATATACTCCCACAGATCATCAGGCCTCGTGGGGCTAATTTGCTACAGCACTAGCTGGCCCTCTCAAATATAGGATGACTTATGGTCGCCCTGCAACACTAGTAGTTGATCCACCGCAGGTCCAGGGTGCGCAGGTGGAGGAAATGTCATGTCATATACTATAATTTCAAAGAATTAATTATTTGTGTTTGTGTAATAAATTAAATAATTAAGTATAATTTTTAAAATTGGAGATAATAGTTGTGTATGAGTTTCAGGCTTGATTTTTTAGGCCCGGTACCACATAACAATCATTAATTAATATAACTTTCAATTTCAATATTTTTAGAATTTTATTAACTTAATAAAATAAATTAAGTATGATTTTTCAAATTTGAGATAATAGTTATGTATGGGTTCCAGGATTGATTTTTTACGCCCGGTACCACATAATAATTATTAATTAATATAAGTCTCAATTTCAATATTTTTACAATTTTATTAACTTAATAAATTAAATTAAGTATAATTTTTCAAATTGGAGATAATAGTTGTGTATGGATTCCATGCTTATTTTTTAGGCCCGGTACCACCGAATAATTCTTAATTAATATAAGTCTCAATTTTAATATTTTTAGAATTTTATTAACTTAATAAATTAAATTAAGTATGATTTTTTAAATTGGAGATAATAGTTGGGTATGGGTTCCAGGCTTGATTTTTGATGCCCGGTACCACCAAATAATTCTTAATTATTATAAGTCTCAATTTCAATATTTTTAGAATTTTATTAACTTAATAAATTAAATTAAGTATAATTGTTTTCAAATTGGAGATAATAGTTGTGTATGTGTTCCAGACTTCATTTTTGAGGCCCGGTACCACCTAATAATCATTAATTAATATAAGTCTCTACATTAAAAGGCTCTACGTTAAAAGGTTATACGCTAAAATTATATTAATAATATAAATATTATTAATCACACTAACATAACATAAACAAAATAAATCAAAGATTAATACAAACATATCATGTGACATGGTATATACTAATATACTAAATTAATACTAACATATCAAATTACGTTATAACATATCCAATAACAGGGTATATACTAACATATCAAATAATTAGGTATATACTAACATATCAAATAAAACAAACCAGGTATATAAAATAAATAAAATTAACATGGAAACATAATATATGAGTTTCGACATAAACATAGATTGAAATACCTTGATGTAAAGGCTGTGAAAGTGAGTTTTTTCACCCAAACAGAATCCAAACAACCCTTCGTGTGGGGCCTACAGCTGTTGCTCTTTAGGGGACGGGTGGGATCGAATTTTTTTTTATTTTTTTTAACAAATGTGACTGGACTCGACGGGAAAAACAGAAAAGGGGGGGGGGGCAATTTTTGTTGATAATGGTAAATAGGTCTGGGGAAGAACAAGGGGTATATTTTATTGGGGTAATTCGCAGTAAACTACTGCGAAATAGCACTTCGTAGTAGTTTACTGCGAAGTGTCAGCAAATATTTTAAAAAAATACATTTAATACCTATTTCGCAATATAAACTGCGAAATAGGTATAAAAGTAACTTTTTTTTAACATTAAAAGTATATTTTTAAAAAATCATTAATTAGGTTCCAGACTCAATTAAGGACTATTGGTTGCAGCGATCAAAATTTTAGCTTAGCTCGACAAGAAGCTTAGCTCGCTGCAGCAACTATTCTCAAATAATTTTTAGGCAGAGTAATAACAGGGGTCTGGGACAAATAATCCTACAATCCATGCATAACACGCAATGTCTTACTCCTCTATTTCTCTGACATTTTCCTACTCTTACAAAGTGTCCATAATGACTGGCATTGTTCGTTGGCTGACTGTTATTTGTTTTAACTAGAAGTTTGTAAATTTTTTAAAATCGATCTTTTCGCTTGAGTCTGAAAAATCAGTTTCATGAACTATAAGTTTGGTATGTAATTACACAACCGCATAAACAGTAACCAAAAGCTGAAAAATCAAACAAATATTAAATTTAATTCGGTATGGTATTTGGTATATAACCTTCTTAAAACCGAAAATAGCAAATCAAAGTCTTTCAAAACCGCACCAAACCGACTAATTTAACTCCCCTACCTATCTAGTATATCACTAATTAACATGGAAAGAATTACATGTTGAAGCGAAGAATCATAGGCCACGTGTCCCCTACATCCCAATCGTGAACACAAAAATTGGAGGAAAAAGAAATGTTTGCGTCTCTATTTAGCCCATGCAACTGAATCGATCTCACCCTGAGCAGCTCTGTACAACTCAAGTCTCTTCGCCAGAGAGATACGACGCTGCATTATTGCTGGGTCCTCATCCAGCAAAGTACCCAGCTGTTTCCCCTGCAGAAATGGTTGAAAAAGAGATTAAGAGAATCAGAGATTATCCCTGATACGTCAAAGTCATCATACGTAGATATGCTCTCTTCTCCCAACTGAACCCCTCCCCCCAACCCAACCCACCCACCCACCCGAGAAAACGCACAGTTCCTAGGTTAGCCAAACAGTGAGATGCGAAATTCTCACCTCTTTCTTTCCCAAGTCGGTGAAGAAATGATCAAGCAAGCTGCGTTTGGCCTCCCGTACTTGACAATAAACAACAGATTTAGGAATGGAATTCCTCAAAGTAGCACAAACCATATTGACATAAGACAACACATTCGATCCTGTTGAGAAAAGAGCCCATCAGAAGACGCACAAAATAAATCAACTGCAATAACGCAGGCAAATTTCAACAGACTAATTGAAAGACCAATGAATTTCAAGGATAAAAGCTAATTCAGAACTCACCTATCCTTCGAAGATAGGAATCATTATACCGGTCAAAAATTGAATGTGTTGGATTTCCTCCCTTCTCAATATCTTGAGGAAGTTTCCGGAAGAAATCTACAGTCAGGTAACTACACTCCATTTCAACCAGCTGAAGAGTTGCTTTTTTGCTTTCATCCCTCATCCTTTCTAGTGATTCAACAGCTGCACCGTTGACCTCAACTCTAAGAGAAGGATATTGTTTTAGCTCCTGCCAATAACAAAAGACACAGTATGTGAATTATTTGTACCCTTTTTTTTGGATAAGGTAAAGGTTTTACTGATAGAAGTACGAAGATGGTACATAAGATTACACCAGGAGACCACCTATAATAGCATACTTTCAGTTACAAGTTGCTTAGCACATCCGAAAACTCCATATATTGATCTAGACTTTCAACTAAACATTATTTGTACCCTTCTAACTGGTTAATAAAACTTAATCATGGTAACGAGATAATTCTTCGGCTTTTTCCATGTCAGAATCACTGAGCACGATCATCATTGGGGGTTCATTCGTTTAACTCCACCAGAATGAACTTTTAGAACCATAAATGAGAATGGCTGAGATTTATGACAAACATTAAAGCTTTTCATATATCTCGATCTCGAACTCAAAATAGTAATTTTAAAAGGGAAGTGAACATACTGCAGTCTCACTAATTGACTTGTGAACCAGTTCCTTCAGTATAGCATGAACCTGAAAATGTTTCAGATGAAATAGTTAAAGAATTATTTTGCCAACTGCACCAAGAGATGTGTCCATAACACTGAACAAAAGCCCCAGAGTACTCTAATTAAACAAGGTCAAGTACAAAATACCCCACACTAATAATTTTCTCCACCATTAAGCACTTAACCACAACGCAGTCTCCACATTTTGTCTCAGTTTAAAATTAAATACTGCTGGATTTACATAGTTCAACTTTTAAATACTGCTGGCAAAAACAAAAGTAAAACCTCATACTTGTCATTCCAGAACAAAATGAGTTCAGCAGAGTAGACATTCTAACTTTCTCGCAAGTTCTCATTTCTACAGAGAAACAACTGGTTTCTAGGTCAACGTACATCCCCGTTCATGTAAGATTACATCTTTCTTTAAGTACATTGTTTCAAATACAAAGAAAATCCAAATAGACTTAAAACTAACATATCGCAGACATTAGGCCTTGTCTTTGCGACATTTCAACTGTGAAATAATAAAGCTTCTCTATAACAACAGTTCACTATAACGGCCAATTTTTTTTTAACCAATATTTCATGTTATGCTATAATATATTTCCTCTATAAAAGCAATTTGCTATAGCAGCCAAAAAACGTCCGGACAAACGACACCATTATAGAGAGGTTTTAACTATATCACACACTCAACAACGAGCAGTAATTGCCCCTCAAGAGTTCAAAGTCAGAGCAGTGTTATCAAAGGCGAAAGCCGAAAAGCGCAAAAAAGCTCTAAGATCTATTGGGGCTTTAAGCGCAAAACGAAAATAAAGCGTGAGCTTTATTGAAGAAAGGCGCAAATGGAGAAAAACTACAAATATGTACGTGTAGTCCAAGACTAGTACTATAAGCATGAATACCAAATAGATGAACAAAGAAATTGAAGAAATTTGACAATAAAGTGAAATATCAATTGATTAGTGTCGCCTGTTCCAGATTACGCTTGTTAGCAAGGAAAAGTATGCCTTAAGAGCATTGATGACAACATTGAAGTGCCCGTTAAGCGAGGCGAAGCACTCAACATGTTTTGACCCTCGCTTCAGGGCTTAAGCACGCTTCAAGCGGGCCTTTGATAACACTGAGTCAGAGATCCCATTATACAGTCTTTAACATACCCCACTACTTAAAATAGAAGCCTGGAATAAGAATCATCGAAAGGCAGAGAAAAGACAAAGAAGAGGCAAAGGGAAACTAGAAGGAGATCCTTAACACTAAGAAAATTGAACAAAGCTAAATACAAATCGTTCACGCAGAGAACTCTCGTTAGTTGCAACTAGAAGCATATCAGAGAGAATTTAATTTCGTACCGCATCAACGGCTGCTTCAGCAGGACCCTTCATAGAAGTCAAGGAGGATTCAATAAGACGACGATATCCTTGCTCAGGAGCAATCAAATGTGGTTGGTATCCATCAGCTTCAGTTATAAGTTTCCTTACATTTTCCATTGAAAGTTGCTTATCAAATTGCAATCTTTTCAATGCAGCTGGAAGCTGATTATCAAAGACATTATATATTTTATCTCCACCAGGTCGACTGCAACAAAAAATAAGATTAGAACACAGCAGCATAATTTATTACTGTAGATTAAAAAGACAGAAGCGGCGGAGAATACTTACACTCCATCAAGATGTTCTTTGAAGATTCCATCAAAAGTACGACAGACTTCCATAATCATGTACAACTTTCCCTGCATTGACAAATTTAAACATGCACAAGAAAGACATCACATACATTGTATAGCCACAAGAAAGCAAACATACATTCTGAAAGCTAACATGAAAAGTACAGAACCAACTCATTACAGCTAGAGTAAAATCTGTGGCAAAATTTGATAACCAATTCAACAGAAAATTCAAGATGATACTTACTCCAGCATCTGTCGCAATGGGCTTCCCAAGACGGCTCAATTCATTTTCTAGCTCAATGATGGTCTTGTTGATAAGAGACTGAAGACCTGGAATTCTTGACTTGATAACAGACTCCAAGTGCTAAAGAGGCATTAACGAGGTTTTAAAAAAAGCCAAGTTAGTAATCTAGAAAGCTGAAAATCATGACTACACCAATTAGGGAAAACATCAAGACCTTGACAGCTTCATTTAAAGCATCAATAAAAACAAAGCATTTTGTTGAATAAGTTATATAAATGCTTGTTCTCAAACTTTCTTCAGAGGACAGGAAACAAATTTAGAAAGAGAGGGCACATGCAATAATTAAAAACGTTTCTGCACGAAGGGCACTTAAACAACAATGCAAAATAGAAAAAAGACATTCTTTGAGAATATAACATACTTTTGACATAACTTTCCCAAGATGTTCTGAACCCATCCTGTTGGCCATATGCCTGTACTCAGGGGTACTAGAAAAATACTCCTTTTCTCTACGCCTGGCAGCAATCATGTCAACGTTTTTATTAATATCTTGTTGAGAACGATTGACGACACCTATCCATGGAAATTGTAGTTTATATGCTCTTCCTTCCAAGATCTGAAAATCCAATAAGATGATTTAACATAACCACCATCGCAAATTATAAACGAACATTTGGCTATTTGTCGAAGAAAAGAATTAGTTAGTATCCAACTGAGCAGCAAAAGGAAATGTTGACAACTACTATTAATCTATTCCAAAAGGTAGTATTCTGAAATGCTCAGACAAGAACTCAAAGAGAAAGATAAGGATAGGTGTTTCCAACTTTCCATCACATCAATATCTTGAAACCAAACCATGTCTATTGTTTTAGATTGCTTACTTGCGGGCTTATCATTTAGTCATATATAAGAGCATATACAGACACTAGTAGTTCACATAAAACACCATTCAAAAAGCATATTTTCCTCTCCCAGTGCTCCTTTTCCCATAAACCAGGAAGACGTCAACAAAATTGAAGAGATCAAATTTTCATTTTGAATTGCTGTAGCAAGGACGATGCCTCACAACTGTCTTTGATAATAAAATCCCTAAAGTGAGTTCAAAATTAATGAGAGATTACAAGATTTTAGATCCCTTTAGTATAATTTCATTTTTCACTTAACTGCACATTGAGATTTTGTTTAAACTTTCTTACTTTGACATGTTCGTCTAAACAACCTTTTTTCTTTATACAGAACATACTTCTGAAAACAATAAATTTGCAATGCTAGAGAAAGTATGCTAACCAAACTCTTCGTTTGTCTTGAAGCCCCCCTGAAAATGGGTGAGATATGGGGATAGGCATTTCATAAAGATCCTTCGAAACACACAAGAAATCTACTTCAAATTTCGAAGACTTCAGTAGAGACATATCCATATCCATCATTCTTGATTTTATGTTAGCCACAAAAAATGGTGCTTTTTTGTTCCATCTAACCAAATGAGTATTGCTTCACATAGATATTACTTCACCATTGCAGATACAAAAAGTATGTATTTGGTATACACTGAACATTGATAAATATCATCATTTCCCTAGCCTGACTAAACTCAATTAGCAGAGTGTTCAAACTTAGCCTAAATAAATTGAATCAAAGATGATATGAGGGTTATGTGACGGAGAACTCTTCCCCAAAGTTCTCCAATGTAACTATCAACAAAAAGCTTAACTTGTCAATAACGCCACGTATACATGATTTCACCCAATCATTTACGAGACCAACTTACAAGTTACAAAGTGGATTCACAATCTAAGAATGAAAATTCAAGAAGAGTAACCCATGCTCGGCTTCTCTTGAAAGAGCTATACCAAAAAACCATGTGCCCATGCTTGGTGCAAATATACTTTTACCAAACAAACAAAAGTAGGAAGTAATCATTATCTAACCAAACTACAAACTTACATCAACAGCATCAGTACCCTTATCCATAAGATCAATCTTCGTCAGAACACCAAATGTCCTTTCCCCTGAGGCAAGAAGACTTTCAGTGTTAAACGGCACTATTTATCATCTCATTTACCAAAATATTCTTGAAATAACAATAATTCAGACTATCCCAAAAAGTAAGACCTAGCATGGTCTATTTGATTGCTACGCAAGATAACACAAAAGGAAAGAGAGGCAAATGCAAAAATATAATGATTCAAGCAAAAAATCTAGCTACATTATTTGCTCAATCAATAATAATTTAAATGAGACCGACACGAAACCCAGAGTTCCCTGATATATACAAGATACTAAGATTTGTTCTAAAATACTGTTGGATTCAATGTGTACAAGAAAAAATTATTTCTCTTCTCAGTTCTATTTTTAATTTCTTGTTTCACCTTTATTTTCCATGAAATCCAAGTCTTCTTCATCTTGCTTTGTCACATTTAATGGTTATATTGCATGAGAAATGTGTATTACTTATCAAGAATATAGGAACGTATAAGAGTTCACGGATATTGAACAAAACTTGTCCATAATAATTGGTAACATTAATCCTCTTACTTTCAAGAGAGCCACAAAACGTGTGAAGAAATAGAAGAAAAACAAAACCCAAGAACTCTATCATCATTGTCAATGTAGATAATCATTTTATGAGGCAACAAAGAAGCACATATTTTAATGTGCTTACCTTGTACACAATGATGTTAAAAATAATAGATAAGTCAACGAAATAGAGATAAGAAAAGAACAAATAAAAGTGAGAAAGAAAAGTTTCTTAGAAGCATGCAGCATTCCAATCTATTTCTGAATTCCAGCTTCTGCTCAAGTGAACAATTTGCAAAACAATAATTACTTAAACCACATAAATTGACTAGATCCAGCTATTTGACATCAATCAAAATATACATAACTGATCAAATATAGCAAGCAACCTAGAGAAAGAAAAAGGCGAAGAAGAGGACATGTCTGAACTCTAACCTTTAGGGTCTACTTCGCGGGAAATCTTAATAGCATCCGATGTTGCAAGATCTTGATTCGCAGGAGAAACAGCAAGAATAATGCAGTTTGGCTGCAATGTAAAAACAATGGAATAAAAAAACTCATCCGCACATGAAGAAGTAATTGAGATTCTTAAAAGACAATATATTTACCAACATCTTAAATCAAAAACTAAACTGCTCATGATGTATGGCCTCTTTGGGACAATATAACAACAAGAGAATGGAATAACAATGTTTCATTCCAATTCCATCTTATTAAGTCCTGATTCATTTTGGAGTTGTGATTCTGAGGTTATTTCCATAGTGCCTTAAACGCTAATACGCATTCTATTTTGAAATGGCCAAAATGACCATTCATAGGGGCAAAATTGAGAGAGGATCAGATAAGCAACATTCTATCTCAACCTTTCATGAACCAGCACTTTATGCTCGACCCATTACCCTTTCACCATTCCAGTGATCCCCTTTCCCTCCCCAAGCTCCAGAGATACCCCTAACCCTCGTACATCTTGCCAAGCAGTTCCATGCTGATCCCTACCCTTCACTTTTCTACTATTTTCATTCCATTCCAAACTCCTTTAAAGTCAGAGGTGAAGTAGGTTAGGGTGAACCCCAACATTCATTGCGGCTAACATCAAGAATAGATCCAAATCACACAAATCATTTATTTTATCCTAATTCCACTCCGTGAGACTTCCTTCCGCGATCCACCGGATGGACCGTCAGCGAACTTGGTACTGTATTATTGTTTTCCTAAGTGTAAAGACACTTGAACAATGCCCATAGAAAAATTTATCAATAAGAGAAAGTACAACTAACCTTCTCAATATAAGAGCGAACCATGTTTTCAATGTCCGCAACAATGCTCTCAGATTGTCCTTCTAAAAGAATTCAATGGAGAGAATTTGCTTCAGAAATAGTCCATTATCAGGAAAAGGCAACAAACAACTAAAACTGATGAGCCAAACAAACAACTCACCAACTGCTACTTTTGTAAGTCCAGGAAGATCGATCAGTGTCAAGTTTACAACTGGCATTGACCAAAATCAAAATTCAGATGTCAAAAGCCAGAGGAAAAAAAAAACAGAAATATAGAACACGAAAGAACAATTGCAGACTGTGTCTATTAGGGACTTCCTCAAAAGTTATATAATGGAAAAGAGGGACACAACTGGCACCAACAAAATGCTGCAACTCAAATTAGAGGTATAGCCCAATAGGAAACAAAGGACAAAAACACCAATATTCAAAAGCAAGTAGATTTTCACAAGTGATAAAATTTTGAAAAGCTCTCCACTAAAGAATAGACCACACTACATGAGAATTTACCCAAGATGCTTTAAGCCTTTAACTGTCCAGTTAATACTCAGATGGGGAGTTTGTTAGTTGCATTAGCTGTTGCAGAAATATTCCCCTCACGTTTCAGTAAAACAAAGATCAGTATAATTCTGAATTTCAAATATATACTCCGAATACAAGGTTCAAGTACTACTTTTATTTAGAGGTTACATTCAAGTACTGCTTTGTCAACACAAGCACATAGCTTTCAACCTTATACTGAGTTACAATACACCATTGCTAATAGAGAAAGCTAAAATCTCTTCGTACCGTTGGGAGAATATATACTGAGATAAATTGGGACGCTGGAGATCTGTTTAGAACGGCCTGTCTCTCGATCAGTCTCGTCTGCAATCTCCTTTCTCACGGCGGCTGAACAAAAGATACACAGGATTTAAAAGTCAAAAGGACAATAAAGCAAGGTGATTAATGATGATGCCAAGTATGCTAAAGTATATCAGGTGATACATGTGGAAGGTGAAAATTAGGTCTGCATAAACAATGCTGGTATATATTGTCTAGCGACTCACCAAAATCAGTAAACCTCTTCCTTGGAAGGTGTCCAAATTCTGCATATTCTCTACCCTCATCTATCCGATGAAGCTGTAGGACAAGGGGTCGACGAGTGACAATACCTGCACATGATATGTTAATAGTATTTCTTGTGATCTGGCATTGATAAAAACTTCACGTAAACAGCACTAATAATGAACGCATTATTTTTACCGGATCCACGAGGCAAAAAATCCTTTCCAACAATGCTCTCAAGCACTGAAGACTTCCCAGAGCTCTATAAGCCATACAGAATATGAAGTTAAGCAATGCTATTAAACCAGCAAATCATTACACCAAGAGTGTTCAGATGACATTAAGCACACATTAATTTTGTTTGACACGTATAATCAGACCAAAACATATGACAATCCACTGCTAAAACGATCACAGCACAGAATAACATATATTAACTCAAAAGGAACTAACAAATGCACATAACACAAGCAGAAATACAGAGAGCTAAACTATCCTATATCCATGCACTATCGCAGTAACATCAAGCAGCTCATAGAACTCCTACTGCACAAAAGCGGCACGATGTTTCACATTAGACGCTTGTAAGTTTTAATGGACTACAACACATCATCAGATATGCCAACATGAACTAAAATTCCCTACCAACAGAAGCTACAACCGACTCCTTCAAGAATTCACAAATAGATCGGAACCCTAGATTTCGAGAAAACACTTATTTCATCATGAACTGCATATTATCAAACTAACAAAAGATAAGCAAAGATTAAAAAATCATGTTCAAGGACAATAGATACAGACGCAGTAAAGGAGGATTCTAGAAATTAAGTAACAGGAAAAAACCAATAGAAAGATAATAATGGTACAAAACACAGATCTGAATCGAACGAATAAGGAGATCGGAGAGACCTGGCCACCAACGACGGCGATGGAAGGAAGGGCGTCCCAGAGAGTAGGCAATGCACTCTCTTCACCGTGATCGCCAAGGGCTGTACAAGCTCTCTGTAATCTGTTAACCAATTGTATAAGATTCTCCATTGATCCGAGTCAAAGATCGGCAACTTGACTCAGGTAACGACTAAAACAATATAATCAGCACCGCCGGCGATTTCGTAATCGATCGATAGATCGGCAATGAATTGAAGAAGGGAGAGAGAAGTGGGCAACGAGTCGACTTAGAATTTGAAATTGGAAAGTTTCCTTTATTACTGGATGTATAACGTAGATAGAAAATTTAAACGACGGACCGCGTCGACGTCGGTTGGGTTCGATATTAAGTAAATAAATTAATCAGAGACTTGTATGTCAGTTTTCACAACTTTTGGGGCCTTAAGACACCGAGCCGTCCTTGTGGAATGTTGCTATATCAATTTCCTTTAACGAACTTGTTCACTTGTGTTGAGGTAATGTATCGTTTTGTTTTATTTTTTGTTGAAGTTAAGGTTAAGCTTGGTACAGAGAAAAGATATTTTGTTTGATCTAAGCTTTATTTGTTAGGTTACAAGTTGATTAATGAATGTCTTGTCTTTCGTTTGTTGCGTTGTTTTTCAAACTTTGATATCTAGATATTGTATGAGTCAAAACTTGACTATGGAATGATTGTGCTTAAGAGGAACGAGAAGGGGTAGATCAAGCCGTAGCCATGCCCATGGAGCAAGATAGCAAAGATCACATCGGCAATCACCGGGATCAAACTGTCGGAAAGCTTCTAGCGCAGAACAAACGTAATGATCAGGCCAGTGCCGGCTTTTGGGTAAAGCCACTGAAGCCTAGGCTTTAGGCCCCCAACTTTAGGGGCCCATTTTTTACCCTATAATTTATTTCTTAATTAAGTATTTTTAATCTTATCATATATCTTGGTAAAAACTGAAAAGGAAAATATCTATATTCTTTAAAATTAAGCCCATAACATGTAAATGCAATGATTTATGAAAGGAAACAAGTGATTATGTCTTTTCCTCATTAAATATTATTTACGTAAATCTTTCCACTTTCTTTCTTGATTTCTTAAAAAAAGTTAAAGTTTCTATGTTCTCAATCAAACGTTACTACTATTATATTTTTCATTTGTGCCTCCAAGAGATCCTATTATTTTGTATTTTTCGTCTATCAAGCTAAAGCATGCGAGAAGTATATTGCGAAAGCAACACATATTTATTTTCACGTCAAGTTAATGAATCAGATTAAAATCTTACTTAAAATCAACCATGGCACAAGAAATATCAAATAGATTATCTATAGTACCGATTGAAAAAGAATTATTAGAAGAAATTGATATTAAAATAATTATTCATAATTTTGCATCTCAAAAAGATAGAAAATTAGATTTTAAATAAATTATAGTATATAGTAAGTTTTTTTTTTTTTTGAAAAATTTGTTAAAGGCCTCTTATGCTAGTTTGGCTCTAGGCCTCCAATAGTATTGAGCTGCCCCTGGATCAGGCGAATGATAAAAGGTACAGTCGTAAGAAAGTACCCCGTTGGATAAAAGGAAAAATTGTTAATATATAGAGAGAGAGAGCTAAACCCACAGAGGGGATTATGGATAGCTACCCCTACAGAGTCAACAAGAGAAATCTCTTCGTTATCAACAGTTCCCTCTCTACCCCTTCCTTTCTCACATGATTACGGTGCAAATATGTCTTAGATGTAAGCTTATCGTTAATATATGATGTATGAAGAAATATTACACATTCTTGTTCTTCTTCGATTTTCGTACTCAATATGTTTGGATCTAGAGTTAATTATATTTGGCTAAGATTTACCTTCTATCTCTCTATTAAAATGTTTCACTAAAGGATTTAACACTTTTTGGTCAAACAATTTGGCTTCGTTTATGGAGATTTCTTAGCCAAACTTCTTAGTGTCCTTTAAATCTAGAACCGGCGAAGTGTCACCACCCACACGAAAGAACGGTAAGTAAGCCTTTGAGACAACCGTATCATATAGGTCAGGTTGCTACATAAAGTAGAAGTTATAACCAATATCCATGCAAATTCCACGTCTCGCCTGTGACGATAGGTTTTGCACGACGAATGCACGTTCAAAATAGAATCACGATCATCTTACATGACCACAACCTCTTTTGACGTATTTGCCTTATATATTGACCCGCATTCCCACCCCTTGGGAGGGGACGCATTGGATGATCTATGAGCGAAGTATGATATATTTCCCTTGTTGTCGGTAAAAATCGGACAAGATTGGACCGGGACTCGATTTCAACACTTCAACGAGTGAGGTGTGTGAGCACGTGATTTTTGCCCTATACGAGAATTACTCCCAAAATGTCAAAAAATAAAAGAGTTTTTGTGTTTGTTTGCAATATTTGGGGATTACATGTTCTCTTTCTTATTTGTTTGCATTGGTGTGTCCGTGTCTGTTTGCTTAAGTTAATAAACAAAAATACATATACCAAATATGTTGCATTTATATTTGTAGGATTAGTTCCGTACTTAGAAATAGTTAAGTTCATTTTTTACGAAAATGAGAAAATCATAAAAAATGTATTTTTTCGCATTTCTTGGCATTTTAATGTACATTTGTAAGGATTCGGTATTTACGTATGTCAATTGTTAGTAAAATTAATTATATGTGTTACAAGTTAACCTGATATATATATATATATATATATATATATATATATATATATATATATATATATATATATATATATATATATAATACAATATAAAGTTTAGTTTAGGAAATAACAAAGAAGGAAAATCGGAATTGGGCCATCTCCAGGCCAGCAAAACCAGGCCCAATGTAATTCACTACCCAATCCAACCCCTTACCCGGTTAAAGCCCACCCCGTCGCCCCAAAACGAACCAATAGGGCGATCTGGACCGTTGGATTTCATTGATCCAACGGCCCAAATTAAGTCGGGCATTTAATATACCCAAAACCCATTTACCCGTCACACTAACCCGTCTTCACTTGACCAAACGACCACGTTTAGATTTAATAGGATGATCTGGACCGTTGGTTCCCACCATCCAACGGCCCAGATCAAGTGATCAATTCTCAATACACCAAACACCCCCCAAACCCATTGTTTCATTTCATTTTCGTTCACCCGGTCCCCTTCAACCTCTCAAAACACCCTAGCCGTCCACCACCGTGCGCCGCCTGCCGGATATCGCCTCACGGCGGTTCCGGTAGGCCAATGGCCACCAAATTAACACCGTAGAATCTCCCAAGCCCCCTCTACACGGATCTGGCAGTGGTTAGTTTCGAATGTCGCTCGAACGCTTCGAATATCAATTTGAAGTTCGCCGGAATTCGAACGTTCATCCCAAACCACTTCAAATTCACACCAGTGACTCCCCACACCTCCCTCACACCCCTACTAACCGTGGTCCGGCTCGAATCTGGCCGGAACCGGTCGAGCCCTAAAAAACGGCACCAAGAACCCTAGAAATCCAAATTTAGGTCTTTTGTTTAATTCAATGGGAATTGGGGTCTAATAGACCTTAGTCTAGGTGTTCTCAACTGAGAACACCCCGATTAAGGTCCATTGAACCCCAAAACGGATGAGTCCAGCTGGCCCGCTTCATGAGTTTCTTCTGAGGTATTTGTTTCTTCTCTGGTCGATTTAATTCTGTTGTGTGAGCATCCGTGGGTGCTTTATTTGTGTTTTTATTTTTTATTTGTTATGTTTTTAATTTTTCGTATCAATTGTTCTGTCTTCTCCCCTCAAAGATCTTTTATCTGGTCAATTAGTGTTCTGCTTTATTTGTTCAAATGTGCTTGTCATAGGATAGGTATTCGTTTTGATTAACCTCGTCATAGCTAGTTTGATTACTTCTAAGTCTCTGCCGGACACCATGAATCTTTGTTACCGTTCGTCAATTAGTTGTTTGTTGACTCTCGTGTGTGGTAAAATGTTATGGACCAAGTGATCGACTAGACGAGCACTGTTGTAGGTTTGTTTGTTCCAATAAGATGGGGATGCCATTGGCATTGCCAGACTGATCCGAGCCACTATTGGTTTAACAAATTTTGGAATCATCAATGATGTTTGGATATAGCTGTAGGAGGACTTGAATCAGGATGTTATTATCTTAGGATTTAAAATACCCTGCACATAATGCACAAGTGGAACCTGCTGTACAGCAGAGTTCCCCACCAATGTCCCCTGATTATTAATTTTAATTAAAAGAACCCATACTTAGACACAATATAATGGCACATGCAGAGGGATGGGTCTGCCCAGGGGAATCTACTGGGCTGGGCAGAGCAGGGATGGCAAGGGTTTTGAGTGGAGTTTTTCTGGCCATCCAGGGTCGAGAGGGTTTAACTATAAGTATAGAGTGATAGGGAGATTAGAGGGGACGGGATTTTTGAGAGATACAATTCTGAAACATATAGGTTGAGTACACAGACCTTAAATAAAAAGATTGAAGAAAAATAGCTCTTAGACAGAGAATAGGCATCATTTTCTTCAAGAGAAAAACATAGTGAGAGTTTTGATTCTTCTTGGGTTGCCATTTGATTCCTGGTTACTGTTTCATTGGATTCTTGTTTGAAGTTCACACGGATCCCTTGCATCTATTTCTGGGTCGGTTGTTTCTGCTGGTTGAGGTTTTGTTATTGGTTTGCTGAGTGTTGTGTTTGGCCACTGCTGTTTGCTGTGTTTGGCCACTGCTGTTGTTGTTGTCCTGTTGTTGCTGTTGGTCGTGTACTACTGCTTTTGCTGTGTTTGGCTACTGCTAGTGCTGTGTTTGGTTACTACTAGTGTTGTGTTTGGCTACTGCTAGTGCTGTGTTTGGCTACTGTTGTGGTTGTGTTTGGATACTGTTGTTAGTTGTGTCTGGTTGCTGTTTGTGTTATGTTTTGTTGCTGTTGGCTGCTGGTCTACTGCTACTGTTGCTATCACTGCCATAGCTGATTCCTTGGTCCTCTATTTTTTGTCAATTTCCAGGTACACACTCTGAAACCATGTCCTAATGTAAACCTGAAGTTGGAGACGAAGTGAAATGCTGTCAAGTTTCCTTTTGAGTTCTCTAGCACCTTTAACTGGATGTCAAGTAGAAATTTTTTTACTTGTAACGGATTGATAAGTATATGAATTGAACTGTCGAATCTATCTCTAGAAACATGTGAATATTCATTGTAATTAATCTTAGTTGATGATTGCTAGTTATGAAATATAGTGTGGTTAATGCATTTCCAGTTAGTCGTAAAATAGTTTCAAATAGTTTACAGGTTCAAATAGTTCAAACGGAAATCAAAAATGTTAGTTCAATGTATCTAGTTCTGAATTTACGAGGTCACTCGAGTAAGTAACATCATTTTAAATAGCAATTCAAATAATATCAATAACTAATGTTAGTGATGAACGATAGCATGAAATTCAAAAATGACTTTTGTATTACACATAGTTAACTTCAATGGTTCGATTTATCTAATACTGGTGGTTTAAATTAATTAGAGAATGGTTAGTTTGTGTTAACATTTTCTCAAACTCGCATGCTATTTATAATTGTTGTTTTAGTGTTTTCACTTGTAGAATAAGGCATAAAACAATCTCCTTTATGCAAGCTCGGGTGCAATTTCCGTTCACCTTGATCTAATAACTAATAAGAGGCCCGAGCTTATAAACATGTAATAAATTAGGACCTTTTCTCGTTTATTTTAGAAACGAACTTAATAGAAAAATGTAGTCACTTTTGGATTGTCCTTTAAAATGAGACGAGCCTCGCTGCACAAAAATATATAATTGCGGGGCCCTCAAATAATTGTCATGAGAACTTAGACTTGGAAGGACTGTTTAGTGAATTTCACGGTCTTTTCCCAAAGTTAAACAGACGATAGACTCTCTAGGCACGATTTGAAATAAAATTACTTTCCTAAATACGGGTGTGCATTTATGTGACCCAAATCTTACTCTCGGCGAAACTAAAATACATTAAAGTCGCAGGCGTACTGGTTGCGGTGCGGCTCGAAATGTGTTTTCGTGACGTCGCAATTCTTCTAAGAATTAAAGCGGAATATAAGAGCACACTAATAAATATATATAAAGAAATCAGATAGAAACAAAAATTGCAGTTGAGCGACCGTGCTATAACCACGGAATCCGGGAGTGCCTAACACCTTCTCCCGGGTTAACATAATTCCTTATCGAGGTTTCTAGTTTCGCAAACTATATTACAGAGTCATAAATTTCCTTGGTTCGGGATCAAACCGGTGACTTGGGACACCATTATTTTCCCAAGTGGTGACTCTGAATTAAATAAATTGATCCCGTTTCGATTGTCCTTTAATTGGAAAAACTCCCTCGCGATCTCGCGGCTGCGTAAAAGGAGGTGTGACAGCTCTGGCGACTCTGCTGGGGACCAAATCTCGAACTTCGGTTCAGGGTCTAAGAATTCGAGCTCAGTTAAATTGTTGTTTTTGTCTATATCCGATTTTATTATATGTTTAATTAATGTGCTACATGTCTACCGCTTTGATACTAGTTGCACTGTATATACAAACTGCTATATGTTTACCGCTTTGATATTGCGTGAACTGTATATAAAACTGTGCCGAAAACCCTTCTCTTCTTACCTCCGGGGATGTGCTTACTGGTTGAGACTCCCTTTTTCTGTTAGTGTCAATACCCAAAATAAGAAAAGAGGCAGGATAAGTTACAAAGCCGGACGATCCCGCGGGTCCCCGGTACGTAGCCCCCTCCTCAATCCGAGCTGTCCACTTGGATACACAGTTTAGACCATGTACCGAGGTTTTGAGCCTAGAATAACATAACTGCATACCGGATCCCTTGCATCTATTTCTGGGTCGGTTGTTTCTGCTGGTCGAGGTTTTGTTATTGGTTTGCTGAGTGTTGTGTTTGGCCACTGCTATTTGCTGTGTTTGGCCATTGCTGTTGTTGTTGTCCTGTTGTTGCTGTTGGTCGTGTACTACTGCTTTTGCTGTGTTTGGCTACTGCTAGTGCTGTGTTTGGTTACTACTAGTGTTGTGTTTGGCTACTGCTAGTGCTGTGTTTGGCTACTGTTGTGGTTGTGTTTGGATACTGTTGTTAGTTGTGTCTGGTTGCTGTTTGTGTTGTGTTTTGTTGCTGTTGGCTGCTGGTCTACTGCTACTGTTGCTATCACTGCCATAGCTGATCCCTTGGTCCTCTATTTTTTGTCAATTTCCAGAAAAGTTTAGCAGTTGGTTTGACAGAATATACTGGCCAGACCACCATTACCGTACTAGATCTAAAGGGCCAATTCCAGCAAGTATGTCCAGTTCCGGTAAAAGTCTCGAGGAAGAGAAATCAGAGATACACATCATGAAAGAAGAGGTAGATCGGTTGAAACAGCAGATAACAGAGATGCACCTAGCATGGGCTAGGGGACAGTCTTCACCAAACTGCCTACTCTCGCATCAGCTCCAGAACATCCACCCCTCGATCCTTCGACAAGCGCCCTACTCTATCCATACTATCAAGGAGAAAACCCTTATGTCACCCAAATTCCACCAGCCAAACAAAATCCTCCTCCGGTCACCCCTGTTTTTGTGGCACCCCCACCTGCTACTCTATAAAAGTCGTCCGGTGAGCCGCATGTCAAATCCATGACAATTCGTACTATCCTCCCGAGCCTACTTTTAGGGCTCCTAAACCGCATACACACACCCCTCACTGGGATAACCCGGCAGAACCGGAAAAGCATTTCCAAAGTTCGGAACATGAGGAAGTTATTAGAAAAGTTAAAAGCCTGGAGCAGTCCTTCAGGAATATGCACGGTTTGGGCAACCAGGTCAGTGTCGCTTACAAGGATCTGTGTCCATTCCCAGATGTCCAATTGCCGGCCGGGTTCAAAATGCCCAAGTTTGACCTATACGAGGGGCATGGTGATCCAGTAGCCCATCTTCGAGGGTTTTGTAGTAAAATGCGAGGAGCCGGAGGACGAGACGAGATTCTGATAGCTTACTTCGGTCAGAGTTTGGGGGGATCTGCACTGGAGTGGTACACTAGGCAGGATCCCAGTAGATGGTTTACGTGGGATGATTTGGCTCAAGCATTTATTAGCCAGTTCCAGTACAATCTTGAAATAGTCCCAGACCGCTTATCATTGCTAAAGTTAGAAAAGAAACCCGCCGAAAGTTTCAAAGAATTTGGTTTCCGCTGGAGGGAACAGGCAGCAAGGGTAGATCCGCCTATGAGAGAAAACGAGATGGTGGATTACTTCTTGCAGACACTGGAGCCAACCTATTTCGGACATCTGGTGACGTCCGTGGGAAAGTCATTCACCGAGGTGATAAAGATGGGGGCTATGATCGAGGAAGGCTTGAAAGCCAACAAGATTATGAGTTATTCAGCGTTGAAAGCCACCACCCAAGCTATTCAAAGTGGTACCGGAGGAGTGCTTGGGAAAAAGAGGAAAGAAGAAGTCACGGCAGTTGAGTCCGGAACATGGTTCAGAAACAGAGGCCCCGCACCCCAGTATAACCCGCCACAACCTCACCACCAAAATTACCTCCACAATCCATATAACTACCCGCAACACTACTATCCAGCACCCGATCCCCATTTTACTGTCCATCATGCTCAGTCATATGCCGCACCTCCCGTCCATGCCCCGTGGCGTGCACCAAACCCGCAGAGCAATTATCCACCCCCAAGAGCTTACAGAAATCCCACGGGTGCGGGCTTTCGTCCGAACCAAGCATTCAAGAGCGACAGGGCGCCAAGGCCAAAGACTTTCACTCCCTTGGGGGAGTCTTACACCAGTTTGTTCCACCATTTGAAGCAAGTAGGGTTGCTAAATCCGGTTGAGGCTAAGCTACCAAACCCTCTTCCAAAGAATCTGGACCATTCAGTAAATTGTGCATACTGCTCAGGATGTCCAGGACACGACACGGAAAAGTGTTGGAGGTTGAAAACGACCATCCAGGAGCTCATCGACACTCGCAGGATTGAGGTCCAGACTCCAACAGAGCCCAACATCAACCAAAATCCACTTCCAACTCATCACGAGACCAACATGATCGAGTTGGTACGGTTAGAAGAAGGAAAGGAGAAAACCCCTCAGACTGTAATGATGATCAAGTCTAGTGGGGTAGGAATGAGAAAGGGGCCAAGCTTTGATGAGCCACCCATTTGCAAGAAGGACGTACAAAGGGGTTGGAAGCAGAAAAGGGAAGTGTGAACGAAGTACCGGTGAGGCCGGGGGAAGCAAAAATAGTTGTACCAGGGGTAGCAACCAAACCCGTCTTGACGGTAGCAGGTGTTCGAATGGATCCTTTCATCATCGAGCCAGCAATACAGTTGCCAATAGCTGATAGCAGAGCTATTCCATGGAGTTATGATCGGGTTACGACAACCTACAAAGGAAAGGAAGTTAAAGAGGAAGTTTGCGAAGCGCAAGGTTTGACCCGCTCGGGGAGATGTTTTGCCCCCGCGCAATTGAGGAAGATCACTCCGGCAACATTGAAAAAGCCGGTAACTGACGAAGAGGCAGAAGAATTCCTGAAAAATATGAAGCTACATGATTATTCTATCCTAGAACAACTGAAGAAGACTCCGGCGCAAATCTCATTGCTGTCCTTGCTGATACATTCTGAAGAACATCGGCAAGCTTTGATGAAAGTTTTGAATGAGGCCCACGTACCTGATAAAATCTCAGTGAGTCATTTGGAGAAGATCACCAATAGGATCTTCGAAGCGAATCGGATCACCTTCACCGATGATGAGTTGCCTGAGGAAGGCACCGAGCACAACAAGGCTTTATATCTTACGGTAAAGTGCGAGGAGTCGGTGGTTACCAAAGTCCTTGTCGATAATGGATCCAGTGCTAACATCTGTCCTCTCTCTACACTGGACAAGTTGAAAGTGGACATCAGCAGGATACACAAGAACATCATATGTGTTCGAGGGTTTGATGGAGGAGGCAAGGCGTCGGTCGGGGACATAGTGTTAATCTTGACAATTGGACCGGTGGAGTTCACCATGGAATTCCAGGTGCTGGACATGGTAGTGTCATATAACCTTCTGATAGGGCGACCGTGGATCCATGTCGCAAGAGCAGTTCCATCTAGCCTACACCAACTCGTCAAATTTGAGTGGGACCAACAGGAGATCGTCGTCCATGGAGAGAATGATCTACAACCAGGCACCATCGTCCCCTTTGTTGAGACAGAAGAAGATGTTGGGCCGTGGGTATACCAGATCTGCGATGTGATATCCGCCAACCGAGTTCCGGAAGGGGAGTGCATTCCCAATGACAGAATAATTACTGCAGACGTCAAGGTAGCTCATGAAATGTTGAGACATGGTTTCATACCCGGCAAAGGTCTAGGTGCATCTCTGCAAGGAATCATACAACCGGTATCTGTGGTCGAAAACGTGGGAACCTTCGGTTTGGGATTCAAGCCGACATCAGAGGACATCCAGCAAGCCAAGAGGAATAAGCAGAAGACATGGGTGCTCCCGAAGCCTGTTCCACGCCTTTCCCGATCTTTTGTCAGGTCTGGAGTAAGAGGACTTCCGACGACAAAGATTCCCAGTCCTATGGTTAGGCCAGACGAAGAGTTCCTAAGAAAGTTCGAGGACCTATTCGCAGATGTATGCATGCTCGAGGATGGCGAAGGATCCAGCCATGCCGAGATACAGTTTGTGGGATCAAAAGCAAAATTGAATAATTGAAAGGCTAATCCTCTCCCTGTCCGGAAGGAGTCTTGGTAGTTTGTTTTGGATTGTTTTCTTTCGAAATTTTGTGTTGGGGTTGTCCCCGGAGTAAAATCCATTTGTTTTAGTTCATTTTGATTTGAGTTTGCAAGTTTTGTTTTTCCTTGTACTGTTCCCATTAATGAAATTTTGTTCCCTTCGTGTCTAATTTTGCTTATTTTCCTTCTTTCTTACTTTTCTGAATAGCTTTCTTTCAACTGATCTTAATGATATGGCGTGCTTAAAGATTAATCAACCCAGTCTAGAAAGTCAATCAGGTTTGGAAATAATAACGTATGAAATAAGAAGTGACGAGAGTGAATCGGAATACGGCGACGATGAAGCCGTAGAAGAAATTGGTGAAGAATTAAGTCACTTCGAGGAAAAACCCAAACCAAATTTAAATGATACTGAGGCTGTTAATCTGGGGAACATAGATGACGTCAAAGAAACCAGAATAAGTGTCCATATTGAACCTAACCTGAGAGAAGAGTTGATCAAAACACTCATGGAGTTTAAAGACATTTACGCATGGTCGTACGACGACATGCCAGGACTCAGCACTGATCTAGTGGTGCATAAATTACCCACTGATCCGGCATATCCTCCCGTCAAGCAAAAACTGCGGAAATTCAAGACGGAGATGAGTGTAAAGATCAAGGAGGAAGTAGCCAAGCAGTTGCAGGCGAAAGTCATTCGTGTCACTCGATACCCTGAATGGTTGGCTAACGTAGTACCGGTGCCAAAGAAAGACGGAAAGATCAGAGTATGCGTGGACTACCGCAATCTCAACAAGGCGAATCCTAAGGATATTTTCCCGCTTCCCAATATCCATATCCTGATTGATAATTGCGCCGGACGTGAAATCGGATCCTTTGTGGACTGTTATGCAGGATATCATCAGATCTTGATGGATGAGGAGGACGCAAAAAAGACGGCTTTTATCACACCTTGGGGGACTTATTGCTACCGGGTGATGCCGTTCGGTTTGAAGAATGCAGAGGCAACATACATGAGGGCGATGACTACGGTATTCCATGACATGATACACAAGTAAATTGAAGTGTACGTGGATGATATGATCTTAAAATCTAGACGTCGGGAAGACCACGTTGCCGACCTCAGGAAGTTCTTTCAAAGACTTCGAAGATATGATATCAAGCTCAATCCGGCCAAATGCGCATTCGGAGTTCCATCGGGAAAGTTGCTAGGATTCATCGTCAGCCGACGAGGCATTGAGTTGGACCCATCCGAAATCAGGTCCATTCAGGAGCTACCCCCGCCGAAGAATAAAACAGAGGTAATGAGTCTGTTGGGAAGGTTAAATTACATCAGTAGGTTTATTGCTCAGCTTACAACAACCTGTGAACCCATATTCCGTCTGTTGAAGAAAGACGCTGCGATAGAATGGACGATAGAATGTCAGGAAGCATTTGACCAAATCAAAGGGTATCTGTCAAACCCACCCGTACTAGTTCCGCCTGAACCGGGTAGACCCTCGATTCTCTATCTAACGGTCTTGGAGAATTCGTTCGGCTGCGTGCTGGGGCAGCACGATCTTACTGGCAGAAAGGAACGGGCCATTTACTACCTCAGTAAGAAATTCACGGTCCACGAGGTCAAGTACACTCATCCGGAAAAGACATGTTGCGCTTTGACTTGGGTAGCCCAAAAGCTAAAACATTATTTGTCTTCTTATACCACTTACCTCATTTCACGCTTGGATCCGTTGAAGTATATTTTCCAGAAACCTATGCCTACAGGGAGGTTAGCAAAATGGCAAATATTACTTACAGAGTTCGACATCATATATGTGACAAGGACGGCTATGAAAGCTCAAGCCTTGGCCGATCACTTAGCTGAAAATCCTGTTGATAACGAATACGAACCTTTGAGGACGTATTTTCCAGGACGAAGAAGTATTGCAAATTGATGGGTTGGAATTAACTGAGGACCCGGGGTGGAAGCTTTTCTTCGACGGAGCGGCGAACGCAAAAGGAGTCGGAGTAGGGGTTGTGCTCATCTCTGAAACAGGACATCATTATCCTGTTACTGCTCAACTGCGTTTTCATTGTACCAATAATATGGCCGAGTACGAGGCATGTATCTTGGGGTTGCGATTAGCAGTAGACATGGATGTATAGGACGTCTTGGGGGACTCGGACCTTCTAGTGCACCAGATTCAGGGAGAATGGGAAACCAGGGATTTAAAGCTTATCCCGTATCGTCAGTGTTTGCATGATCTGACCAAGCGCTTTCGATCAGTAGAATTCAAGCACATCCCAAGGATGCATAATGAGGTTGCCGACGCTCTAGCTACTTTAGCGTCAATGCTACATCACCCGGACAAGGTTCGTGTCGATCCGTTACATATCCAGGTCCGGAATCAACATGCTTATTGCAATATGATAGAGGAAGAGATGGATGGTGAGCCATGGTTTCATGATGTCAAAGAGTACCTCAGGTTAGGAATATACCCAGAGCAGGCAACTGGAGATCAAAAGAGAGCTATTCGGCGATTGGCAAACGGATTTTTCCTTAGTGGAGGGGTGCTGTACAAAAGAACCCCAGATTTGGGACTGTTGAGATGTATAGACGCGAGTCAAGCCACGACAGTGATGACAGATATACACTCCTGAGTTTGTGGACCACACATGAGCGGATATGTATTGGCAAAGAAGATTCTTCGAGAAGGATATTACTGGCTCACTATGGAGCGTGATTGTATAAGTTTCGTGCGAAGATGCCATCAATGTCAGATACACGGAGATTTGATTCATTCTCCGCCGATTGAATTGCATACAATGTCAGCACCGTGGCCATTTGTTGCATGGGGTATGGATGTTATTGGACCTATAGAACCTGCGGCTTCCAATGGTCATAGGTTCATTCTGGTAACGATCGACTATTTTACCAAGTGGGTGGAGGCAAAAACCTTCAAATCAGTGACCAAGAAGGCGGTGGTGGACTTCGTACATTCCCATATCATTTGCAGGTTTGGAATTCCAAAGATAATCGTCACAGATAATGGTGCAAATCTTAACAGCGGATTGATGAAAGAGGTATGTCAACAGTTCAAGATCACACACCGAAATTCCACACCATATCGTCCCAAAGCAAATGGTGCGGTCGAGGCAGCAAACAAGAATATAAAGAAGATATTGAGGAAGATGGTAGAAGGGTCTAGGCAATGGCACGAAAAACTACCATTTGCATTGTTGGGTTATCGCACTACCGTCCGGACTTCGGTAGGTGCAACTCCTTACTTGTTGGTGTACGGGACTAAAGCAGTAATACCCGCAGAAGTTGAAATTCCATCCCTCCGAATTGTCGCTGAAGCTGAGATTGACGATGATGAGTGGGTCAAAACCCGATTAGAGCAATTGAGCTTGATCGACGAAAAGAGATTGACAGCAGTATGTCATGGCCAATTGTATCAAAAGAGAATGGCAAGAGCATATAACAAGAAGGTACGTCCCAGGAAATTTGAAGTGGAACAACATGTGTTGAAGAGAGTTCTACCACATCAGGCCGAAGCGAAAGGCAAGTTCGCTCCAAATTGGCAGGGACCATTTGTTGTGACTAGAGTGTTATCCAACGACGCTCTATGTTTAACTGATGTTGAGGGGAGATGCACTGATATGGCTATCAATTCCGATGCAGTCAAGAGATATTATGTGTAATTCTTTAATGCATTTGTCAACGCTTGGTTTCGTTCGTTTGTATTTGGCATTTTTCGGAGAATGAAATGACAGAGGCAATTTTTTCTACTACCCAAACACTTTAACCCTTGTTTTCCCCTTTGAGCCTTAATTATTCTTTCATATACCCTCTTTTGGAATCCTCAAGGAAGATGTATAACAAAATAGAAAAAGAAACAAAGAAAAAACACAAGAAAAAGTGAACTACGTTCGACCTGATTCCTCAAGAAGGATACGTAGGCGCCACACGGCTCGGTCATAATAAAATAAAAATCAAAGGTTCCCCAAGCAACAAAACTGGGGCAGAAGACATTGTTTCGTTTGAAAGATAGTGTGGATTCCGAAAGTTGTAATGAGCTAACCGTTGAGGTTAAACCCCTTTTTTCTTTAGCCTCACGCGCAGAAACCACATTAAGAACCAAAAAGACCTCTCGATCAGTATTTGAGAAATGCCAAGTCATGCGAGTGAAATTACGAATGACACTTCAATCCTCGACTGAATTTAGGACTTACAAACTGAAAAGGGATAGTCCCTTTAGGGGGAATTCTGTGGATAATACCCCAGCCCATCGCAGGGAAAGAAAGTGAAATGAGAGAGTCTTGACGGTGAAAACCCTCGCGGGCACCGTGAGGCGAAGAAAGCTGAGAGAAATAAAATGAGAGAGTCTTACGGTGAAAACCTTTATAGGCACCCTAAGGCGACGAGAGGTCGAGAGAAATGAGAGAATCTCATTAGTAAAAACCCTTTGAAGGGCACTATGAGGTGACAAGGCGAGATGGTTACAAGGTATCTGCATGAGACAAGGTTGGGACATTCGTTTGCTTCTAGCAAAACGCGCCGTCAGAAAGTAATTGACATAAATAGACTGGGCAGATTAATCTCAAAGGCGCGGCATAACCATTGGATCAGTTACATATGCAGATAAGTTTTCCCAGTTTTGAGTTCTGAAGAGTTTTCCCTTTCTTTTGTCATTCGCGGTCAGCATTCTTTATCTATCATTTTTCTCTTCTTTTGTTTTCGAAAGTTGACTTTTCAAAGCTTACTACCAAGTCTCCCAAAGTGATACAATGAAGATGAATAGGCGTGGAACGAGGCAATAAGGCAAAAGTCGTTCCGATATTAAGATTGGAACGACAAGTTGACTGAAAGGTTCACGGGAATTATGGAGTACGATGGACACATATTACACCTCCGGAAGATGATTTCTCACAACAGATCATCGACTAAAAGGGTCGGACCAAACCGAAGGTTGGAATGAAAGGAGAGATAAGAGACCATCTGTGGAAAGAGCATCATCCCCAGCAAGTGGCAACGTCATCCCCAAAAGTTTGAGGGAGGCCAAGCAGCTGAAAGAGAAAAGGAAAATGGCCCCCAACAAGAGTGGCACGATCACTCACTGCGTTTTGAAACTAACAATTTTTCTTTGATTTAAAGTAGGAAAAGAGGGTTCGTCGGCGGAAAAGCATGCCGCGTAGAAGGTCCTCAAACTGGGGCAGAAAATTTTCTCCGATTGCGAAAATTTTCTTGAAAGCAAAACACCCGGTGGATAAGGATAGAAAACAACACAAGATTTCGGGAAATGCCCGTTCCGAGTAGAATAGTGTTGAGAGAGGCCAGACAACACGAGGGGTGATCTTTGAGCCTGGTATCATCCCCAGCAGTCGTTGGAAAATGAAACACTAACTCTGAGATTCCCCCAGCAGCATTATATCCCATAAGTTTTTCAAGGAGGCCAAAGCGTGAGTCCCAAAGGAGGTCTGAGAAGAAGGAAGAAGAAAAGGGGTCCCCGCCAGGGTAACCGCTGGCTAATGACATTTCAACCCCCGGCAAGTCCGAGAGAGAATGAGGGGTGAAGGAAATAAAGAATACTTCCCCAGTAGCATCATCACCAGCAGGTGAGTAAAACAGTTCCAAAGATATCTCCAGCAGCCAAAGGAAAAGTAACACGACCCAGGGGGAAAACAATTCCAAGACAAGATAATTCGGAAGAAAAGGTGGCCCAAGGGGCGACGCCGGAAGAAGACAAATGGTACAAAAAGCAAAGCAAAGCGATAAGGATAGGATGAAATTAGTGAGTTGTGGTTGAAGTCAGGGATCCCGCCTGAAGAATGGAGTGGCGATTTATTTTAAAGTTGTAGTTGAAGTCAGGGAGCCCGCCTGAAGAATGGAGTGGCGATTTATTTTGAAGTTGTAGTTGAAGTCGGGGAGCCCGCCCGAAGAATGGAGTGGCGATTTTATTTTGAAGTTGTAGTTGAAGTCGGGGAGCCCGCCTGAAGAATGGAGTGGCGACTTATTTTGAAGTTGGTTGAGGAAAGCGGTAGAGTATAACGGAAATCTCCAGCATGAATCCAAGTTCATAATCAAAAGGAAGGCGGCAAGGACCGGGAAGATGGGTTCAGACTTCGAAGGAGAATAGTTCGAAGATCACAAAGAAGGGACCAACGGTCGGAGTTCGGCAATCAAGATAGGCCGTAATAACAATTGTCGGAGGAGAAGAAGCATGTGAAGAAACATCAGAGCCAGCAGGATGGCAGGGAATACGACAAGATCAAGTTGTAAAGATAGATAAGAATCTGCAATACTGTAACTTAGTATAGTTTCTTATTTTTGGTTTAGCACGGTGTAATAAGGAGATCAGTTAAGCAGTGGCAATAGCAGCAGCAGCAGTAACAACAAGATCACAGCAGTCATGGTAGTTCCAGCTATAGTTTTGAAGTTGTAGTTGAAGTCAGGGAGCCCGCCTGAAGAATGGAGTGGCGATTTATTTTGAATTTGTGTGAGGAAAGCGGTTGAGTGCAATGGAAATCCCCAGCATGAATCCAAGTTCATAATCGAAAGGAAGGCAACAAGGATCAGAAAGATAGGTTCAAACTTCAAAGGCAACAAGGATCAGAAAAATAGTTCGAAGATTACAAAGAAGGGACCAATGGTCGGAGTTCGGCAATCAAGACAGGCCGAAATGACAATTGTCAGAAGAGAAGAAGCATGAGAAGAAACCGCAGGACGGCAAGGAACATGACAAGATCAAGTGGAAAAGATAGATAAGAATTTGCAACACTGTAACTTAGTCTAGCTTCTTATTTTTCGTTTAGCACGGTGTAATAAGGAGATCGGTTAAGCAGTGGCAACAGCAGTAACAGCAAGATCACAGCAGTCATGGTAGTCCCAGCTACCAAAACTTCCCGAACTACATTGACTTGATTCCCTTTTAGCCAGGGATATGTAGGAGACCTTTTGAAGCAAGGTTCGGTCAAACTTTTCCAAAAAATGCTTCATATGGAGTGCTTGGACGGGCAAAAATCGCTCGTATCCGCTCACTTATCTTTTCACGAAAACTCTTCATGTTTCCGCGCAAAGAGGGGCAGCTGTGAGCACGTGATTTTCGCCCTATACGAGAATTACTCCAAAAATGTCAAAAAATAAAAGAGTTTTTGTGTTTGTTTGCAATATTTGGGGATTACATGTTCTCTTTCTTATTTGCTTGCATTGGTGTGTCCGTGTCTGTTTGCTTAAGTTAATAAACAAAAATACATATACCAAATATGTTGCATTTATATTTGTAGGATTAGTTCCGTACTTAGAAATAGTTAAGTTCATTTTTTACGAAAATGAGAAAATCATAAAAAATGTATTTTTTCGCATTTCTTGTCATTTTAATGTACATTTGTAAGGATTCGGCATTTACGTATGTCAATTGTTAGTAAAATTAATTATATGTGTTACAAGTTAACCTGAATTATATATATATATATATATATATATATATATATATATATATATATATATATATATATATATATATATATATATATATATATATATATATATATATATATAATACAATATAAAGTTTAGTTTAGGAAATAACAAAGAAGGAAAATCGGAATTGGGCCATCTCCAGGCCAGCAAAACCAGGCCCAATGTAATTCACTACCCAACCAGCCCCTTACCCGGTTAAAGCCCAACCCGTCGCCCCAAAACGAACCAATAGGGCGATCTGGACCGTTGGATTTCATTGATCCAACGGCCCAAATTAAGTCGGGCATTTAATATACCCAAAACCCATTTACCCGTCACACTAACCCGTCTTCACTTGACCAAACGACCACGTTTAGATTTAATAGGATGATCTGGACCGTTGGTTCCCACCATCCAACGGCCCTGATCAAGTGTTCAATTTTCAATACACCAAACACCCCCCAAACCCATTGTATCATTTCATTTTCGTTCACCTGGTCCCCTTCAACCTCTCAAACACCCTAGCCGTCCACCACCGTGCGCCGCCTGCCGAAAATCGCCTCACGGCGGTTCCGGTAGGCCAATGGCCACCAAATTAACACCGTAGAATCTCCCAAGTCCCCCTACACGGATCTGGCAGTGGTTAGTTTCGAATGTCGCTCGAACGCTTCGAATATCAATTCGAATGGCACTCCACTTTCTATTATCTCGGATCGCGGGGCTCAGTTCACAGCTAACTTTTGGAAGAAGTTTCAGCAAGGTTTGGGAACTCAGGGTGAATCTCAGCACAGCTTTCCATCCGCAGACCGACGGCCAGGCCGAGCGGACCATTCAGACGCTCGAAGATATGTTACGGGCTTGTGTCTTAGATTTTAAAGGTAATTGGGATGAACACTTGCCAATGATAGAATTTGCTTACAATAATAGCTATCATGCTAGCATTCGGATGGCCCCATTTGAGGCATTGTACGGGAGAAGATGTAGGTCGCCAATCGGGTGGTTTGAGGTAGGTGAAGCGGAATTGCTAGGGCCAGATATAGTGTACGAAGCTATGGAAAAGGTCAAGGTTATTCAGGAGAGAATGAAAACAGCACAGAGTCGTCAAAAATCCTATGCAGACGTTCGCCGAAGGGATTTGGAGTTTCAAGTCGATGATTGGGTGTTCTTGAGGGTATCTCCTATGAAGGGAGTCATGCGATTTGGAAAGAAAGGGAAATTGAGTCCTAGGTATGTCGGTCCATATCGGATCGTTCAAAGGGTTGGTCAAGTTGCTTATAGGCTAAAGTTGCCTCCTGAGATGTCATCAGTGCATCCGGTATTCCATGTGTCCATGTTGAAGAAAGTGATTGGAGATCCATCCACCATCATGCTAGTCGAAGCTATAGAGGTTAATAAAGATTTGTCATATGAAGAAGTTCCAGTTGCCATTCTTGATAGGCAAGTCCGTAAGTTGAGAAATAAGGAAGTTGCCTTTGTTAAAGTATTGTGGCGAAGTCAACAAGTTGAGGAGGCCACGTGGGAAGCAGAAAAAGAGATGAAGGAAAAGTACCCCCATTTGTTTGATCAAGCCTAGAAGAAATTAGGTGACCCTTCTACTCCTAGTAATTGTCATCTTGTCCAAGTCGTTTCTCTCTTAGTATTAGTGAAGTCTCCTTCATTTTGTAATGAGTTAAATGTGTTGTTGCCTTGGGTCACTTGAACCTTTCTTGATAAATGAAATCCTTATAGAGATTCATGTGTCAAATAAGCAACTAATAGTAAGTGTAGATTGGTAATGGTTTGTTTGTGTGTACATAGTGTATTAAGATGGTTAAACAAGGTAAGAACTCATTATGTGCAATTGTAACAATGTGCTAGAACATGTGCATTCGTTGAGGTAAGAAAGTGTATACCAGTTGTGGAAAGTGTTGTATTTGTGTATTGTTGTTTAGTAATGTGTTTCGGGGGCCCTCTGACAGGTGGATATGTCCATAAAACAAAGGAAACTCTGGCGAAATTTTTCTAAAATATAAGAGTTAGTTAAAATTTTGATAGTTTGCATAGCATGTCTTTCAAAGCCAACTCATTTTTCAAATCCTCATCCGAGGACGAATGATCTTAAGGGGGAGAGGATGTAAGGCCCCGTAAAATTTTTGTGCATAAAACCTAGTAGCTGTGGTGTCATGGTCCGAATAATGTGTTAGGAATGCGTAGAATTCTTCGTGGCGAGCTTGCGAGCCGCGGTTCGGACCCTTGGTAGTGATTTAAGTTTCAAAAATGTAGAGAATTAATTTTTCCGAAAAGTGTCCAATATGCGGTCAAGAATGCGATCGCAAACCTGACATGCGGACCGCATTCTTGCCGCAAAACATTCCAGAGAGTTTCCCAAAATCGTGTTGAAAATGCGGTCGATATGCGATCGCATAGTGAATCTGCGGTGCATTTTGCGACCGCAGATCAAGGATGCGGACCGCATATTGGCCGCATTCTGTAACAGAACCTGCATAATTTTGAGGCCATTTTGCGGTCACTCTGCGGACCGCATGTTGATTCTGCGGTCGCAAAGTGCACCGCATAATTGACCCGGTCTAGATTTTTGTAACATTTTGACCCGATCTCTTCTTTAATATAACACCTTTCTTCTTCATTTTATCATATCATCTTACCAAAATTAGAGAGAAAGAGAGGGTTTTTAGAGAGAGAAATCTTTCATCTTCAAAGATTGTTCCAACCATCTTAGTTCAAAGGATTCTAGGGCAAAGATTCAACTTCCCCAAATCTTTTCAAGGTAAAAACCCTAACTATTTTCTTTGATTTTCAGTTTTAAATTGGGTAAAGAGAGGTTTGCATATAATAGCTTTTGAAAATAGAATTTTTACACTCATGCATGATTATTGAACTTGATTTCTAGTAAAAAGAAGTGCGTAGAAGTAAGAGTCTTCAAGAAACAAGGTTGGCAAGAGTAGGATATCTTGGGTAAGCATAAAGTAGGAAGAAAACTCATCACCGGGTATGTATGGCTAATTTTGATTCTTGTGAAATCGCCTATATGTGTGAAAATTGCTTGGTTAATGTTAATTTGACAAATTGTGTGAAATTCTCAAAGTTGTTGTTGAAATATGAGTGATGTGGTATAGAATATGAACCGAAAGTTAAATGAGAGTTGAATTGGGTAAAGAATTGTGAATAATACTTATGATGGCCTATATGGCACTTTGTGGAAAGGAAACGAAACACTCGAGAATTGGTTTATTGTGGAAAGAGATGAAACACTTGGATTGTGGAAAATTGTTGAACATACTTGTGTGAATATTCTTGATTATGGAAATATTGTAACTTGGTTGTGATATTGGCTTGATAAGTAATTGAGAACATGAAACAATGTGCAAGTTGCTTATTTGAACTTGTTGAAATTGTGTGTAGCACCTTATCTGCTGTTTGAAATTGTTGTGTTTTAAACTGTAAGGCGGGGTCGTGTTGCGCGCCGCAACGTGAGGAAATAAGGTGTGGGTTGGGGTGATAAGGGTGGCCGAGGTAATAAGGGTGGTCAGGGGTAATAAGGATGGAAAGCGATCGAAATCGCTATTGAAAATTGATATAAAAATCAATAATGTGAAATTGTGAAAGGAGACAACAGGAGAGTTTGCAACCTGTGGGGCACTGATTGCCCCTTTGTTTGACTACTTGTGCTTTACGTAATTGATTGGTTATTGTTAAATTGGTTGGTCGTAGAAAGTGTTTTGTGTTGACAATTATTTGAAATGAGGAAAATGTGGAAACATGGTTAGCTGGCTTAATTAATTGTTGATGTAATTCAATGGCTTGAGTTTACTTGGGACAAAGTTTGTCCATACATACCAGTACAATTCAAGTGTACCGACGTCCCTTTTGCCGGGGACGCTACATTCTTGTTATGATTGTAGGTGGATCAGTAGCAGGCACTTCAGCTCATCGGCAGTAGTATCCTTCTCCTTCCACTGCCTCGTTTTGGTGAGCCCCTTTCTTCCTTGGGGCCCTGTGTGGTTCATGCCACTTTTGTTTAGATTTCATTTTGGTTTTATAAGGTATAGCCGGAGCCTTGTTACCGGCAAGTATTGTATTCCCTTTTTTGTATCCTAGAGGCTCTGTAGACATGTAAACCGTGGGACTCCAGTCTTATGTATACATTATGTTATGTCGGGCGTTGTAAAAACTGCAAACTTGTTAATGAATCACTCGTATGGTTTTATTTGTTTAATGTGAAATCATTCATGGTTAGTAAAATATTTGGTTAATAAGAATCAATCAACACAGGGGTAACGCGTGGGAATGAAAGGCACCCAAGTCCGCTTGACTGGGGAAACCCGGTCAGGCGCCGGTCATGTTCCCCGATTTGGGGCGTGACAAACTTGGTATCAGAGCATAAGGTTTTAAAGTGTCCTAGGATGTCTCGGAGCCGTGTCTAGTAGTGCCCTTCTTATAGGTGTGTTGTCGACCACATCATATAAGTAGGGGGCTACACGGGCATTTAGGAATTTACCTATTTCCTTGTTAATCTATATCGTGCGGTAAAGTGCAATGTGGAAATATCTGTGTCTAATTCGCACCTTGTTCCCAAATTTTCAGAATATGGCACCTAAGAAGAAGGCTAGACTCGGCCTTAGGGCCAATGCCGGCCCAAGTGCAACTGTTAATCATGTACCCGATGCCGTGGGAGAGAATGACCCACCGGTCCCGAATTTGCCTGGCCCATCTGTTCAAAACCCAAGTGTCCCTATTCCAGCTGCGGCAGAGGATGCCACCATTCCTCCTGCCAGTGTTCCTGACTCAGATACAGTTCCTGCTTCGGGCTCCGGTATCTCTAATAAAGATCTTAGGGGAGCCATTCATATGTTAACACAGTTATTGGCCGCCCAGGCCCAGAGATCCCATGATTCCCCTGCATCTTCCAGCGGACAGGGAGATTCCTTTGGCTCCAGAGTCCACCAGTTCTTGTGATTGGCCCCTCCAGAATTTTCAGGTACCGATCCAGAGGCTGACCCACAGGAATTCCTTGATGAGATATACAAGACCCTCGAGTGATGAAGGCTACAGATATAGAGGGGGTAGAGTTGGCCTCTTACAGGCTGAAGGGAGCGGCACGTTCATGGTTCGAAATATGGGAGGATTCCCGTGAGGAAGGGGGCCCTCCGGCCAGATGGGATGAGTTCGTGGATGCATTTATGGACCACTTCTTACCTCCTGAGGCAATGGCAGCCCGTGCCACTGAGTTCGAGGTTCTCAAACAGGGCAGTATGAGTGTTTGGGAGTATCACATGGAGTTCGTAAGGTTGTCCAAGTACGCTCCTCATTTAGTGTCGACCATGGATGCCCGGGTTCGACGGTTTGTTCGGGGCCTTAGCCCTTTGGTAGTGAACGAGGCCGCCACAGCAGCTTTGCACTCAGATATGAACTATGGGAGGATCGTGGGGTTTGCTCAGGCCACAGAGGCCAGGAAATTGAAGATTCGTGCAGAAAGAGAGAGTAGCAGCAGGGCCCGGTCAATGGGTCATTCAAAGAGATCACTTCCAGGGAAAGGGTCATCAGGGCCATCCCAGTCATATGCTCGGTCCTCCTGCGAGTGCACCGCCATCCATGCACAGTCATCAGCAGGGCAGTTACTCGAGACCTGGTTCAGACAGCAGGAGGTCTCGTCAGTCTGGTCGTCCTGGGGTGAGATCCCAGCAGCAGGGGAGACCTACGTGCCCCAAGTGTGGGAGATTTCATACAGAGACTTGCTACCTTGACCTTCCAGTGTGCTTCGGGTGCGGGGTGAGAGGTCACATTCAGCGAGACTGTCGTGCACCCCGTCGGGGTATAGGTAGGGGATCTGCTCAGTCATTCGGTTCTTCAGCTGCTATATCATCAGCGCGTACTCCAGCATCAGCAGGGCGTGGTGCAGCTAGGGGTGGAGCTCAGGGTAGGGGTGGACCTAGCCGATTCGATGCATTGAGTGGCCGCCAGAATGCCAAGGCTTTTGCAGATGTTGTTACAGGTATCCTGTCTTTTCAGACTATTGATTGCTATGCCCTTATTGATCCGGGGTCCTCCTTGTCTTATGTTACTCCATTCATTGCTTCAAGTTTTGGGATAGAACCCGAACAGCTTCATGAGCCGTTCTCTGTGTCGACTCCAATCGGTGATTCTATTACAGCCTCATGAGTCTATAGGAATTGTGTTGTTACGGTGGGTGGTCGTGATACCACAGCCGATCTTATTGAGCTTGGGATGGTAGATTTTAATGCAATTATGGGGATGGATTGGCTTTATTCGTGCTTTGCCAAACTTGACTGTCGAACGAGAGTTATGAGGCTCGAGTTCCCTAACGAGCCAATTATTGAATGGAGAGGAAATGGTGTAGTGCCAAGGGGTAGGTTTATTTCCTACCTTAAGGCTTCGAAGATGATTAAGAAAGGGTGTATCTATCACCTGGTTCGGGTAACGGACACCACCTCAGATGTGCCTACCCTCGAGTCCGTGCCAATTGTGAATGAATTTCCTGAAGTGTTTCCAGATGAGCTTCCAGGCATCCCGCCGGATAGGGAGATTGATTTCGGGATCGATGTAATGCCGGATACTCAGCCAATATCCATTCCACCATACAGAATGGCGCCAGCAGAGTTAAGGGAGTTAAAGGAGCAGCTGAGGGATTTATTAGAGAAAGGGTTCATACGACCGAGTGTGTCGCCGTGGGGTGCTCCGGTTCTCTTTGTCAGGAAAGAAGGATGGGTCACTTCGAATGTGTATTGATTATCGGCAGCTCAACGAAGTCACCATCAAGAATAAATATCCTTTGCCTCGAGTGGATGATCTGTTTGACCAATTGCAGGGAGCGAAGTTCTTCTCAAAGATTGATTTACGGTCTGGGTACCACCAGTTAAAAATCAGGGAGCAGGATATTCCTAAGACCGCCTTCGGAACTCGTTATGGTCACTTCGAGTTTTTGGTCATGTCTTTTGGGCTAACCAATGCCCCAGCAGCTTTCATGGACCTTATGAATCGGGTTTTCAAGCCAGTCCTAGATTCCTTTGTGATTGTATTCATTGACGATATTCTCATCTACTCTCGGAGCGGGGAAGATCATGTCGTTCACCTCAGAGCAGCATTGCAGACCCTTCTTCAGCATCAATTGTATGCCAAGTTCTCAAAATATGAGTTTTGGTTGGAGTCCGTAGCCTTTCTAGGGCATGTTATTTCCAATGAGGGAATTCAGGTGGATCCTCGGAAGATTGCGGCAGTGAAAGATTGGCCTAGACCCACGGCCCCGACAGAGATTCGTAGCTTCTTAGGTTTGGCAGGGTACTATCGGAGGTTTGTAGAGGGATTCTCAACCCTCGCTTCCCCATTGACAAAACTGACGCAGAAGGCAGTTAAGTTCCAGTGGTCCGAAGCATGTGAGAAAAGTTTCCAATAATTGAAGTCAAGATTGACTTCGGCACCAGTATTGGCCTTGCCAGAAGGCACAGAAGGATTTGTGGTTTATTGTGATGCCTCCGGGGTTGGTTTGGGATGTGTATTGATGCAGCACGGGAAAGTCATATCTTACGCTTCCAGGCAACTCAAGAATCACGAGAAGAATTATCCGACGCATGATTTGGAGCTTGCAGTCGTTGTGTTTGCTTTGAAAATATGGCGACACTATCTTTATGGGGTTCATGTAGATGTGTTTTCAGACCACAAGAGCCTCCAGTATTTGTTCAAGCAGAAAGAGCTGAATCTGAGATAGCGGCGGTGGTTAGAATTGCTCAAGGACTATGATATGAACATATTGTACCATCCAGGAAAGGCAAATGTGGTAGCCGACGCTCTTAGTCGAAAATCCATGGGTAGTTTGGCTCATTTGGCTGTGGATCAAAGACCCCTGGCTCGAGAGGTTTATCAATTAGCCAGTTTGGGGGTTCGTATCTCGGCGTCAGACAAGGGGGATATTTTGGTGCATAATGGAGAAGAATCATCATTGGTCGCGGAAATCAAGGAAAAACAGTTCATGGATCCAGCATTGGTTCGGGTAAAGGAAGCAGTCATGAATAACAAGACCTCAGCATTTGTACTCAGCAGCGAAGATGGTGTATTACGGTGTCAAGATAGGCTATGTGTTCCGGATGTGGACGAGCTTCGGGAAAGGGTAATGGCAGAGGCTCATATTTCCAGGTATTTTGTACACCCAGGTTCCACGAAAATGTATCATGACCTTAAGGAGATTTATTGGTGGAACGGTATGAAAAGGGATGTAGCAAGCTTTGTAGCTAAATGTCCGAATTGTCAACAAGTGAAGGCCGAGCATCAACGACCCGGTGGATTAACTCAGCTTATAGAAATACCAAGGTGGAAATGGGAGATGATCAATATGGATTTCGTGGTAGGGTTACCTCGCACTCGGCGTAAGTTTGACTCAATATGGGTGATAGTGGATCGACTCACCAAATCAGCTCACTTCCTGCCTGTCAAGTCCACTGATACTGCGGAGCAATATGCAAGATTGTACATCAAGGAGATAGTAAGACTTCATGGCACTCCACTTTCTATTATCTCGGATCGCGGGGCTCGGTTCACAGCTAACTTTTGGAAGAAGTTTCAGCAAGGTTTGGGAACTCAGGTGAATCTCAGCACAACTTTCCATCCGCAGACCGACGGCCTGGCCCAGCGGACCATTCAGACGCTTGAAGATATGTTACGGGCTTGTGTCTTAGATTTTAAAGGTAATTGGGATGAACACTTGCCACTGATAGAATTTGCTTACAATAATAGCTATCATGCTAGCATTCAGATGGCCCCATTTGAGGCATTGTACGGGAGAAGATGTAGGTCGCCAATCGGGTGGTTTGAGGTAGGTGAAGCGAAATTGCTAGGGCCAGATATGGTGTACGAAGCTATGGAAAAGGTCAAGGTTATTCAGGAGAGAATGAAAACAGCACAGAGTCGTCAAAAATCCTATGCGGACGTTCGCCGAAGGGATTTGGAGTTTCAAGTCGATGATTGGGTGTTCTTGAGGGTATCTCCTATGAAGGGAGTCATGCGATTTGGAAAGAAAGGGAAATTGAGTCCTAGGTATGTCGGTCCATATCGGATCGTTCAAAGGGTTGGTCAAGTTGCTTATAGGCTAAAGTTGCCTCCTGAGATGTCATCAGTGCATCCGGTATTCCATGTGTCCATGTTGAAGAAAGTGATTGGAGATCCATCCACCATTATGCCAGTCGAAGCTATAGAGGTTAATAAAGATTTGTCATATGAAGAAGTTCCAGTTGCCATTCTTGATAGGCAAGTCCATAAGTTGAGAAATAAGGAAGTTGCCTTTGTTAAAGTATTGTGGCGAAGTCAACAAGTTGAGGAGGCCACATGGGAAGCAGAAAAAGAGATGAAGGAAAAGTACCCCCATTTGTTTGATCAAGCCTAGAAGAAATTAGGTGACCCTTCTACTCCTAGTAATTGTCATCTTGTCCAAGTCGTTTCTCTCTTAGTATTAGTGAAGTCTCCTTCATTTTGTAATGAGTTAAATGTGTTGTTGCCTTGGGTCACTTGAACCTTTCTTGATAAATGAAATCCTTATAGAGATTCATGTGTCAAATAAGCAACTAATAGTAAGTGTAGATTGGTAATGGTTTGTTTGTGTGTACATAGTGTATTAAGATGGTTAAACAAGGTAAGAACTCATTATGTGCAATTGTAACAATGTGCTAGAACATGTGCATTCGTTGAGGTAAGAAAGTGTATACCAGTTGTGGAAAGTGTTGTATTTGTGTATTGTTGTTTAGTAATGTGTTTCGGGGGCCCTCTGACAGGTGGATATGTCCATAAAACAAAGGAAACTCTGGCGAAATTTTTCTAAAATATAAGAGTTAGTTAAAATTTTGATAGTTTGCATAGCATGTCTTTCAAAGCCAACTCATTTTTCAAATCCTCATCCGAGGACGAATGATCTTAAGGGGGAGAGGATGTAAGGCCCCGTAAAATTTTTGTGCATAAAACCTAGTAGCTGTGGTGTCATGGTCCGAATAATGTGTTAGGAATGCGTAGAATTCTTCGTGGCGAGCTTGCGAGCCGCGGTTCGGACCCTTGGTAGTGATTTAAGTTTCAAAAATGTAGAGAATTAATTTTTCCGAAAAGTGTCCAATATGCGGTCAAGAATGCGATCGCAAACCTGACATGCGGACCGCATTCTTGCCGCAAAACGTTCCAGAGAGTTTCCCAAAATCGTGTTGAAAATGCGGTCGATATGCGATCGCATAGTGAATCTGCGGTGCATTTTGCGACCGCAGATCAAGGATGCGGACCGCATATTGGCCGCATTCTGTAACAGAACCTGCATAATTTTGAGGCCATTTTGCGGTCACTCTGCGGACCGCATGTTGATTCTGCGGTCGCAAAGTGCACCGCATAATTGACCCGGTCTAGATTTTTGTAACATTTTGACCCGATTTCTTCTTTAATATAACACCTTTCTTCTTCATTTTATCATATCATCTTACCAAAATTAGAGAGAGAAGAGAGGGTTTTTAGAGAGAGAAATCTTTCATCTTCAAAGATTGTTCCAACCATCTTAGTTCAAAGGATTCTAGGGCAAAGATTCAACTTCCCCAAATCTTTTCAAGGTAAAAACCCTAACTATTTTCTTTGATTTTCAGTTTTAAATTGGGTAAAGAGAGGTTTGCATATAATAGCTTTTGAAAATAGAATTTTTACACTCATGCATGATTATTGAACTTGATTTCTAGTAAAAAGAAGTGCATAGAAGTAAGAGTCTTCAAGAAACAAGGTTGGCAAGAGTAGGATATCTTGGGTAAGCATAAAGTAGGAAGAAAACTCATCACCAGGTATGTATGGCTAATTTTGATTCTTGTGAAATCGCCTATATGTGTGAAAATTGCTTGGTTAATGTTAATTTGACAAATTGTGTGAAATTCTCAAAGTTGTTGTTGAAATATGAGTGATGTGGTATAGAATATGAACCGAAAGTTAAATGAGAGTTGAATTGGGTAAAGAATTGTGAATAATACTTATGATGGCCTATATGGCACTTTGTGGAAAGGAAACGAAACACTCGAGAATTGGTTTATTGTGGAAAGAGATGAAACACTTGGATTGTGGAAAATTGTTGAACATACTTGTGTGAATATTCTTGATTATGGAAATATTGTAACTTGGTTGTGATATTGGCTTGATAAGTAATTGAGAACATGAAACAATGTGCAAGTTGCTTATTTGAACTTGTTGAAATTGTGTGTAGCACCTTATCTGCTGTTTGAAATTGTTGTGTTTTAAACTGTAAGGCGGGGTCGTGTTGCGCGCCGCAACGTGAGGAAATAAGGTGTGGGTTGGGGTGATAAGGTTGGCCGAGGCAATAAGGGTGGTCAGGGGTAATAAGGATTGAAAGCGATCGAAATCGCTATTCAAAATTGATATAAAAATCAATAATGTGAAATTGTGAAAGGAGCAGCAGGAGAGTTTGCAACCTGTGGGGCACTGATTGCCCCTTTGTTTGACTACTTGTGCTTTACGTAATTGATTGGTTATTGTTAAATTGGTTGGTCGTAGAAAGTGTTTTGTGTTGAGAATTATTTGAAATGAGGAAAATGTGGAAACATGGTTAGCTGGCTTAATTAATTGTTGATGTAATTCAATGGCTTGAGTTTACTTGGGACAAAGTTTGTCCATACATACCAGTACAATTCAAGTGTACCGACGTCCCTTTTGCCGGGGACGCTACATTCGTGTTATGATTGTAGGTGGATCAGTAGCAGGCATTTCAGCTCATCGGCAGTAGTATCCTTCTCCTTCCACTGCCCGTTTTGGTGAGCCCCTTTCTTCCTTGGGGCCCCGTGTGGTTCATGCCACTTTTGTTTAGATTTCATTTTGGTTTTGTAAGGTATAGCCGGAGCCTTGTTACCAGCAAGTATTGTATTCCCTTTTTTGTATCCTAGAGGCTCTGTAGACATGTAAACTGTGGGACTCCAGTCTTATGTATACATTATGTTATGTCGGGCGTTGTAAAAACTGCAAACTTGTTAATGAATCACTCGTATGGTTTTATTTGTTTAATGTGAAATCATTCATGGTTAGTAAGATATTTGGTTAATGAGAATCAATCAACACAGGGGTAACGCGTGGGAATGAAAGGCACCCAGGTCCGCTTGACTGGGGCAACCCGGTCAGGCGCCGGTCATGTTCCCCGATTTGGGGCGTGACAACTAGCTTGCACGATGTTAGTTGTGTCTGGTTGCTGTTTGTGTTATGTTTTGTTGCTGTTGGCTGCTGGTCTACTGCTACTGTTGCTATCACTGCCATAGCTGATTCCTTGGTCCTCTATTTTTTGTCAATTTCCAGGTACACACTCTGAAACCATGTCCTAATGTAAACCTGAAGTTGGAGACGAAGTGAAATGCTGTCAAGTTTCCTTTTGAGTTCTCTAGCACCTTTAACTGGATGTCAAGTAGAAATTTTTTTACTTGTAACGGATTGATAAGTATATGAATTGAACTGTTGAATCTATCTCTAGAAACATGTGAATATTCATTGTAATTAATCTTAGTTGATGATTGCTAGTTATGAAATATAGTGTGGTTAATGCATTTCCATTTAGTCGTAAAATAGTTTCAAATAGTTTACAGGTTCAAATAGTTCAAATGGAAATCAAAAATGTTAGTTCAATGTATCTAGTTCTGAATTTACGAGGTCACTCGAGTAAGTAACATCATTTTAAATAGCAATTCAAATAACATCAATAACTAATGTTAGTGATGAACGATAGCATGAAATTCAAAAATGACTTTTGTATTACACATAGTTAACTTCAATGGTTCGATTTATCTAATACTGGTGGTTTAAATTAATTAGAGAATGGTTAGTTTGTGTTAACATTTTCTCAAACTCGCATGCTATTTATAATTGTTGTTTTAGTATTATTCACTTGTAGAATAAGGCATAAAACAATCTCCCTTATGCAAGCTCGGGTGCAATTTCCGTTCACCTTGATCTAATAACTAATAAGAGGCCCGAGCTTATAAACATGTAATAAATTAGGACCTTTTCTCGTTTATTTTAGAAACGAACTTAATAGAAAAATGTAGTCACTTTAGGATTGTCCTTTAAAATGAGACGAGCCTCGCCGCACAAAAATATATAATTGCGGGGCCCTCAAATAATTGTCATGAGAACTTAGACTTGGAAGGACTGTTTAGTGAATTTCACGGTCTTTTCCCAAAGTTAAACAGACGATAGACTCTCTAGGCACGATTTGAAATAAAATTACTTTCCTAAATACGGGTGTGCATTTATGTGACCCAAATCTTAATCTCGGCGAAACTGAAATACATTAAAGTCGCAGGCGTACTGGTTGCGGTGCGGCTCGAAATGTGTTTTCGTGACGTCGCAATTCTTCTAAGAACTAAAGCGGAATATAAGAGCACACAAATAAAAATATATAAAGAAATCAGATAGAAACAAAAATTGCAGTTGAGCGACCATGCTATAACCACGGAATCCGGGAGTGCCTAACACCTTCTCCCGGATTAACAGAATTCCTTATCCGGGTTTCTAGTTTCGCAGACTATATTACAGGAGTCATAAATTTCCTCGGTTCGGGATCAAACCGGTGACTTGGGACACCATTATTTTCCCAAGTGGCGACTCTGAATTAAATAAATTGATCCCGTTTCGATTGTCCTTTAATTGGAAAAACTCCCTCGCGCTCTCGCGGCTGCGTAAAAAGGAGGTGTGACAAGGTGGACCAAACCTATGCGAAGCCTAGACACTGTTAATGATGGAGCCAAACACGGTTTCCAAATCTAAAACCACCATTCGAACACCAGGAAAATCGAGTAGCACTACAATGTCACTCCTTCTTTTACTTACTCGTTGGACCAAGGTAACGGAAAATTTCGTTTTGGTTTATCTTCACCCTTGTGTTGATTCAAACAGAAATGCGAGCACTCGCATGGGAAAGCAAATAAAAGGAGCATTAATGGAAGAAAATCTACTACAAAACAATTGGAATGTCGCCCACCTCAAATATTTCAACTTTTGAAAAAAGGACACCCCTCAAGTCGTACCCCTTTTCCCTCACCCGGGTTTTGTCCCAATTGAGTCTTCCCATGGAGACTTCTGGTGAGGCAACAAGAGGGATGTCCGGAAGCTCAAGTATGATTCACCGCCCTGCCTGCCAACTACCTCTCCAGGTCGAACAATGAAGGGACTAAATACATGGAAACTTCTCCAATATATGTATGAAACGAACATGTATAGCATTCTCCAGTGAATGAAATAGAGCAACAATTCATACTATCCGCCAAGGTATTCTCCAATGCAATATAAGTAAAGCAAACTGGAACTCACCTAGGAAACGCATAGTAATCTCCAATACAAGCGAAGTAAATGAAACTTAGACTCACCCATGAAGCGCACAAAAGCAAATTGGGAATCACCTAGGAAACGCATAGTATTCTCCAATGCAAGCGAAGTTAAGCAAACTAGGACTCACCCAGAAAACGTAGAATCTAGGCAAAACGGTGACTCACCTAGGGACCACCCAATATTCTCCAATAAAAATAAAATCAAGATGACAGGTTAACATTTCGACCTTAGTGTGAAATAACACCCCTACAACCAACAACCATCTTCAAAAGAATAATTTGACCTCGCTCAAATTACGACGGGTAACCATTTTCACCTTAGTGTTAAATAACACCCCTACGGCCAACGACCATCACCAAAAGAAGAATTTGACCTCGCTCGAATTACGACGAGTTAACATTTCAAACTTAGTGCGAAATAACACCCCTACAGCCAATGGCCATCGCCAAAAGAAGAATTTAACCTCGCTCGAATTACGATGGGTTAACATTTCGACCTTAGTGCAAAATAACAATCCATACGGCCAAGGGCCATCGCCAAAAGAAGAATTCAACCTCACTCAAATTACGACGGGTTAACATTCAACCTTAGTGCAAAATTACACCCCTACGACCAATGGCCATCGCCAAAAGAAGAATCCGACCTCGCTTGAATAACGATGGGTTAACATTTCGACCTTAGTGCGAAATAAGTAGGTTACAATCTGACCAAATCAAATAGATTATTATTTCAATATTACTCAAAATAACACCTTTACAGCCACCGACCTTTGTCAAACACAAGTAGGTTACTGTAACGACCCAACCGGTCGTTCTAGAAAATTATGCCCCAATCCCCAATTTAACTGTTTCCCTAAGTACTTTTCTGCTATTGTGGTTTGCCGGGAGAGTCGGCCCTGAAATTTGAAGTATTTTGGGACACTTAGTCCCTAAATGAGAACTTTAAAGATAGAAAATGGTCCGTAACCGGAACAGGTGTTAAGACGATCTCGGAACGGAAATCCGATGGTTCCATTAGCTTCGTTGGGTGATTTTGGGGTTGGGAGCGCGTTCGGAATGTATTTTGGAGGTCCGTAGCTCAATTAGGCTTGAAATGCCGAAGGTTGAAATTTTGGCGAATCCGAACGATAGGTGAGATTTTGATCCGGGGGTCGGAATGGAATTCGGACAATTTCTGTAGCTTCGTTATGTGAATTTGGATATGTCCGCAAAGTTTCAGGTCATTCGGACGTCGTTTGGTCGGGTTTTAGATCGAATGGAGCGGTTGTCCAATCGCGGAAGCGGACTCGCGGAAGCGGTCCTTTTCTCGCAAAAGCGGGATTGGCCAGTTAGGCCTGGGATCACAGAAGCGACCAGTTGGTCGCAGATACGGGCTCGCAAGAGCGGAATTTTGTCCGCAGAAGCGGAAATCGCAGAGAGTTAATTATATCAGAAGTTAGAAATTTCAGAAACATTTCCAAACATTGAGGGCTCGGCTTAAGGGGCGATTTGGGCGATTTTGAAGGGAGATTCAAGGGGTTTCTTCAGGTAATCAACTATGGACTCAAATTATGATTATTGTTCACAATATTATGCAATTATCTCATAAAAATGGAGAAATTTGGGGTAATTCATGGAGGATTTAGCCCTAGGCTTGAACTTTAGAAAATCAAGGTTTTGAAAGGGCAAATGGAGTCCGAATTTGGTAAATCTTATATGCTTAGACTCGTATTGAGACGAGGGTTCCGAATATATAACTTTCGTGATTTTTCGTTAAGCGTACCGAAAGTCGGGTTTTGGCAACTTGTGGGTTTTGGTGTGTTTTGAATTGTTTTGATTGGGTAATGTCCAATTGGTCTATTTTGATGTGATTCCATTGATTTTATCAGATACTACACTTGTGGAGGCCGACATTCATGGCAAGAGAGTTGTTCCTTAGCGGTTTTGCACCGGAGTTGAGGTAAGTGGCTTGTCTAACCTCGTGTGGGGGAATTTTCACCCCTAGGATATTATGTGATAGTTTAAATGCCTTGTACGCGAGGTGACGGGCGTGTACATGCGCTCTGGTTGTTGAACACATACTTTATTTAAAATGTTCGATGAGTGATATTCCTGTCTTTAGTTGTTAATTTGATATTTTACCCGGTAGTAGTTAGAAAAGCATGATTAGGTAGTACTTAACTGTTTAGTTGCCTAATTGCCTTATTTGAACTTCTTGATAATTATTGGCACTATTTTCTTTGGTGAAGTTATAGTTAAGCATAATTATTCTCTCTATGGATTCCTTTATTTGATGTGCTTGTGGACTGCGGGTTCGATTCCCGGAGACCCAGGGCTGTGGGTTCGATTCCCAGAGACCCGGAGTGATATTGGTAGGGACTACGGGTTCGATTCCCGAGATCCCGAGTTATTGGTAGGGACTACGGGTTCGATTCCCGAGATCCTGAGTTATCGGTAGGGACTACGGGTTCGATTCCCGAGATCCTGAGTTATTGGTAGGGACTACGGGTTCGATTCCCGGAGATCCTGAGTTATTGATTATTTATTGAGACATGGGCTGCGGGTTTGATTCCCGGAGACCCAGAGGTACTGTCAAGGGGACCGTGGGTTCGATTCCCATAGGTCCTGGACTTGTTTTATTGAGTTGGTCATTTGTTGTTAGCTTAAATTGTAGACGATTGCAGTAATCATCTTATTGTTGTTATTTCAGAAATTATTATATCATTTAAACTGTTTATTTTTTTGTTATCATCATTATATTATTGTTTCTCGGTAGGGCCTTGACCTTCCTCGTCACTACTCCATCGAGGTTAGGCTTGGCACTTACTGAGTACCGCCGTGGTGTACTCATGCTACTCTTCTGCACACTTTTGTTGTGCGGATCCAGGTACATCAGAGCAGGCTCGTACTAGGTGATTCTGCAGCTTTTTGGGAGACCTCGAGGTATGATCTGCTACGTCCGCGGATCCGGAGGCCTTCCTTCTATTCTAGTGCTAGTAGATGTTTCTCCTTCATTCCGTTGTTAGATACTCCTTTTACATAGAGCTACAATTGTATGATCTCTTTTAGTCTGTGTTACCCGTGGGATTCCGGGTCTTGGTAGTGTTTTAAACAGCGTATTTGATTGGTGTATGTGCCAAGCGGCACGGATTACATTCCTTTCATCTTATTTTCCGCTAATTCTTATTAAATGTTCATAAACTGGTATATTCCGCAACGTGTTAGGCTTACCTAGTCGTGGGGACTGGGTGCCATCACGACATGTTCACGATTGGTGAACTAGGGTCGTGACAAGTTGGTATCAAAGCACTAGGTTCATAGGAGTCACGGGACACAGACCGGTTACTTAGAGTCTCGCTGATCGATACGGAGACGTTTGTATTTATCTATGAGGGGCTATGTAACTGTTTAGGAAACTCTTCATTTCTTTGGATTCCTTGTCGTGCGACATTTTTGGCATCAAAATCTAAACTATTGATTTCTATTCTCTCACAGATGGTGAGGACACGAGCTACTCGCGACGATCAGGTACCCGCGCCCCCTGTTGCCGCCGTCAAAGGCCGGGGCCGAGGTAGAGGATGAGGACGCACCCGAGGTGCAGCCACAGTACCCGCGCGCGCTGCCGCTGAGGTGCCACATGTAGACCAGGTTGGAGCGCAGGCACCTGGTACACCAACTACAGCTGCTACTACTCCAGCACTACATGAGACCCTGGCCCAGTTCATGAGTATGTATACCACTTTAGCTCAGGCATGACTGCTTCCTCTCGTCGTAGCTACATCTCAGGCCGGGGGAGGGTCCCAGACTCCCGCAGCCGTTACACCGGAGCAGCATGTGCTATGGAGCAGGTTCCAGAGATTATTGTTATGCCTCCTGCCGCCCCGGTACAGCCCGGAGGTGGGCTAGCTGCCTCTGAGGACGTGCAGCATAGATTAGAGAGGTTTAAGAAATATGATCATCCAGTGTTTAGTGGTTTGGCTATAGATGATGCATTACGTTTTCTGGAGGAGTGTCATCGTATTCTTTCTACCATGGGGATTGTGGAGACCAGCGGGGTTTCCTTCACTACGTTTCAGTTTCGTGGGACCGCTTATGATTGGTGGCGCACGTATGAGTTGGATAGTCCGGAGGAGTCCGCTTCGTTGACCTGGACGCAGTTTTCAAATCTGTTTTTGACGGAGTTTGTTCCACAGAGCCTTAGGGATTCTTGGCGCTCGGAGTTTGAGCGGTTGCGACAGGGCTCCATGTCAGTATCGGAGTATGCTATCAGTTTCACCCGTCTAGCCAGGCATGCACCGACTTTGGTAGCCACGGTTCGGGAGAGAGTGCGGAGATTTATTGAGGGTCTGATTCTGCCGATCTGATCCAGCATGGCCAGAGAGTTGGAGACAGATATATCTTATCAGCAGGCAGTTAGCATTGCTAGGAGGATCGAGAGTATGCTCCCTAGAGAGCGGGGAGGTAGAGAGGCCAAGAGGTCTCGTGAGTCGGGCCATTTCTCTGGTGCCCGCACTTCAGCAGCCGGTCGTTTTGGCAGGGGTTATTCCGGTCGTCCAGTTCACTCAGCATTGCTCGCAGCCGGTAGTACTCCAGCTCTTCCAGCACCTCAGGAGCCTTATTATGCTCCCCCAGTTTCCAGTGCACCTCCTGCGCGGGGTCCTTCCAGGGGTCAGACTAGTGGGGGTGAGGCCGGTCAATCACAGTCACCGTGTCCTCCCAGAGCTTGCTTTGGGTGCGGGGATACTCGCCATCTGGTCAGGGAGTGCCCCAGGCGTAGGAGGGGAGCACCTCATCAGTCTTCGCAGCCTCAGCGTAGTTCTCAGGGCCAACAGGCTATCATTCCAGCTCCAGCTGCCACTCCACCTGCCCAGCCAGCCAGGGGCGGGGGTCAGAGTTCGAGAGGCCGCCCTCGAGAGGGGGGACAGGCCAGATTCTATGCTATTCTTGATCGCGCTGCGGCTGTTGCATCTGACTCTGTTATCACAGGTATTATTCTAGTTAGTCATAGGGAGGCATCGGTTCTATTCGACCCTGGTTCCACTTTTTCATATGTGTCTTCTTACTTTGCTTCTCATCTGGGTGTGCCTCGGGATTCTTTGAGTGCCCCCATTTATGTTTCCATTCCGGTGGGTGATTCTTTGGCTGTGGACCGCGTATATCGGTCGTGTTTAATTACCTTTTGTGATTTTGAGACCAGAGCGGATCTATTGCTGCTTGGGATGGTCGATTTTGATATTATTCTGGGCATGGACTGGTTGTCGCCCCATTATGCTATTCTCGATTGTCACGCCAAGACCGTGACGCTGGCTATGCCAGGCATTCCACGTATTGAGTGGAGTGGTACTCTAGATCACACCCCTAGCCGTGTTATTTCTTTTCTCAAAGCTCAGCGTATGGTTGAGAAGGGGTGTGCTGCTTATCTAGCTTATGTGCGGGACGTCAGTGTTGACACTCCCTCTATTGATTCTGTTCATGTGGTACGTGACTTTGCTGATGTATTTCCAGCTGATCTTCCGGGCATGCCGCCCGACAGAGATATTGACTTTGCTATTGACTTGTTGTCGGGCACTCGGCCCATTTCTATTCCACCGTACCGTATGGCTCCTCCTGAGTTGAAGGAGTTGAAGGATCAGTTACATGAGTTATTGGGCAAGGGTTTTATTCGACCCAGTGTTTCGCCTTGGGGTGCTCTTGTATTGTTTGTGAAGAAAAAGGACGGTTCTATGCGTATGTGTATTGACTATCGTCAGCTGAACAAGGTTACAATGAAGAACCGGTATCCTTTGCCCCGTATTGATGATTTATTTGACCAGCTACAGGGCGCACATGTGTTTTCTAAGATTGATTTGCGCTCCGGGTATCACCAGCTAAAGATTCGGGAGCCAGATATCCCGAAGACTGCCTTCAGGACCCGGTATGGTCACTATGAGTTCCTCGTGATGTCTTTTGGGTTGACTAATGCCCCAGCAGCATTTATGCATTTGATGCACAGTGTGTTCAGGCCTTATCTGGACTCGTTTGTGATTGTCTTCATTGATGATATTCTAGTATATTCTCGGAGCCGGGAAGAGCACGAGCAGCATTTGAGGATAGTGCTTCAGATTCTGAGGGAGAAGCAGCTTTATGCCAAGTTCTCTAAATGTGAATTCTGGTTGAGTTCGGTAGCATTTTTGGGCCACGTGGTGTCGAGTGATGGTATTCGAGTAGATCCGAGGAAGGTGGAGGCCGTGCAGAGTTGGCCCAGACCCTCCTCCGCTACTGAGATTCGCAGTTTCCTTGGTTTAGCGGGCTATTACCGTCGTTTCGTAGAGGGTTCTCTTCGATTGCTGCACCTATGACTAGATTGACCCAAAAGGGTGCCCCTTTTCAGTGGACAGACGAGTGTGAGGCGAGCTTTCAGAAGCTCAAGAGAGCTTTGACTTCGGCCCCTATATTGATGTTGCCTACAGGTTCGGGGTCCTATACTGTATATTGTGATGCCTCACGAGTTGGACTTGGTGCAGTACTGATGCAGGACGGTAGGGTGATTGCCTACGTGTCAAGACAGCTGAAGGTGCATGAGAAGAATTACCCTGTTCATGATTTGGAGCTAGCTTCCATTGTCCACGCCTTAAAAATTTGGCGTCATTATTTATATTGGGTTCCTTGTGAGATCTACACTGATCACCGGAGCTTGCAGCACTTGCTTAAGCAGAAGGACCTGAATATGCGTCGGAGGAGATGGTTGGAGCTACTGAAGGACTATGATATTACTATTCTCTATCATCCGGGCAAGGCTAATGTGGTTGCCGATGCCTTGAGTCGTCGGGCAGAGAGTTTGGGGAGTTTAGCATATCTACCAGTTTCAGAGAGGCCTATGGCGATGGATGTTCAGGCTCTAGCCAGGCAGTTTGTTAGATTGGATCTTTCGGAGCCCAGCCGGATTCTGGCTTGTGTGATTTCTCGGTCTTCTCTATTTGACCGCATCAGGGAGCGTCAGTTCGACGACCCTCATTTGCTTGTCCTCCGGGATAGAGTTCGGCGTGGTGATGCTCGAGATGTTACCATCGGAGATGATGGAGTTATGAGGATGCAGGGGCGCATCTGTGTGCCCAATGTAGATGATCTTCGAGAGCTGATTCTAGGAGAGGCCCATAGCTCGCGGTATTCCATCCATCCGGGAGCCGCGAAGATGTATCAGGACTTGAAACAGCATTACTGGTGGAGGCGGATGAAGAGGGATATAGTTGATTATGTTTCCAGATGCCTCAACTGCCAGCAGGTGAAGTATGAGCATCAGCGTCCGGGTGGATTGATGCAGCAGATTGAAATTCCCGAGTGGAAATGGGAGCGCATTACCATGGACTTTGTATTTGGACTTCCACGGACGGTTAGGAAGTTTGATTCCATTTGGGTCATTGTGGATCGGCTGACCAAGTCCGCCCATTTTATACCGGTGGGCACTATATATTCATCGGAGCGACTGGCGGAGATCTATATCAGGGAGGTAGTTCGGCTGCATGGTATTCCAGTTTCCATCATTTCAGATAGAGGCACTCAGTTCACTTCACGGTTCTGGAGAGCCGTACAGCAGGAGTTAGGTACTCGGGTGGAGCTGAGCACAACCTTTCACCCCCAGACTGATGGGCAGTCTGAGCGCACTATTCAGATTTTGGAGGATATGCTCTGTGCATGCGTGATTGAGTTTGGAGGTTCATGGGATCACTTCTTGCCATTGGCGGAGTTTTCTTATAACAACAGCTACCAGTCTAGTATTCAAATGGCACCGTACGATGCCCTATATGGTAGGAGATGCAGGTCTCCCGTGGGTTGGTTTGAGCCGGGCGAGGCCAGATTGCTAGGTACTGACATGGTTAAGGAGGCTATGGATAAGGTCAAGGTGATTCAAGACAGACTTCGTGCAGCCCAGTCTAGACAGAAGAGTTGTGCGGACAAGAAGGTTCGCGATGTGGCTTTCATGGTTGGTGAGCGGGTTCTGCTTCGAGTCTCGCCCATGAAGGGCGTTATGAGGTTTGGGAAGAAAGGGAAGCTGAGTCCTAGATTTATTGGCCCTTTTGAGATTTTGAGGAGTATTGGGGAGGTTGCCTATGAGTTAGTCTTAACTCCTAGTCTAGCTGGAGTTCACCCCGTATTTCATGTCTCTATGCTCCGGAGATACCATGGTGACCCGTCGCATGTGTTGGATTTCACTTCTGTTCAGCTAAACAAAGATCTGTCTTATGTTGAGGAGCCAGTAGCCATTCTAGATAGGCAGGTCAGGAAGCTAAGGTCAAAGAACATCGCTTCGGTAAAGGTTTAGTAGCGGGGCCAGCCGGTCGAGGAGGTGACTTGGGAGATCGAGCAGGATATGCACAGCCAGTACCCCCATCTTTTCACTACTCCAGGTATGTTTTCTATGCTCGTTCGAGGACGAACGAATCTTTTAAGTGTGGGAAGATGTAACGACCCGACCGGTCGTTCTAGAAAATTACGCCCCAATCCCCAATTTAACTGTTTCCCTAAGTACTTTTCTGCTATTGTGGTTTGCCGGGAGAGTCGGCCCTGAAATTTGAAGTATTTTGGGACACTTAGTCCCTAAATGAGAACTTTAAAGATAGAAAATGGTCCGTAACCGGAATAGTGTTAAGACGATCTCGGAACGGAAATACGATGGTTCCATTAGCTTAGTTGGGTGATTTCGGGGTTGGGAGCGCGTTCGGAATGTATTTTGGAGGTCCGTAGCTCAATTAGGCTTGAAATGCCGAAGGTTGAAATTTTGGCGAATCCGAACGATAGGTGAGATTTTGATCCGGGGGTCGAAATGGAATTCCGACAATTTATGTAGCTTCGTTATGTGAATTTGGATATGTCCGCAAAGTTTCAGGTCATTCGGATTTCGTTTGGTCGGGTTTTAGATCGAATGTGCAATTCGGAAAGTTTTAAGAAATTTAGGCTTGAATTCGATGTGAATTATGGGTTTTGATGTTGTTAGACGTGTTTTTATGATTGGAATAAGTTCGTATCATGTTTTGGAGTATGTTGGTGGTTTTCGTTGGGGTCCCGGGGGCCTCGGAGTGTTTTCGGATGGGTAAACGGAAGGAAAACATGGAAAAAAATTGCAAGTTGGGCCTTCTGTTTTGTCGTTTTCGCCCCTGCGGAAATGGGACCGCAGAGGCGAGTCCGCAGGAGCGGAACTTGGGGCGCAGGAGCGGAACTTGGGGCGCAGGAGCGCCTGGGTTCGCAGAGGCGGATCCTCTTCCGCTGAGGCGGGGTCGCGGGTGCGGAAGACCCGTCGCAGAAGCGACCTTGGGTCGAGGAGTGAGAATCCGCAGGAGCGGAGAGGAATTCGCTTAAGCGAGTCCGCAGAAGCGGACTATTTCTCGCAGAAGCGGAAATTCTCGCAGGAGCGGTTGTCCAATCGCGGAAGCGGACTCGCGGAAGCGGTCCTTTTCCCGCAGAAGCGGGATTGGCCAGTTAGGCCTGGGATCGCAGAAGCGACCAGTTGGTCGCAGATACGGGCTCGCAAGAGCGGAATTTTGTCCGCAGAAGCGGACATCGCAGAGAGTTAATTATATCAGAAGTTAGAAATTTCAGAAACATTTCCAAACATTGAGGGCTCGGCTTAAGGGGCGATTTGGGCGATTTTGAAGGGAGATTCAAGGGGTTTCTTCAGGTAATCAACTATGGACTCAAATTATGATTATTGTTGACAATATTATGCAATTATCTCATAAAAATGGAGGAATTTGGGGTAATTCATGGAGGATTTAGCCCTAGGCTTGAACTTTAGAAAATCAAGGTTTTGAAAGGACAAATGGAGTCCGAATTTGGTAAATCTTATATGCTTTGACTCGTATTGAGACGAGGGTTCCGAATATATAACTTTCGTGATTTTTCGTTAAGCGTTCCGAAAGTCGGGTTTTGGCAACTTGTGGGTTTTGGTGTGTTTTGAATTGTTTTGATTGGGTAATGTCCAATTGGTCTATTTTGATGTGATTCCATTGATTTTATCAGATACTACACTTGTGGAGGCCGACATTCGTGGCAAGAGAGTTGTTCCTTAGCGGTTTTGCACCGGAGTTGAGGTAAGTGGCTTGTCTAACCTCGTGTGGGGGAATTTTCACCCCTAGGATATTATGTGATAATTTAAATTCCTTGTATGCGAGGTGACGAGCGTGTACATGCGCTGGTTGTTGAATACGTACTTTATTTAAAATGTTCGATGAGTGATATTCCTGTCTTTAGCTGTTAATTTGATATTTTACCCGGTAGTGGTTAGAAAAGCATGATTAGGTAGTACTTAACTGTTTAGTTGCCTAATTGCCTTATTTGAACTTCTTGATAATTATTGGCACTATTTTCTTTGGTGAAGTTATAGTTAAGCATAATTATTCTCTCTATGGATTCCTTTATTTGTTGTGCTTGTGGACTGCGGGTTCGATTCCCGGAGACCCAGGGCTGTGGGTTCGATTCCCAGAGACCCGGAGTGATATTGGTAGGGACTACGGGTTCGATTCCCGAGATCCTGAGTTATTGGTAGGGACTACGGGTTCGATTCCCGAGATCCCGAGTTATTGGTAGGGACTACGGGTTCGATTCCCGAGATCCTGAGTTATTGGTAGGGACTACGGGTTCGATTCCCGAGATCCCGAGTTATTGGTAGGGACTACGGGTTCGATTCCCGGAGATCCTGAGTTATTGATTATTTATTGAGACATGGGCTGCGGGTTCGATTCCCGGAGACCCAGAGGTACTGTCAAGGGGACTGTGGGTTCGATTCCTATAGGTCCTCGACTTGTTTTATTGAGTTGGTCATTTGTTGTTAGCTTAAATTGTAGACGATTGCAGTAATCATCTTATTGTTGTTATTTCGGAAATTATTATTCATTTAAACTGCTTATTATTGTTATTACCATTGTATTATTGTTTCTCAGTAGAGCCCTGACCTTCCTCGTCACTACTCCATCGAGGTTAGGCTTGGCACTTACTGAGTACCGCCGTGGTGTACTCATGCTACTCTTCTGCACACTTTTGTTGTGCAGATCCAGGTACATCAGGACAGGCTCACACCAGGTGATTCAGCAGCGTTTTGGGAGACCTCGAGGTATGATCTGCTACGTCCGCGGATCCGGAGGCCTTCCTTCTATTCTAGTGCTAGTAGATGTTTTTCCTTCATTCCGTTGTTAGATACTCCTTTTACATAGAGCTACAATTGTATGATCTCTTTTAGTCTGTGTTACCCGTGGGATTCCGGGTCTTGGTAGTATTTTAAACAGCGTATTTGACTGGTGTATGTGCCAAGCGGCACGGATTACATTCCTTTCATCTTATTTTTCGCTAATTCTTATTAAATGTTCATAAACTGGTATATTCCGCAACGTGTTAGGCTTACCTAGTCGTGGGGACTGGGTGCCATCACGACATGTTCACGATTGGTAAACTAGGGTCGTGACAGTTACAATCCGACCTCATTCTAAATAAAACCTTTTATGGCTGCAGGCCACAGTCAAATAAAAGGAAAATTCGAAATTGTTCATATAAGTTAGAAATCGACTTCTCCCAAAATGGCCACTCCAAATTCGAACTAGTTCAAATAAAGTCAGAAATGAGACTCGCCCTAGACAATGATTCCAAACTCAACCCCGCTCCGCCTAAGTCAGCAAGTATGAACTTAATCCCTCTCGAATGATCAAGTCCAAAATGACTTTGACCGTAAGGATGGATCCAAATTCAACCCCGTTGAATCAAGGATGACACCGCCTAAATCGATAAATTAAAAATCAATCCCGCCCGAATATGCAAGTCCAAAGCATCTCCATTCAAACTCACGTAACAAGACCCTACTAGAACCGGTCAAGCCGGAATCCCAAATCAAAAAATTAGGGACTCGCCACACAAAAATTTGAAGGTCTAAGCCAAAAGAAAAAGATGCTACAACAAAGGGGAAGAGAAAGAAAATCTAAGGATATACCAAGGCGAAACAATTTTTTTATTTATATATACGTGCACAACATCCGCACCCTACAAAAGGCCAAAACAGGCCCAACAAAAAAGACGAAATTTAACAACGACAAACAATACATTAAAACAATAGCAAATTTTCACTTGGTGTCATCGATGTCGTTCTCCCCATCATTGTCCTCAAGAAAGTCCTCCTCAACGTGAGCATCCTCGCTGGCCTTCGTTGTCGCAGGATCGTAGCCGCAGTTGACACGAGCTTATCGTGCCTTCATCCGAGCCTCTTTATAAGCAACCTCCTACCTCTCACAAACCCTTGTATATGTCTCATTGGGCCCAGCATGGACCCAAAGCTCATGCAAATGATGAGGGACAGCGACAGAGGCAGATTTAACTTGAGCCAACAATTGCGCCCTCTCAGCTTCAAGCGCCATGACTTGGTCCCCTAGGCTCAAAGTCTCCTGATCAATCTCGTTGATGTGTTATTAGAGCCTCGGCTCCCTTAGCATGGTCATTTCCCTCTCGGATTCCTGCTCAAGTTGAAGGACATGGATACTGTCCTCCAACTTTACCACTCTTTATAAAGCCAACGCTCAAGCATTCTCAGCATTCTCCAACTCGGCCACTTTTCTCTCTAGTTCGACTAACTTTCCCATCCATTCTCCACTCAAAGCTTCAACTCTAGTAGCATTCTGATTAAGTTCGGATTGCAATGACAACATATTTTCCTAAAGATGCTCGCACTCTACAACAATCCCCTTTCCCAACTCAAGTTTTTCATCCTTGGCACGAAGCAGCTCCTCGAGATCACTACACCTGCGAATGGACTGCATCAGCTTCTGATCCCTTTTCTCCAGCCCCTCCCTAAGGGATTGATTGCCAATATTCGCTCTGAGCGGCTCATGCATCTCATGGTATTTTTGTGGTAATACTTTTCAGGCATCATCAGAAGAATCTTGGACCGAGTCTCGACCCTACGAGCATTCTCGATCTCCAGCATGTAAGACTAAAAGCAAAGAAAAATGTTTGTGAAAGCCGAGGCCGTCTCTCCGCCATATTAGTCTGTTGATCGAGCACAACCTCTGCCACCGAGTTGACCTCTGTGACTGAGTTCATACCGTCGTTAATTTCGGACACCACTAAGGGAGGGTCACCCCTCGAAAATGTTTCAACTGGAGGAGCCACCTCTAACTCCACTTGTCATCTCTTCGATGGGGCCTCTCCAATATTAGTATAGGAAGATCCGCTCGTTGAGTGGACGGTAGAAGCCGGAATCTCAGGTTGAGAAGTAACTTCCGCACACACGGCTCTGGCCGCAGGTGCAGATTGGGTAGTTCTCGATGTAGGCCATGTAGTAGACCTCGGCGTGAGCTGGGTAGGAGGTGCCGACTGAGAGAATGCGAGCAGAGATTCCCTCATCCTTTGGAATCTCCCTATCAATAAAGAAAAATGATCATGCTACAACAAGATCATACTATAAGTCAAAGAACAAAGAAACTACAACGGGTCGACTCACCAATGAGAGGCTTACACCCATATCTCTCATAGAAGGACACCCACTCATGAACCCCTAATGTATGGGGAAGAATGGTGTTTACCCACTTACGAATGTCGTCAACTAGCGGGGGAGGTAGTCTCTCGGTTGTGAAAGTGAAAATAAGTCAATAGCAATGCCACCTAAAGAATAATGGTCGGCCACTACCTTGAGAGGAATCACAAAATAAACAAAGGAAAACTTACGTGCGAAGTTACACGTCTTAGGGAACCCTGCCAATTCTGCCACAAGGTGTTCTGTCCGCACGTAAAAATAGCTTTCCTAGAAGCGACGATTAGCCTTATTGTCCATCTTCACCACCAAACTCTTTGTTCCTCCATGGCGAATGTAGATCATCGTGACACGGATAAATTGAGGGGAAAAAATATTAAGCATGTGCCCCAAAATGATCTCTCGACCGACGAGCTTGACGTACTTGAGAAACGTGAGGAAGAGCTTGTAGCGTACGGTGAAAGCTGAGCCGGACACACTTCGTAGAAGAGGCAGAATTCTATCACAAGAGAGGGGAGATGAATCATGTACCCGACATCAAAAGGATACACGTAAAAAGCACAGTACATTGAGTGGTGCAAATGTACAATATATGTCCCTGTTGCCGACACCATTTTGATATGGGTTGGAATTTCTCACTTGGTCTTGAGCGTCACAATTGTCGCTTCATCAATGGTAGAGGATACAGGTTTTGGTTCTTCTCCGGCAGGGTTGTTGAAGTGGATCAATAATTTTTCCGAATGGGGCAGTATCTCAGCCATTGTTAGAACTCCCCCATATTCCATCGCCTCCACTCCCTCTCCAAGAGGAGGTACGTCATTTTCTGACACCAGAGCTTCGACGAACCTGTTAGTCTGGGAAGAAGTACCGGCCATTTGTCTAAAGTGATCGGAGTAAACAAGTGTGATGAAGGAAAAGAGAGGATGGTTTCAAATTCTGACAAAACGGAAGTATGAAATCAGAAGTATGAGATACTGAAGAAGGTGGATATTTACAAAATTCCTCAGATGAATCGAAAACCGTAACAATCGAATGGTGGTTTACCCCTATTTATAAGAACATAAATGGCCTAAGTGAGAAACCCAAGAGCCGCCAACCAAAAATTGAAACACATGAAATTTGAACTGACGTAACGATCCAATGGTACCATTGAAGCGTCA
>JASVEL010007883.1:0-220959 GCA_032618575.1 Nicotiana noctiflora | reverse complement strand
ACATTTTTGGCATTTAAATGCTTAATTATGTGATTTATGTTTAATTGATATTTAATTGTATGTAACGATTGTTAGTATAATTAGTATTAGTTAATTTGATTTGATTTTTTAGTGTAGTTAGAATTTTTTTTTATAAATTAGGAGTTTAAATTAATTGAGAAGGAGGAAATAATTAAAGCTTTGTGTGAAATTCGATTTGGGCCAAATTCAATTAAATCAAGAAAGGCCCAAAACACTACCCAGTCCAAACCACCAGATCCGTCTCCCTGACCCGGCCAATACAACCCGACCCATTCCCGTTTTAATCTGGACCGTTGGTTTTCATCCATCCAACGGTCCTAATTAAATCCCTAATTAATTATACTAAACCCCCCAAACCCTATTATTCACCTTCATTCTCTCCTTCACTCTTCTCCAGCCGCCGCCAGAGACACCCCTCCCTGCTCTCCTTCTTCTTCGACCACCGGCCAGCCACCCGTCGCCGGTCACCCAAACTCACACCCCTAAACCACCCTTCTCCCCCTCTATCCGAATCCACAAACCAATTAGTTCGAATCAAGCCCTAAATCCCAACCCCCGAATTCAAACATCAAAGAAAAACCTAGAAGATTTCGGAGTCTCTTTGGGGAAGATTTTTGAGATTCGAATGGGTTTTAATCGAGTTGTTCTCACTCGAGAACACTCGATTACAACCCGTTTGGCCTCAAAAAGGTTTCAAGTTCGTCTAAATACCAAGCCGTTCGGTTCCGATTTCCTTTTTCTTAAGGTATTTGTTCTTCTTCTTTTTTTTGTTGTTGTTGTTTTATTTATCGTTATACTTGTTGTTTAGTATTAGTGTTTGTATGTTTCGGATTTTCGTGTGCTTCTTCATCTCTTGGGACCTTTTATTTGGTCGACTTGATTGTTTGTTATTCTTCACTGTTTAACGAGTGATTGTGAATCGAATTCGATTCGTCGTTAATATCGTTAAGTTGTTGATATTGAATTTATACATGCTGTCCGAAATTGTGTAGTCACTGCTTTGTCGGATTTGTTTGTCGATTACGCATATCGTAATCGGCTAATCGAATGATATAGAATATGTGTTTGCGTCGATTAGCGTCGTCGATTAGTTAGCTTCATTTTCCTTCTTTCCTCTGCTTTGGCCGAGAATCACTGTTTCATTGAATTGCCAATTCTAAAGTCTTGTTTTGTCTATTTGATTACCAATGTTGTTGAATACAGGTTCGCGTCGATTAGCGTCGTTGAACATTTAGTTTCGTATTTGCTTCATTTTTCTTCTTTTCTCTCGGCTTTGGGGTGTTATAATTTGTTGAATTTGTTTGTCGGCTTTTCGTTGTCAATCATACATGTTGTGATTCGACTTAACAAATGTCGTCGTTTCAATTCGCAAATTGGTTGTTTGAAATTCCGGACAGTGGTTCACTGTTTGCTTGATTTAAAATCTTTCGGTTTGTTGTTTGTTCAGAGTGTTGAGTTGATTGTTGGATTGTTTGTTTTGAACCATTGTTGATTCTAAATTAGGTTGTGGATTGGATATAGCTGTTAGTCCATTTAAGTAGCCCTAAAATCAACCTTTAAAGTGCAATACACATGGAAATGAACTGTTAAAACTTGCTGGACAGCAGTGTATTTCATTAGTTTTGCACCTTTAGGATTTGATTAATTATAAATCCCACCTTTAGACAAATCAGGTTGGAATAATCAGAGAATGTGAGGATAATAATGAGTATTTTCAGCTTTGTTGAGTGCTTGGTCAGTTGTTAGAATCAGGATACACATGAGAGGGAATATACAATTGAAAAAGGTTTGAAAAAGGGGAATAATAGGTGCTGGACAGATCTGAAACTGAAGAAGAAAGGGTTGTTGCTTTGGATCTCTAGGCTATAAAACACAACAGAGAACTCACTGTTAAGGACAAGTTTTGAGAAAACACAAAAAAAAGAACAGATAGCATACTGTTAACACACATACAGAGAGATTCACAAATACATTCTCTGGAAAAGATTCACACATAGAGAGATATATACTGGCAGTATACATTACACACTCACTGGAAAAACAGATTCTGGAACAGAGCTTCTAAAATACTTTTCTAAAACAGATTGTTTTCTCGGAGGAAAAGAAGAGTTTGAGGGTTCAAACAGATTCTGAAAGTTACTTTCTTTTAGAACTTGAGTTTGAAACACCAAAGTGGCATTTTTTAAATTCTGTTTGTTGTGATTCCGCGGATTTCTGGGGTTCATTTCTAAGGTCATTTGATTTATCTGAATTGGACTATTCTGGTTTCGCCTGGTTTCAAATCTTCCTGGGTTTGCTGCACTTGTTACTAGGCTTTTGTTGATTGTTGTTTGTGGTTGCTGCTCGATATTTGCTTTCAGCTGATCTTTCCTTCTCCATTTTTGCTGTTGAAATTTCAGGTACTTCTTCTGTTAGCTTTGGAATTGGAAAGCTGAATGTAGCAATATGACATGAAAGTCGAAATTGAAAGCATGATGTGGATTCTGGCGTTTCCTTTATACTTTAGTTCTATTGTTTCATTTTGATCGTAATTGATTTTGTTAGTTTCGATTGTTTATGAGTTGAATCCCAGAATATTTGGAATATTTCTGTTATACCTGATTATTATCTCATCAGTTTTAAAAGTTATAAGTTCATTTATTTTGCTTTACGAATAGGATTTAGGTGTTTTTTAGAATATTTGTAAATTAAGGATCATTAAGAAGCTAATTGATAAATGTTTAGTATATTCATGATAGTGATTTAAGTCCCGTGCAATTCAAAATCACATGATGATCACATTTGAAAGTGAAATCAAGTTGCTTGTAGTGTCCATTTGAGCTCGTTTGAAGTAATTAGTTGTTTGTGCTATTATGTTCCGTTTTGCTTTAATAACATCAGTGAATCCATCAGTGAACGTTAATCTCCTTGAATAACAATTGTTGAACATTTTTGAGTTTTGTAATTAAAAACAGTTAGGTTAATATAATTCTAAATAAACTCATTTTATTTAAGAATGATAGGCTTCCACTTTAAAGTATTTTGATAGTCTAGTTGAATATTTGAATTGATTCATTTTTGAAAGTTTGAACTCATTTTTCGTGATGAAAACCTGGCATTATCATTAGTATTTTAAATAAACTAAACAAGTTTTCTCCAAAAAAGGACGACATTTGTGTTTTAACCTAATTATTAAAAGATATATGCCAGAATCGGGTTAATAGAAAGTAAAATTTAGAGATTAAAGTGTTCATTTTATATAAGGTACTAAATGGAATAAAGGGGACGAAATTTTAGTTTTACTTGGAGCAAATAATTTTTTATTTATTTATTATTTATAGTTTAAATATGTTTAAATCAAGATATTCTTCTTCAAAACTAATAGAGCAATATAAAATTTAATTAAAGCATATTAATTTATAAACACATATAAAATCAGATATTTTTAGCCATTTATAATAGTTGAAGCGACCGTGCTAGAACCACGGGATCCGGGGGTGCCTAACACCTTCCCTCGGGTCAACAGAATTCCTTACTTAGAATTTCTGGTTCGCAGACTTCATTTGGAAAGTCGAAATTTCCTCGATTCGGGATTCAAATAAATCGGTGACTTGGGACACCGTAATTTATTCCAAGTGGCGACTCTGAAATAAATAAAATAATCCCGTTTCGAATATTGCCACTTAAATTGGAAAAACTCCTTTGTACGTTTATCCTTCGGGGCCAGCGCGCCAAAAGGAGGTGTGACAGCTCTGGCGACTCTGCTGGGGACACAAACCCAGAACTACTGGTTCGGGGTTTAAGAATTCGAGCTTTGAATAATTATTTTATTTGGCTTATTTATTATCTGATTTTATTACATGTTTATATTTTATATGCTAAATGTTGTTTTACCGCTTTGATATTTTGTGAACTGTATATAAATTGTGCCGATACCCATTTTTTTTTTTCTTTCTTTTGAGTCTTTTGAAATATAATACCGGGCATTTGCTTGACATAGCCCGTTTTTCTCAAGATAGTCGTGGTGCTTGGCACCCGGTGAAGGATTTTGTAGTCACACATGTTTAGGCGGAGAGTTTTGTCAATTAAGCCGGAAAGCCATGCTACCGGTGCACTGACACTCTTCGGCTCGAGTTGTCCGCTCGAGTTAAAGCCAGTCTAGACACTTTTCCAACAGGATGATGACTTAGAATAACAAGACCTTATGCCGGATCCCCGATAGGAACGTTTATTTGCATCATGTGCATATTTGACTTAGGAGGCTCAACACAGGGGTTGGGCTTGTCTAGGACAGGTGTACCCGAAACAAAAAGACCAACTTGTTGCATCTTTTTGTGTGCATTTATTTGTTTCGATCTTACATGCCGACCGGTTTGTTAAAAAGAGGAAGAAGTGGAAAACGTCAGGGTATATAGTTAAAATAATTTTATGAAAATAGTTAGAAAAAAATGCAAAAAAACAAAAAAAAAATAAATAAAAATAAAAAATAAAAAAATAATAAAAAAAATAATAATAAAAAATTCCAAACTAAATTTTCTTAATTTTATGAAAATAGTTAATTCTTTGAAAATAAATTCTGAAAAATTGCAAAAATTCCAAACTAAATTTTCTTAAATTTATGAAAATAATTAATTCTTTGAAAATAAATTCTGAAAAATTGCAAAAATTTCAAATAAATTTTCTTAATTTTATGAAAATAGTTAGTTCTTTGAAAATAATTTCTGAAAAATGAAAAAAAAAATAAATTTCCAAATAAATTCTCTTAATTTTACGAAAATAGTTAGTTCTTTAAAAAAAATAAATTCTGAAAAATGCAAAAAAAAAAAAAAAAATTTCAAATAAATTTTCTTAATTTTACAAAAATAGTTTAGTTTCTTTGAAAATAAATTTCCAAATAAATTTTCTTAGTTCCTTTGAAAATAATTTGTTTTAGAAATGCCGTTTAAAAAATAGTTCGTTTTCTTTTCTTAAAATGATTTAGTTCTTTTATTTTCGAACTACGCAAGTTTGATTCTCACCAAAAATGAGATACGTAGGCAACCCATATCGGGCTCAACTAATACTGATTTTTTTTTAAGAAAATAAAAAAAAAATTTTAGGGAAAACAATAATAAAAATATTAGAATTAGGATTTTTGTTCTTAGTCGAGAGTTAGGAAATTTTGCAAAAATAGCCAAACGCCTCAAAAGGGCGCCGGAGGACTAATTTCGCAAAACGGAATATAGACATCACACTGGTATCCTGTTATACAGCCTTCAAATCTTCTTCAAGTGCTGAAAGGCCGTATTAACAAGATTCATTTTTTTTATATATAATAAAAAATAAAAAAAAATAAAATAAAAAAAAAAAAAAAAAAAAAATCTTAAATCCATTTTTTATCTTTTTTAGGATCAGCATGACTTCCTCGCAACGAATCGGCCAAAAAAGGGTGAGAGACGAAATGCCATCTATGTTCATGGTCCAGGACAAAACCCCAGATCGGCTCCGTAAATGGTGGACTAGTTTTTCAGCTTGGGAAAGAAATCAAGTTCACAAGCATCTCAAATTTCTTCCGGACATCATGATGATAAAACCGGATAAAAATGTGATCAAAGCTTTAGTGAGTTTTTGGGACTCAACAAGCAATGTGTTCAAATTCCGGGATTGTGAAATGACACCCACTTTGGAAGAATTGGGCGGACTCACAGGGCTAGGAAGAGATTTGCACAAGATGAGACCTGCAGCTCCTAGGCGGATGAGTGTGAATAACTTCTTGAAAAAGCTATGTCTCCGGTGGGTTCCAATCGGTTGTCTGGAGAACGGTTGGGTGCCACTAGATTATCTCTACGAACAGATTTGGTGATAAGGAAGGGTTTGGGAAATTCTCAAACGTCGAATTTGTTAACCAGCTAAATTATGACGCCTGGGGAGATTTAAGAATCTATGCTTTCATGATCGCTTTTTGGGAACCATGGTTTTTCCCGAACGTGGTGGACGCATCAGAATCCGTTTAGCTGCGGTGGTCTCATATCTACAGAGTAACGAGGAACACACTGTTCTTCCGATGATACTAGGAGACATCTTCCGGGCCTTAACTCGGTGCCAAGAAGGACAAGACTATTTTGAGGGTTGCAATATTTTATTACAAATGTGGTTTATAGAGCATCTCTACCATCACCCAATTGTGATAAACTTCAAAGCAGATTGGCTGAATTATATTCGCTGTCATACAAACAGAGCCGCCCGCTGTAACCTTCCAGAAGACTTGAGAACTTGGCAAGAACTCCTCAACTCTTTGAGAGCCGATCAACTTACCTGGAATTATTATTGGTTCCCTTCCGCCAAAATCATGCACATGTCGACATACCGCCCATTCTACATATTAATGGGTTTCAGGGGTTTCCAACCATATGCCCCGCTACGTGTCATGCGGCAGCTGGGAAGAGAACAGAAAAAGGCCCCAATTGAGGATATGCGATCATTTGTATGGGAATTTGTGACAGAAGAGACCCCGAGGGACACTTATGCATAGAAGGTTTGGTTCGGTAGTCGACTCTCCGACATCAACGAAATGGTTGCCGACCGGGAACGGGGAGAAGTGAGTCTCGCTTATCTTGAATGGTTCCACAACCAACCAATACCAGAGCAAAGGTCAGAAAGGTCAGTGAAGTATGCCGTCGATCGGGAGAGAGAAATAGAAGCCAGAGTTAGAGAGGTTGAGCATGAAACAGCACAAAATTTCCAATCTTGCATCAACACTTTAAAAGAAGACAAAGGAATCCTGGAAGCAGCCATGGACATACAACAGGCCGACTTCGATCGGGAAAGGGCCGGTTGGGAGCAGGAAAGAGAAGCACTCCAAACTCGAATTCAAGAGATGCAATTGGCCGCAGAAAGGTCAAGGAGGAGTCGGAGTGATCAAATGCTGATAAACGATTTGGAAAGAAAAGCCTTTGAACACCAAGAAGACTTGGAGAAGGCAAAAGCGGCTTTGGTTGCAATCCGAACAAAATGGAAGAGAGCGGCCCACCAAGAAGCACTCCGTCTACAACAAGTAGAGAAAGACTATGATGCGATCATCGTTGATTTGAGAAAAGCAAATGCCACTCTTAAAGAGCGAACTCTCAGGCAAGTCCAGGATGCTAAAGCAGATAGAGACCGTTGTCACAACTTGATGGCACGGATGGAAAGACAAATAGATAGGCTCTTGGACCATGTCTCCGGCAACTCTCAAGTATTAGGGGCAAAGAACGGGCACATAGGGCAGCTGCTCAGAGAAAAAGACATAATCAGAACCAGGATCAATGAGATCGGGCACTACATTACTATGAAGTGTTTGAACTGCGAACAAGTACCTCGGCTTGCCCTCTTTTCTTCAATCATGGAATGTGTCCACCAGGTCATGGCAGAATTGGGAAGTATACAGAAAGATCTCACCCCAAGAACTGCAGCAAGGCCAAACAACGCCCCCCGGGCGCAAAGATTCGAGGCGTTGGAACATGCTTAGGAGAGTCTTTTGTTTTAGAGTCTGTTTGTCCTTTTACAAGTTTTTCTCCATTGTTGTATTTTGCAAGTTGTTTCAAGTTTTAAGTTTGTTGAAATAAAATTCATGAACACTTCATCTTATGTCTATTGTTTCCGAACTACGCTCGGTCTGATTCATGCGGGGACATGATACGTAGGCAATCCATATAAGATTCGACCATCACTAAAAAATAAATAAATAAAAATAAAAATGAAAAAAAAAGGGGGGGGGAAAGAAGTTAAGAGAAAAAGAAGATCGATACAAACCGGAATGACGCATCGCAAACGAATACATGTAGCAACATTGTCACATGTATAAGTGCATCACACCCAACGTGAGATTACTTATCTGTTATGTTGTTTCAGACTAACCGTTTGTTTGCCAAAATCCAGGTTTTAGTAAAAGTGGTTGACTTTGCGGTAATCCGGCACCACATTCGTACTTCACAAGGTCCAAAGGAAAAGTTCGGCAGCCTGAGAGTACTCATTCCTATTTTACTAGATCAAAAAAGGGTGCCGACATGTCTTCAGAAATGCCTTTAGCAACCATTCCCGTTTCAGAGGAAAGCTCATTGACAACCATCCCGGCTACTGAGTCGGCAGCTTTGGAAGAGAATAGAATGCCGCGTTGCCGCATGCTCGAGATGTTGGACGATTGGAACAACGGGAAAGAGCCCCCGAGTCTGGTCCCTGGGTTCCCTGAAATTCTTCTCAGGTCAAGCGGTATTTCAAATACCCCCATCAATTACCCGCCTACTCTGTTCGGGTATTCCAATGCTACAAACCTCTCCGAATCACCCTCCACATCCCATCCTCGGGTAGCACCACATGATACATCTGCAAGAACGTCCGTTGAATTGCCAGTTCCAATCACAACGCACCCCACCGCACATGCTCCTTTCTTCGACTCCTCATCCTTTACATTCCCGGCACCACCGCTCACACGGGACCATACCCAGGTTACAGCCAATACATATTCTCAGACACCTCGATATGAGTTCCTTCCGAGCCAAAATCCAAAGACCCCCGAGCAGGATGAGATGGCAAAAAGAATGAGGAGTTTGGAACAAAGCCTTAAGAACATGCAAGGTCTGAGTGGACAGAAGAGTGTATCTTACGCCGATCTGTGCATGTTCCCGCACGTCCATTTGCCATCAGGTTTTAAGACACCAAAGTTCGAAAAGTACGACGGACATGGCGACCCCATTGCTCATTTGAAGAAATACCGCAATCAATTGAGGGGTGCCGGCGGCAGAGAAGAATTGTTGATGGCGTACTTCGGAGAAAGTTTGGTCGGAATAGCGTCCGAATGGTATATGGATCAAGACATATCCCGATGGCACATCTGGGATGATCTGGCCAGAGATTTTGTAAAACAATTCCAATACAACATCGATATTGCGCCGGACAGGAATTCTCTATCGAACTTAAAAAAGAAGCCCTCGGAAAGCTTCAGAGAATATGCCATCAAGTGGCGAGAGCAAGCGTCCAGGGTGAAACCCCCATGGACGAAATTGAAATGGTCACGACTTTTCTCCAAGCTCAAGAGCCCGATTACTTTCAAAATATGATGTCGGCAATGGGAAAACCTTTTGCCGAAGCTATCAAGATCGGAGAGATGGTAGAAAATGGCTTGAAAACAGGGCGAATTTTGAGCCAAGCGGCCATTCGGGCAACTTCCCAAGCCATTCAAGGCGGGTCTGGAGGGATGCCCCGAAGCAAGAAGAAAGAAGAATCTGCTATGGCAGCGGTAGAAGACAGGAGATATCGAACCTCAAGGCAGGTATTCTCCGACAGGGCCCCCCAACATTATTATCCACATCACGGCATGGCTTATGCTCCTCCGCCTCCACCCTATGCAGTCATGAACATTCAACCTCGGGCACGGCCACAGCCACCAGCCAACAGGAATCCACCTCCATTCCAGAGAAACCAACCTCCTTACCCAAACCAGTATAATCCACGGCCAAATAACACTCGCCACCGTGAGCAACCCAAAACGAGCTTTACACCGATTGGGGAGCCGTATTCCACTCTTTTCCCAAAACTCGGGCAAGAAAACCTATTGCAGCCTGTTCCGCAGAACAGGCAGAATCCAGACTCTCCTGCCTACCAGAGGGGGATATACTGTGCATATCATTCAGGTGTTGAAGGACACAGTACTGACAATTGTTGGACGTTAAAGAAGGCAGTGCAAGAATTGATCTATCAAGGGAGGATCGTCTTCGCAGATGAAGACATCCCAAATGTGACAAACAACCCATTACCAGCCCACAACAACGGACCGGTGATTCGGATGATTTGTGACGACAAAGAATTTGACCCGGCTTTGAAAGCGATAATCGCCATCGCCAACATAGAGAAGCGTCCTGAGGCTACCCCGAAACAAGAGAAAATGAGGAAAAAGGTTGAAGCTCTTGAAACCAAATCCGAAAAGACGATTGAATTGAAAGCATCGTCTCAGAAGGGTGGAGTCCTTTACCTCCCACGAGGTAGAGTGGAAAAACCATTGTCCATAAGTGCCCCCAAGAAGTTCCATTTAAAGAGAGAAACATCAATGTATGTACCAAAGGGAACTTATGTGGCTCGAAAACCAGATGAACCTGTGGTTATTGCACGCGTGCAACAAAAACCAATGACAGATCCATCCGCAGTACCCTGGAGCTACCAACGAATGCTTGTTATGCGCAAAGGGAAAGAGATCGTGGGAAATTCATCTGAGAGTGTCTTAGGACAGAAGTACTTAAACACACAGGAGGTAAATAACGCCACACAAAGGCGTTTCCCGTCGAAGAAACCTGGAAGTGCTGAAGAGGCAGAGGTCTTTTTTCAAAAGATGCAAATGCCTGATTACGAGATGATAGACCAACTGCGTAAATGCCCAGAGCAGGTGTCGATGTTGTCCCTTCTAATGAAGTCTACTGAACATCAAAAGGTTTTGCTAAAAGCCTTGAATGAGGCATACGTGCCTATTGAGACTTCATCCGAACAACTTGAAAGGATGACAGAAAGATTCTTCGCGATCAATCAGATTTCCTTCAGTAAAGCTGATTTGCCTTTGGAGGGTGCCGCCCACAACAAAGCTTTACATTTGACTGTCAAAAGCGAAGGCTACTATATGAAGAGGGTCATGGTTGACGGGGGTTCGGGGGTAGACATATGCCCACTTTCCACTTTAGGCCGCATAGGAATCGGAGCCGAAAGGATTCGGCCTAACAACATATGTGTGCGAGCTTTTGACGGTGTGAAAAGAGATACTGTCGGAGAGATTGATGTAATTATGACCATCGGCCCGGTGGACTTCGAAGTGACATTCCAAGTCTTGGATATGGACACTTCTTACAATTTTCTTCTAGGGAGACCATGGATTCATGCGGCCGAAGCTGTGCCCTCTACCCTCCATCAGATGTTGAAATTTGAGCACAAGGGACAAGAGATCGTGGTCCACGGGGAAGATGAGCAATCAATTTACCGAGATCCATCCATACCTTGCTTGGAAGCGGAAGCGGGAAGCGAAAACATTGTCTATCAAGCTTTCGAGATTGTGTTGGCGGATCAACACGAAGAAGGGAACCCTCTCCCCCAACCTTTTTTGTCTAATGCCTCCATCATGGTGGCAAAAGAAATGATTAAACATGGCTTCCAGCCAGGAAAAGGTTTGGGAAAGTCCCTACAAGGAGTGCCGAAGCTGATAACTTTACCCGTAGCTGAAAAGTTTTTCGGAGTGGGCTTTCGCCCAACCCCTGAAGATGAAAGATGGGCCAAAAAGAGAAAGGAGAAAGGATGGGTTTTGCCGCAACCATTGCCGCATCTGTACCAAACTTTCGTCCGACCAAGGTACAGTGAAGAAGAAGAAGACGAGGTCTTTACAGCGGAGGAAATTGAAGACATATGTGGGGCCATGAGGCAAATGCTCTATGATGTTAATATGGTCCAATCGGGAGAAGGAACAAGCACCGCTGAGGTGCTGTATGTGGGCCCTGAAGCTAAATTGCAAAATTGGAAAGCCACACCCTTCCCAATCAGGCAGGAGTTCTGGTAGATTTGTCCTGTCGTTTTTCCTTCATCACAAGTTACTTCGGGATGTAGCTTGGATGTTTTTCTTTGTTTTCTTGTATTTTTTTGTTTCCCCAATGTAATTTTGTTTGTTTTCAGAAAATTCCAAGAAAATAAAATAAATATTTCCTTACTTTTGCACTCTTTCTAATTTTGTTATTTATTCTTCCTTTTCAGTCCTAATAATGCGGCTTTAAATAACATGACATGCTTGCGGAACTCATGCTCAAATCCGAACACGCCACCTAATCCGGAAATAATGAACCAAGAACCGGAATACGATGAAGATGAGGCTTTTAGGGAAATAAATCGAGAATTGGAACATTTCGAGAATAAACCTAAGCCAAATTTGAATGACACCGAACCGGTTAATTTGGGAACTGATGAAGAGGTCCGAGAGACCAAGATAAGCATCCACACAGATGAGAAAACACGAGATGCAATAGTCCAACTCTTGTTTGAATTTAAAGACGTGTTTGCTTGGTCTTACGATGACATGCCAGGATTAGGAGCTGATCTAGTGGTGCACAAATTACCAATCTACCCTGACTGTCGCCCAGTGCAACAGAAGCAAAGAAAGTTCAAGACTGACATCAGTGATAAAATCAAAGAAGAAATCACTAAGCAGTTGAAAACGGGGGTAATCCGAGTGGTACAATACACCACGTGGTTGGCTAATGTTGTGCCCGTGCCAAAGAAGGACGGAAAAACTCGAGTATGTGTTGACTACCGAGATTTGAATAAAGCGAGTCCTAAAGATAACTTTCCTTTACCAAACATCCACATCCTTGTTGATAACTGTGCCAAACATGAGATACAATCGTTTGTGGATTGTTATGCGGGATATCATCAAGTGTTGATGGATGAAGAGGACGCCGAGAAGACTGCTTTTACCACACCTTGGGGGACTTACTGTTACCGAGTCATGCCATTCGGTTTGAAAAACACTGGAGCAACATACATGAGAGCTATGACTGCCATTTTCCACGACATGATGCATCCGGAAATAGAGGTGTACGTGGACGATGTGATCATCAAATCCAGAACTCAAGGCGATCATGTGCGAGACTTGAGGAAATTCTTTGAGAGGTTGCGGAAGTACGATTTGAAACCGAATCCGGCCAAATGCGCTTTTGGAGTCCCGTCAGGTAAACTTTTGGGTTTCATAGTCAGTAGAAGAGGTATTGAATTAGATCCCACAAAGATAAAATCCATCCGGGATTTACCTCCCCCGAGAACAAAGAAAGATGTAATGAGTCTTCTAGGCCGACTGAACTACATCAGTAGGTTCATCGCTCAGTTGACTTCCACATGTGAACCCATATTCAAATTGTTGAAGAAAGATGCTGCAATCAAATGGACAACCGAATGCCAAGAAGCTTTTGACAAGATCAAAGAATATTTGTCAAACCCTCCAGTCCTTAGTCCCGCCAGAGCCAGGGAGACCTCTTTTCTTGTATTTAACAGTCTTAGAAAACTCTTTTGGTTGTGTTCTCGGACAACGTGATGCGGCAGAGAAGAAAGAGCAAGCAATTTACTACCTGAGCAAGAAATTCACTAGTTATGAGGTCAAGTACACTTTGCTGGAAAGAACGTGTTGTGCTTTAACTTGGGTCGCTCATAAATTGAGACACTACCTCCAAGCCCATACGACTCACCTCATTACTCGGTTGGATCCTTTGAAGTATATATTCCAGAAACCGATGCCCACCGGAAGATTGGCAAAGTGGCAAATCCTGCTCACCGAGTTTGACATAGTCTATGTCACTCGCACGGCAATGAAGGCCCAAGCATTGGCAGACCATTTGGCCGAGAACCCGATCGACGAAGAGTATCAACCATTGAATACCTACTTTCCTGATGAAAAGGTAAATACGACAGAAGTTGTTTCGGAAGACAATCATGCTTGGAAAATGTTTTTCGATGGAGCGGTAAACGCTAAAGGTGTAGGGATTGGGGCAATCTTGATCTCTCCTGCTGGTCAGCATTATCCGGCCACGGCTAGGCTCTGTTTCTTCCGCACAAACAATACGGCTGAGTATGAAGCTTGTATCATGGGCATGAACATGGCAATTGATCAGGGCGTCGAAGATTTGTTGATCATGGGAGATTCAGATCTATTTATCAAACAATCTCAAGGTGAATGGGAAACTCGGGACGTTAAACTCCTCCCTTATCGACAACACGTGAATATTCTTGGCAAGCGATTTGCATCGATAGAGTTCAGGTATATCCCACGATGTCACAATGAACTGGCTGATGCACTTGCCACTCTAGCTTCAATGCTACCTTATCCGGGCAACGCCCATGTCAATCCCTTGGAAATTCAAATCAGGGAAAGCCACGGTTATTGCAATGCAATCGAAGAAGGACCGAGCGTCAAGCCATGGTATTACGATATCGGGAGATTTCTGAAAACGCAAGAATACCCAGAACATGCTACTGGAGATCAAAAGAGGACCATTAGGCGACATGCAGGTGGTTTCTTTTTGAGCGGCGAGGTCATGTATAAAAGAACCCCGGATCTTAACCTTTTAAGGTGTGTTGATGCCGAAGAAGCAGGAAGAATCATGCACGAAGTACATGCAGGAGTATGCGGACCTCATATGAATGGGTATGTCTTGGCCAAGAAAATCCTTCGAGCGGGTTATTATTGGATGACCATGGAGAAAGATTGTTTCGGTTTTGTCCGAAAATGTCATCAATGCCAGGTACATGGAGATCTGATTCATGCACCTCCAACTGAGTTGCATCCTATGTCAGCACCGTGGCCATTTGTCGCTTGGGGAATGGATGTCATCGGCCCGATTGAGCCGAAAGCTTCGAATGGACACCGATTCATATTGGTGGCTATCGACTACTTCACAAAATGGGTCGAAGCCGTCACTCTCAAATCAGTCACCAAGAAAGCGGTGGTGGATTTTGTACACTCAAATCTTATCTGTCATTTTGGTATACCCGCAACTATCATCACAGACAATGCTGCGAATTTGAACAATCATTTGATGGAAGAAATATGCGAGCAATTCAAAATAACGCATAGGAACTCCACCCCTTATCGGCCCAAAGCCAATGGTGCCGTGGAAGCAGGCAAACAAAAACATTAAGAAGATTTTGAGAAAGACAATCCAAAGTTCTAGACAATGGCATGAACAATTACCGTTCGCTTTATTGGGATACCGTACTACCGTACGCACATCGGTGGGAGCAACTCCATACCTGCTAGTCTATGGAACTGAGGCTGTGATACCGGCAGAGGTAGAAATCCCTTCGCTTCGTACAATTGTTGAAGCAGAGATTGAAGACAGCGAGTGGGTTAAGACTCGTTTGGAGCAATTAAATTTGATCGATGAAAAGCGAATGGCTGCGGTCTGTCATGGACAACTGTACCAACAGAGAATGGCTCGTGCTTACAACAAGAAAGTACGACCGAGAAATTTCGAAGTAGGTCAGTTGGTTTTAAGACGTATTCTTCCACATCATGAGGAAGCGAAAGGAAAATTCGCTCCTAATTGGAAAGGACCATACATCATTAGGAACATACTGCCAAGAGGGGCATTATACTTGGGAGACATGGAAGGAAAAGATCCTGAAACGGCTGTGAATGCAGATGCTGTGAAAAGGTATTATGTCTGAACTTGCTTCAATGAGGTCCTCACAAGTCGAAATGATTGAAGGCTTTTATTCCCGCTACCCAAACACTACCAACCCTTTTGTAAACCCTTTGAGCCGGTTACCTTCTTTTGGCTACCCTCTTTGGAATCCAAACCAAACCAAAAACCAAAAAAAAAAAAAAAAAAAAAAAAAAAAAAAAAAAAAAAAAAAAAAAAAAAAAATTCCTGAACTACGTTCTGACTTGATTCCGAAAGGATACGTAGGCAACCTCTCCCTGAGGTTCAGTCACACCAAATCAAAAATCCCGGTTTCCCCAAAAATGAAACTGGGGCAGATGATATTTTTTATCCGGTTTAAGATCCGTCAAGATGATTCCAAAGTTGTAATTTTGTTTACAATTCTTGTTACCCGAACCGAGTACAATTCCTTCAAGATCGATTGGAAGTTGTGAAAACATCATTGTTACGATCCGGGGTTCCTGGAATGAAAAGAAATAAAATGAGAGAGTCTTATTGGTGAAAACCTTCGGGCACCATAAGACGACGGAAGTAGAGAAATACAAAATGAGAGAGCCTGTTGGTAAAAACTCGCAAAGAGTGCTATCTGGCGATGGTAAGAAGAGAAATGAGAGAGGTCGATTGGCGAAAACCCGTAAAGGGCGCTATCAACCGAAAAGTTTGTTTCACCACGAGAGGTCCTGGCACGGCTTCTTAGCTCGGAAATATAGACCCGTTTTGGTTCATAAGAAAATGGGAGTTTTGTGACGATCAAGCATCTAGTCCGAGGAGCATGTCATGTTGGTTAAAGTCAGCGTATACCTCAGATAAGTCCTTCTTTTCTCCCTCGAAAGGGACTCCTCTATCTTTGATACGTTTTTCCATTCTTTGATTCATTCTTCTTCTTTGAATCCCTTTCGATTTAATTTTAATTCTGAAAATATTACAAAGGAAGGTGACAGGACCGGTTTTACAGGACTCCGCCTGGTAAAGAAGAAAAGAAAAACAGCCTCAGTGGTGTATTGTTACAATCCACGATTGGATCGTAATGATCGATTGTTTCCAAAGGAAAAGAGTTTTAGAAAGGAAATGGAAATCAAAGGCTAGGGTCTTAGAAGAGACGGAATAAGGCAGAAGGATGGAACCTACACGGAAAATCCCCATGGAATTCTGGGAATGAACCCGGCCAGTTTGAAAGGAAGTCACCCCAAAGACAATTGGTAGCGAACTTCTCAATGAAAATGGGGAAACAATCAAGCAATGAAGATAACCAAGGCCGCAAAGCCAACCACTTTTTTTTTTTAACTGATAAAATGTTCTTTGTTGAAAGCAGGTCTGTTTAATTGTGCGAGAAGAAGGTACCACTCAAATAAGTGAAATACGCAAGCTTTGAAATGGCTTTGGAACAAGGAAAACACATAAAAAGGTAAGTTTCTTTTAGAGATTTATCCTATGCATTTGTTGGTGTTTAAAAAGAACGCCTAAAAGAAGGCCAAAAAAAAATGAAAGAAAAGAAAATGAAAACTCCGAAAAAGAGAATCAAATCATATCAGGTCCAATATCTGTTTGGACCCCGGTCAGAAAAACCGAGGGTCTTTCCGGCCAGAAAGCCGTGAAACTTTTATCCCCGGTCGAAAAACCGAGGATCTCCCAGTCAGAAAACTGCGGAGCCATTTACTTTTACCCCGGCCAAAAAACCGAGGATCTGACGGCCAAAAAACCGTTAGATATTGTTTGGATTCCGGCCAGAAAGCCGTGAAAATTTTATCCCGGTCAGAAAACCGAGGATCTCCCCAGTCAGAAAACCGCGGAGCCATTTAATTTTACCCCGGCCAAAAAACCGAGGATCTGACGGCCAAAAAACCGTTAGATATTGTTTGAATTCCGGCCAGAAAGCCGTGAAACTTTTATCCCGGTCAGAAAACCGAGGATCTCCCAGTCAGAAAACCGCGGAGCCATTTATTTTTACCCCGGCCAAAAAACTGAGGATCTGACGGCCAAAAAACCGTTAGATATTGTTTGAATTCCGGCCAGAAAGTCGTGAAACTTTTCTTCCCGGTCAGAAAACCGAGGATCTCCCAGTCAGAAAACTGCGGAGCCATTTACTTTTACCCCGGCCAAAAAACCGAGGATCTGACGGCCAAAAAACCGTTAGATATTGTTTGAGTTCCGGCCAGAAAGCCGTGAAACTTTTATCCCGGTCAGAAAACCGAGGATCTCCCGGTCAGAAAACTGTGGAGCCATTTACTTTTACCCCGACCAAAAAACCGAGGATCTGACGGCCAAAAAACCGTTAGATATTGTTTGAATTCCGGCCAGAAAGCCGTGAAACTTTTATCCCGGTCAGAAAACCGAGGATCTCCCAGTCAGAAAACCGCGGAACCATTTACTTTTACCCCGGCCAAAAAACCGAGGATCTGACGGCCAAAAAAACCGTTAGATATTGTTTGAATTCCGGCCAGAAAGCCGTGAAACTTTTATCCCGGTCAGAAAACCGAGGATCTCCCAGTCAGAAAACTGTGGAGCCATTTACTTTTACCCCGGCCAAAAAACCGAGGATCCGACGGCCAAAAAACCGTTAGATGTTGTTTGAATTCCGGCCAGAAAGCCGTGAAACTTTTATCCCGGTCAGAAAACCGAGGATCTCCCAGTCAGAAAACCGCGGAACCATTTACTTTTACCCCGGCCAAAAAACCGAGGATCCGACGGCCAAAAAAACCGTTAGATATTGTTTGAATTCCGGCCAGAAAGCCGTGAAACTTTTTATCCCCGGTCAGAAAACCGAGGATCTCCCCAGTCAGAAAACTGCGGAGCCATTTACTTTTACCCCGGCCAAAAAACCGAGGATCCGACGGCCAAAAAACCGTTAGATATTGTTTGAATTCCGGCCAGAAAGCCGTGAAACTTTTATCCCCGGTCAGAAAACCGAGGATCTCCCAGTCAAAAAAACTGCGGAGCCATTTACTTTTACCCCGGCCAAAAAACCGAGGATCTGACGGCCAAAAAACCGTTAGATATTGTTTGAATTCCGGCCAGAAAGCCGTGAAACTTTTATCCCGGTCAGAAAACCGAGGATCTCCCCAGTCAGAAAACTGCGGAGCCATTTACTTTTACCCCGGCCAAAAAACCGAGGATCCGACGGCCAAAAAACCGTTAGATATTGTTTGAATTCCGGCCAGAAAGCCGTGAAACTTTTTATCCCCGGTCAGAAAACCGAGGATCTCCCAGTCAGAAAACTGCGGAGCCATTTGTTTTGACCCCGGCCAAAAAACCGAGGTTCTAGCGGCCAAAGACCGTTAGACATTGTTTGAATTCCGGACAGAAAGCCGTGAAACTCTTCTACAAAATCCCGGCCAGAAAGCCGTTGAACGTTTGTGAAACCATGATTTTCTTACCCAAAGAGTCTTTTTAATCACTTTCTGTGTCACAACTAACTCACGAAATTTTCCTAGCAAAACTGGGGCAGAAAATTTCGTTCGTTTGTTTGTTTTGTTGTCTAAATAGGTTTGACCTCGGGATGCAAGGATCGAGATAACCTACAAATAGGACATCAATCCAGAGTGAAGAAAAGAAGAAAAGAACCGAAAGAAAAGATTTCAAACGTTGGAGTAAACAAAGGCGCGGATTGCTCAGAAGGTGATTTGAAGTAACAAGCTCCGCCGACTCCGTTTCACTCAATGTTACAGAAATAAACAAGCACGTACAGCTTGTTGAGCATCAAGATTCAGATCGAGGTCTACAGCAAATCGGCTAAGATTCAAGATCAAGTTTTCAAGAGAATCATAGATAGGAATCTTGTAACTCATAGTTTGATAGCATAGCTAGTTCAGCTTTAGTTTCTTTTGGTGTAATAAGGAGATCAGTAAGCAGTAAGCAGCAACATGCAGCAACGATAGCAACAGTAACAGCAAAGTGTCAGTCCACGGTAGTCCCAGCTAACAAAACTTCCCGAACTACATTGACCTGGTTCCTGTTTAGCCCAGGATATGTAGGAGGCCTCCGAAGCAAAGGCTCGGTCAAACTTTTTCAAAATGCTTCCCACGGAGTATTCAAACGGGCAAAAATCGCTCGTATTTGCTCATTTATCTTTGCACGAAAACTCTTTGTGGTTTCCGCGCAAAGAGGGGCAGCTGTGAGCACGTGATTTTTGCCTAACATGAATTACTCCCACAAAATCAAAACAAAAATTGTCTATTTTTTACGATGTGTGTTTTAGTGAACTTTCGTGTTATTTTTGGTAATTGTTTGCATTTATATATACGTGATTATATGTGTTTAAATTAATAAAAAATATACAAAATATGTCATGTTTTACATTTTTATCTAACTTTGAAATTAGGAGTAATTAATTTTATCTTACAAAATGAAAATCACAAAAAAAAATAATTCATCTTTTTACATTTTTGGCATTTAAATGCTTAATTATGTGATTTATGTTTAATTGATATTTAATTGTATGTAACGATTGTTAGTATAATTAGTATTAGTTAATTTGATTTGATTTTTTAGTGTAGTTAGAATTTTTTTTTATAAATTAGGAGTTTAAATTAATTGAGAAGGAGGAAATAATTAAAGCTTTGTGTGAAATTCGATTTGGGCCAAATTCAATTAATTCAAGAAAGGCCCAAAACACTACCCAGTCCAAACCACCAGATCCGTCTCCCTGACCCGGCCAATACAACCCGACCCATTCCCGTTTTAATCTGGACCGTTGGTTTTCATCCATCCAACGGTCCTAATTAAATCCCTAATTAATTATACTAAACCCCCCAAACCCTATTATTCACCTTCATTCTCTCCTTCACTCTTCTCCAGCCGCCGCCAGAGACACCCCTCCCTGCTCTCCTTCTTCTTCGACCACCGGCCAGCCACCCGTCGCCGGTCACCCAAACTCACACCCCTAAACCACCCTTCTCCCCCTCTATCCGAATCCACAAACCAATTAGTTCGAATCAAGCCCTAAATCCCAACCCCCGAATTCAAACATCAAAGAAAAACCTAGAAGATTTCGGAGTCTCTTTGGGGAAGATTTTTGAGATTCGAATGGGTTTTAATCGAGTTGTTCTCACTCGAGAACACTCGATTACAACCCGTTTGGCCTCAAAAAGGTTTCAAGTTCGTCTAAATACCAAGCCGTTCGGTTCCGATTTCCTTTTTCTTAAGGTATTTGTTCTTCTTCTTTTTTTTGTTGTTGTTGTTTTATTTATCGTTATACTTGTTGTTTAGTATTAGTGTTTGTATGTTTCGGGTTTTCGTGTGCTTCTTCATCTCTTGGGACCTTTTATTTGGTCGACTTGATTGTTTGTTATTCTTCGCTGTTTAACGAGTGATTGTGAATCGAATTCGATTCGTCGTTAATATCGTTAAGTTGTTGATATTGAATTTATACATGCTGTCCGAAATTGTGTAGTCACTGCTTTGTCGGATTTGTTTGTCGATTACGCATATCGTAATCGGCTAATCGAATGATATAGAATATGTGTTTGCGTCGATTAGCGTCGTCGATTAGTTAGCTTCATTTTCCTTCTTTCCTCTGCTTTGGCCGAGAATCACTGTTTCATTGAATTGCCAATTCTAAAGTCTTGTTTTGTCTATTTGATTACCAATGTTGTTGAAAACAGGTTCGCGTCGATTAGCGTCGTTGAACATTTAGTTTCGCATTTGCTTCATTTTTCTTCTTTTCTCTCGGCTTTGGGGTGTTATAATTTGTTGAATTTGTTTGTCGGCTTTTCGTTGTCAATCATACATGTTGTGATTCGACTTAACAAATGTCGTCGTTTCAATTCGCAAATTGGTTGTTTGAAATTCCGGACAGTGGTTCACTGTTTTGCTTGATTTAAAATTTTTCGGTTTGTTGTTTGTTTCAGAATGTTGAGTTGATTGTTGGATTGTTTGTTTTGAACCATTGTTGATTCTAAATTAGGTTGTGGATTGGATATAGCTGTTAGTCCATTTAAGTAGCCCTAAAATCAACCTTTAAAGTGCAATACACATGGAAATGAGCTGTTAAAACTTGCTGGACAGCAGTGTATTTCATTAGTTTTGCACCTTTAGGATTTGATTAATTATAAATCCCACCTTTAGACAAATCAGGGTGGAATAATCGGAGAATGTGAGGATAATAATGAGTATTTTTAACTTTGTTGAGTGCTTGGTCAGTTGTTAGAATCAGGATACACATGAGAGGGAATATACAATTGAAAAAGGTTTGAAAAAGGGGAATAATAGGTGTTGGACAGATCTGAAACTGAAGAAGAAAGGGTTGTTGCTTTGGATCTCTAGGCTATAAAACACAACAGAGAACTCACTGTTAAGGACAAGTTTTGAGAAAACACAAAAAAAAGAACAGATAGCATACTGTTAACACACATACAGAGAGATTCACAAATACATTCTCTGGAAAAGATTCACACATAGAGAGATATATACTGGCAGTATACATTACACACTCACTGGAAAAACAGATTCTGGAACAGAGCTTCTAAAATACTTTTCTAAAACAGATTGTTTTCTCGGAGGAAAAGAAGAGTTTGAGGGTTCAAACAGATTCTGAAAGTTACTTTCTTTTAGAACTTGAGTTTGAAACACCAAAGTGGCATTTTTTAAATTCTGTTTGTTGTGATTCCGCGGATTTCTGGGGTTCATTTCTAAGGTCATTTGATTTATCTGAATTGGACTATTCTGGTTTCGCCTGGTTTCAAATCTTCCTGGGTTTGCTGCACTTGTTACTAGGCTTTTGTTGATTGTTGTTTGTGGTTGCTGCTCGATATTTGCTTTCAGCTGATCTTTCCTTCTCCATTTTTGCTGTTGAAATTCCAGGTACTTCTTCTGTTAGCTTTGGAATTGGAAAGCTGAATGTAGCAATATGACATGAAAGTCGAAATTGAAAGCATGATGTGGATTCTGGCGTTTCCTTTATACTTTAGTTCTATTGTTTCATTTTGATCGTAATTGATTTTGTTAGTTTCGATTGTTTATGAGTTGAATCCCAGAATATTTGGAATATTTCTGTTATACCTGATTATTATCTCATCAGTTTTAAAAGTTATAAGTTCATTTATTTTGCTTTACGAATAGGATTTAGGTGTTTTTTAGAATATTTGTAAATTAAGGATCATTAAGAAGCTAATTGATAAATGTTTAGTATATTCATGATAGTGATTTAAGTCCCGTGCAATTCAAAATCACATGATGATCACATTTGAAAGTGAAATCAAGTTGCTTGTAGTGTCCATTTGAGCTCGTTTGAAGTAATTAGTTGTTTGTGCTATTATGTTCCGTTTTGCTTTAATAACATCAGTGAATCCATCAGTGAACGTTAATCTCCTTGAATAACAATTGTTGAACATTTTTGAGTTTTGTAATTAAAAACAGTTAGGTTAATATAATTCTAAATAAACTCATTTTATTTAAGAATGATAGGCTTCCACTTTAAAGTATTTTGATAGTCTAGTTGAATATTTGAATTGATTCATTTTTGAAAGTTTGAACTCATTTTTCGTGATGAAAACCTGGCATTATCATTAGTATTTTAAATAAACTAAACAAGTTTTCTCCAAAAAAGGACGACATTTGTGTTTTAACCTAATTATTAAAAGATATATGCCAGAATCGGGTTAATAGAAAGTAAAATTTAGAGATTAAAGTGTTCATTTTATATAAGGTACTAAATGGAATAAAGGGGACGAAATTTTAGTTTTACTTGGAGCAAATAATTTTTTATTTATTTATTATTTATAGTTTAAATATGTTTAAATCAAGATATTCTTCTTCAAAACTAATAGAGCAATATAAAATTTAATTAAAGCATATTAATTTATAAACACATATAAAATCAGATATTTTTAGCCATTTATAATAGTTGAAGCGACCGTGCTAGAACCACGGGATCTGGGGGTGCCTAACACCTTCCCTCGGGTCAACAGAATTCCTTATTTAGAATTTCTGGTTCGCAGACTTCATTTGGAAAGTCGAAATTTCCTCGATTCGGGATTCAAATAAATCGGTGACTTGGGACACCGTAATTTATTCCAAGTGGCGACTCTGAAATAAATAAAATAATCCCGTTTCGAATATTGCCACTTAAATTGGAAAAACTCCTTTGTACGTTTATCCTTCGGGGCCAGCGCGCCAAAAGGAGGTGTGACAACTGTCATATGACTTGAACTGGTAGTAATTAGGTTTGAATTGACATGAATTCATACTGTATCACATGTAGTCTGATGATATGAATTAATTGACTGAAATTCAACCATATCAATTGTTTCCTCTGAGTTTGAGTTGATTAATGCATGTTTATTTGATCATATGTGTTCCTGTATGCAACAAATGTTGAGAATGATTAAGTTTTGCAAGTTCCTGTTAAATATGAGTATCTGATTAACATTGATTGAACCTTAGGGGATTGGTTATAGCTGTTAGAGTTAGATCCCATGAGATGGCTAGTTTTTAAATAGACTTAAGATTGAAAAATGAACAAAAATAGGCTATTAGATAATAATTGACCAAAGAGTGGTCAACTTTGCAAAGTTGATCAACTCTATAAGGTCCAAACACACTAGTCCACCTCAAAAGGGGTTGGTTATGCAAAACTGGTTAAGCTTGCAAATGCAGGCTTACCAAGGCTCATTTTGAGCCCTGAATCTTAGGTGGCTAGGTCTGCAAAGACCTTTAGCACAGCCTGTGATCAGTCAAAGGCTGAGATTTCCAAAATGGGCTAAGTCTGCAAATGCAGACTTGCCCAGGCTCTTTTTTTTTAGCCCCGAACCTTAAGTGGCTAGGCCTGCAAGGGCCTTAGCCCAGCTTATGTTCAGTAATTGGGCTTCAATTGCCCAAGCTAAAGTCTCAACTTGAGACTGGCCATTAGTTAAATAGTCTAAATGCATTAAAAAAGCAGGCTAGTCCTGCAATTAGTTTTAAAAGAATTTAAATAGGTCAATTATGCAAGGATTGGCTAAGTCTGCAAATGTAGACTTGCCCAGGCTCATTTTTGAGCCCTGAACCACAGGTGGCTAAGCCTGCAAAGGCTTGGGCCCAGCCTGTGTTCAGTAATTGGGCTTCAATTGCCCAAGCTAAGTCTCAACTTGAGACTGGCTAAGTTTTAAATAGGCTGAATATAGTAATAAAGCAGGTTGGTCCTGCAATTAGCTTAAAATGAACTAAAAGAGGCTATGTTTGAAATAATAGAACTGGCCAGTCCTTAAATACCAATGCAAGGACTGGCCATAGGTTAAACAAGTCTCAAAATGCTGGAAATCAGACCTAGGTAGGTCAGGTAATTCAGCAGTGTCCCTAGGGGTATAAATGGAAGCCAAATAGGTAAATAGGTAAATAGGTTGAAACATAAAGGGTTATGGGAGTCATTTGTACCCCGAATTTCTGCAATTTTGTAGAGATAAAAGGGTATAATGGTCTCCCTAAAAAGGGAAATCAGTAAAAATCTTCAACCCTTAGGGACATGTTAGTAAAAGGCCTTAAAAGGGAATCTTTAGAACCTTCGAGCACATGCTGGAAGGGTTTTGGGTAACAGATTTTGGGGCCTTAGTGTAAGTTTCATAATTTTAAGAGGGGAGAAGTGGGATTTAATCCCAAACTTTCTCCCCAAGTCATCAGCCTTGCCCATTCCTATATATACCTCCTAAAAAGGGCTGAGGGGATTCTTAAATTATTTTAGGGGATTCTTCAATTATTCTTGGGGACTTCTTCAATTATTCTTAGGGGATTTTTCAATTATTCTTAGGGACTTCTGGAATTATTTCTTAGGCTGGTTTAGAAGAGAAAAATTCAGAGTGAATACAATAGCAAATAGCAAATAATTTTCTGCAAAATTCGAGTCAAAATCATTGGTTAAGCTGTTCGTTTGTGAGATTTCTGCTCGACTTCTTCTGGGATTTCTTATCTGCGATTGTTGTGTTGTCCTGCTTGTTTGAAAGTCAGTCCTATACTGTTGCATTGCCTTGCTTGAGTCTGTTGCTGATTGCTTGCTCTTGTCTCCCGTAGAACTCATCGACTTCATTTTTGCTGATCCAGGTACAATTTCTGATTCAAATGAAGCTGTAAAAATGAATTGCTGAATAAAAAATGAAGTTCAAGTCCTACATCATTTGCTGTTATGGAATTCCAGTTTATTCTTTTAGTTTATAGCTTAATGTAGTCTAGATTTTATATTTTATGTAATGCAGTATGTATAAGTAGAAAAACAAAAACACAAATGGTGTAATAGCTAGCATTGTAATGGTAGCATAGTCGTAGTTGTAGATCACTTAGTTAAATAGGTAGAAAATCATAAAACAAGGCTAGATAATTCTAATGTGAATCGATGACATTAAACTCGACCAGCTCAAGTAGGTAATATGATTTGGAAGTCGATAGCTGAATTAGAGTAAGTTCAAAAGAGAAAAATGAAGTAATAACTCAATTAAGACCGGATTTGTGATATTTAATAAGTTTAGTTCATAGTAAAACCAGTAATGTAATTGTGCATGTGTAATTAATCACTTAGCCTTAGATAATCAGGTTTATCGTAGTAAATAGTTGAATTGTTTAGTTAGATAATGCTTTACATAGTTAAACTATTTTCTCTTAATGTCTTAGTTAAGTAATTTCAATATTGGTGTAAATCAGTTATCAGAAAACAGAAGGATAAAAAGTAGTTGATTCTCATATACATTAGATAGTCGTGTTCTAGAATTAGCATTGACAATTTTGTACAGTGATTTTCCCCTTTGATAAATAAAAAGAGTAATTTAATTTCTTTTCTTAATTCTGTATGTTTGCTTTACTATGAGTTCATCATTTTTACTTTCTTTATTATTACTTCAATCCGGTTTGGGCCTAATACACGACGTGGGCCTGAATTATAGTGTGAAGCTAAATGGGCTATTGAACGAACGCCCAAAGACAGTCTGGGTCACTAAGACCTGGATAGGTCCAATATCTCATTAAGTAGGGGTATGGAGGTCCAGGCCCAATAATGGAAATGACAATGGACTGGGCCCAGATTTGAAATAGAACAACAGCTGAAATACGGCTAAGGGAAAAACATGTATAGAAAATATAGCTAAACATTAGGATTGGACTTTAATAATAATTGGGACGAGCCTCGCCCGACATTAAATAAGCGGGGCCCCCATTTAGTAATAAGATAATATAAATAGAATCGGGAAAGCTACTAGTAAATTCCATAGCTTCTCCCAAAAGAATTAAAAGCCGTTAGACTGTTTTAGGGCACGATTTAACGTACTATTCTATGAACGAGTGTGCACCTGGTGCGACTCAAATCCTAAATCCCGCCAAAGCTGAAATATACCAAAAGTCACAGGCGTACTGGTTGCGGTGTGACTTGAGGCGTGTTTTCGCGATATCGCATTTCTATAAAATATTAAAGTAAAAGCACGTGTATGTTGTTAAAATCTTTAATGAGTCAAACAAGAGTCGAGAACGACAATTGAGCGACCGTGCTAAAACCACGGAACCCGGGAAGGCCTAACACCTTCTCCCGGGTTAACAGAGTTCCTTATCCAAATCTTTGTTTCGCAGACATTACGAAAAGAGTCAATTTCTTCGGATTCGGGATTAACCGGTGACTTGGGACACCATTATTATCTCAAGTGGCGACTTTGATTATTAAAACAAAATCCCGAACCGATTGTCCTTTAAGTGGAAAAACTCCTTCCTCTATGCTATTATATCCGTCTCGGGTATTTGAACATCGAGGTATACCCTATAAGCACACATTTATATGCTTTTCGGTGGGGTAGTAAAAAGGGAGGTGTGACAGCTCTGGCGACTCTGCTGGGGACCCCAACCCCGAACTTCAGTTTCAGGGTTTAAGAACTCGAGCTCCTTAGAATTGCCGTTCGTGATATTGTTTGACTTCACTATATGATTTGAACAACATGTTATGTGCTTTATCGCTTTGATACTATGTGGATTGTATATAAAAATTGTGCCGAAAACCCTTCTCTTCTTCACCCCCGGGGATGTGCTTACTGGTTGAGACTCCCCTTTCTGTTAAGTCACCCAAAAATTAAGAAAAACAGAGGTCGGATAAGTTACAAAGCAGATTGACTCTGCGAGTCACCGGTACGTAGCCCGCTCCTCGATTCGAGTTGTCCGCTCGGGTACACAGTCTAGCATACTATGAAACTGTAAGATTTTGAACATAGGTCTAGGACGATTATTTGCATCATATCTGACTTAGGGGACTCAACACAGGGGTTGGGTCCGTCTAGGACAGGTGACCCGGTATTTGAAAAAGACCGAGCATACTATGTGTTGCATTTTTATTGTCCTTGATAGTTATGCGGACCGGCGAAAATCCCGAGGATAGAAAAATTGTTGAAAAGAAAAAAAAAGAGAAATAAGAATTAGTGAAAATGGGTATCCAGAAAATTCGAAAATTTGAAAAAAAAAATGGTTTTGTTGTTGAAATAATTGGTCAACTAATCTGATCGAACTACGCAGGTTTGATTCTCGCCATTAGGTGGGATACGTAGGCAACCCTCATCGGGTCCAACCACCCCTTTTAAAAAATTCAAAAAAAAATGTCGAAGTTTAATTTTGTCAATAAAATCAAAGTGATGTTCTTTTTGAAAATAGCCGAATGTTCCGAAAGAATGCTGGTAGGCGGGTTTTGCAAAAATAGCCACTTTGAATCATTTTTATAATTTGCAGGCACAGCCTTGAAATATTCCATGTGGAAATGTTAAAAGGCCGTATTCGCAAAATCAAGTTCGGGTTCACACCCCGTTTGCAAAAATAACCAAAAAATGTCAAATTTTTTATTTTGTCATAAATAAGTCGGGTGATGCTATTCTTGCTTAAAATAAGCCGAATGTCCCTCAAAAGGACGTCGGAAGGCTGTTTTTGCAAAAAAAATAGCCACTTTGAGTCGTTTGTAAATAATTTTTGGACACAGCCTTGAAATATTCCCTCGCGGAAATGTTGAAAGGTTGTATCCGCAAAATTAAGTTTGAGTCATTGCTCAACTTTTCAAAAAAAAAATCCACTTTATCAAATAAGCCATTACATGGCTGGAATTTTGCTGAAATAGCCACATTTTTGCATTATAACTTCCTCGGTCTTGTGTTGGCCTGTGTCGGTGCTGAACGATGCCCCAAAAACCCCCCACGATAAATATTTTTGAATAAAATTTTGCAAAAAAGAGCCACTTTGTCTAAATAGGCCATTATATGGCCAATATTTTTTAAAAAAAATAGTCTTGTGTTGGTTTATGGTGATGCCGAACGATGCCCCATGAGCCACAGGATAAAATTGTTTTTTATTTTTCTTAAATAAAATTTAGTAAAAATAGCCATTTTGTCAAATAAGCCATTACATGGCCAATTTTGTAAAAATAGTCATAATCGACGTTAAAAATATTCTCTTTCTTGCAGAAATTTCCGGCACAAGGTGTGAAAGTTTTCATCAGAGTTTGTAGTTGGAGTCGGCTTTTACAATTTTTCTTCAGAAAAAAAAATGTCAAATAAACATCTCTTTATTCTTGCATTAATTTGCAAGAACTATGATCGGTCTGATTCATGCGGGGTCATGATACGTAGGCAATCCACATAGGATTCGACCATATCCATAACCAAAAAGAAAAAAAATGATGAAAAAACTGCAAAAAAAAAAAAGAAAATGAAAAACCACAAAAAAAAAAAGATAGCAGAAAAAAAAACAAAGAAAATCAATAAGCGGAATACCATAACGCTAACATGATGGTTTCATTTTGTTAATCCAGAAAGTTGAGGTGGTTGGTTGTGGTAAATTGGAAAGCAAGATCCAAGGAAAATGATAACCGACATCGAAACTGTTATGAGTGTTGAAGAGACTCAAGGTCAGAGAGTTCAACAAGGGTCAACTGTGGTTGAGGAAAATAGAACATTGAAACGACAAATGACCAAAATGCGTCAAGCATGGGCTAATGGCCAGGGACAGCCTTCTCAAGAGTCACCGTTTGATATACAGCAAGAACAGTACCACTCTCCCGAGTACCACTCATACTCGTTTGATCTTCCTACAAACATTGAGAAGCCTACCCGAAAGAAGGTACAGGAAGAAATGGCCCAAAGATTGAAGAGATTAGAACAACGGCTGAAAAACACGCAAGAAGTGGCCGGTCAAAAGAGTGTTGCCTTCAGAAATCTATATATGTTCCCCGATGCTCACTTGTCGCCTGGTTTCAAGATCCCCAAGTTTGAAAAGTATGATGGACGGGGAAACCCCATAGCCCACATGAAAAGGTATTACCAAATGAGAGGTGTGGGAAGAAATGCAGAATTACTTATGGCTTATTTTGGGGAAAGTCTCTCGGGAGTAGCATCTGAATGGTTTTGGGATCAAGACGCATCTGGCTGGCACGTCTGGGATGATTTGGCATGATCCTTTGTCAAACAGTTTCAATGCAATATTGACGTCACCCGAAACCGCATTTCCCTTTCTAAACTGAAAAAGAAACCAACTGAAAGTTTCAGGGAATATGCCATCAAATGGAGAGAGCAGGCATCTAGAGCTAAGCCACCCATGAATGATCACGAGTTGGCCACTATTTTCCTTCAGGCTCAAGAGCCGGATTACTTTCAAAATGTGATATCTGCAGTTGGTCAATCCTTTGAAAAAATAATCAAAATGGGAGAAATGGTGGAGGACGGTCTTAAGACCGGCGAAATTATAAGTCAAGCAGCTCTCAAAGATGTGGCTCAGGATGTCCAAAGTGAACTTAGTGATGTGAATGGGAGTGATGAAGAAATCATGATGATGTCGGGATCGAGAAGAGGTCCTATGAGAACATCTCTAAGGTATATGCAACCTCATCGAATTTCTCATGACCCCTTTAAGCATTACTTCCCGTCTCGGAGCCCTCCATACTCTGTTGATCCAGTCCAGGATGTTGCTCAATCCTCAAAACACCCAAGAAAGCGAGCCCGAACATCACAAAATCTTTACCAGCCTCCGCAAAATTTTCAAATACCTTATAACCCACATCCAAGCCAGGGGTATGGAAAGGAACAAAAGTTGAAAGATAACTTTACACCAATAGGAGAGTCCTATGCAAGCTTGTTTGAGAAGTTAAAACAACATGGCATGATTGCACCCATCCCTCCAAATCGGGTGGATCGACGTGCGAGAAGTTTTGACTTATCCAAAAGGTGTGAGTACCACTCCAATGCCCTGGGGCACGATGTTGAAAGTTGTCGGGATCTGAAAAGAGAGATAGAAAGAATGATTCAGGAAGGAATAATTGCGGTCCAAGGCAGTGGCATTCAGAACATTGTCCTTTACCTGCACATGACGTTGCACATTTTGTGAGGATAATGCCCGGTGATGTGGGTGAGGAGAATCTTCATGGGAGGTCAACTGAAGTTGAAGATATTGAAACAGAAAGTGATCTTGGTAACATTAATGCAGAATTCGATGGCTAGGATGCCATGCTTGTCAATTGGGAAGGCGCCCCGTCTCTTGGAGTCTTGGTGGCATATTTTGGTGTCATCTCTTTTGCCCGGGTTATTTCAGGGTTGTAATCCGGGCGTTGTCTTGAGAGTCAAAACCCTTCTATCTTTCCACTTTGCTTTGTTTAGTAATAAAAATTGTTTAGTGCCGTCTAGGTTTGTAATTCTAGTCTAGTTTGTTCGTTTTGTTGTTCATCTTGTTGTTTCAACCCATCAGTTTAATACAACTCTTTGTTTCCCATCATTCCTAGTCATTCCATTTCTGATCACTTTGCAATTCTTCTCATGCTGGTTTTAGCAACATGACATGCACGTAATTCTAAGCCTGATTTTTAAAAGTCAATGAAACAATGTTGAAGATGTAATGATACTCGGAAGAAATAAAAACATGTTGAAATACTGTGAAGCCTGAATCAAGTGAATACTGGGGAAAGCGTAACATAAAGAAATGCCTTGGAAATGCATCATCGGTTTAAAGCCAAAGGCAAAAGTACCCCCAAAGCTAAAGGAACCATTCGTGGTATCGGGATTGTTGCCCAATGGCACTAAGAATCGTCAAATACAGAAGGCAAAAATGTAAATCAGTCAAAGGTGCTTGATCGTGTAGTTTGTACTTGGTAGGTTTTGAAGATTGGAATGACGAAGGCATTTCGTTCGGCTATCCAAACACTTCGTCCATTGCTACCCCTTTGAGCCATATTTATTTTCTTTCCTAACCCTCTTTCGGAATCAACAACAAAAATTGAGGATTGAGCGAGAAACAAAAAGAAAAAAAAGGGAGAGAGAGAAAAAGAGAAGAAAAAGAAAAGAAAAAGAAGAGAGAAAAAAAAGAAAGAAATCGGGAGAAGTCAAATCGCAACAAGGAAGCGATCTTAATTCTGAACTACGTCTGACTTGATCCCGAAAGGGTACGTAGGCAGCCTCACTGAGGTTCAGTCACGATAAAGAAAAATCCAAAAAAAAATCCCCCAAGAAGGAAACTGGGGCAGAAGTTATGGTTGTGGAAGAAATAAGATTCCGAAAGTTGTAATATTTAAACCACATTGAAATATTTTTGAGCCTTTATATCCTTTTTTATATATCCCATCCAAAAGCCTGCATTACGGTCTAAAGGAAGACCTTCCGATCAATCTTCGAGAAATGCCAAGTCAAACGAGCAAAGGTGAATCACATCAAGGGCAACACTCCAGTCCGAACAAAAGAGAATGAAGAACTCAAAATGATGAGAACCACCACGAGACTCCAAGATGAGAGAAATCAAAATGAGAGAGTCTTATCGGTGAAAACCCCCACGGGCACCGTAAGGCGACGGTGAGTTGAGAGAAAGAAAGATCAAATGAGAAAGGCTTGTTGGTGAAAACCCTACGGGCGCTGCAAGTCGACTAAGGATCAGATCAAAGAAATGAAGTATTGAAGACCGGTTTCACAGCAGAACTTGCAACAAGAGTTGAACATCAACTTTGCTATACAGAGAAGGCCAAAAGTGCATGTCAAGGTCGCTGGACTCGGTATTCAAAATCCGTTAGGTCATTCTTCTGTAGGTTTCTTGCTAGGAATTGTATTTTCCTTTCTCTATATTCTTCACACCTGGTTTTACCCTCCCTCTCATTGAGTCTTTCGGGTCATAACAAATAAAGAATTGATTTCAAATTTGCCACCAAGCTCTCCAATTGCATAAGATGGGATTTGGCCAACACAACGATTGTCGTAAGTCAGGAAAAGACAAGGCCAATTATCAAAAGAGCAACATGTGCAATGAAGTGGGTAATAATTAAAAATGTTTGGGGATCATGCGAGACATAAAGGTCGGCAAAGTGCCAACTCAGAAAAAAAAAACAAGTGGAAGTACGGGGTTCGAACAGAGAGGAGGTATATCTTCTGACAAAAGAAAGAGTCAGTCAAGAAACACCCAAAGTCATCAAAGAAATCGTGATCGAAGTTTGTGGGATCCATCAAGAAAGGAACAATATACATGCCTAAAGAGAGGTGGATTTTGAACAAAGAAGAAGTGAAAATGGATAGTCGGTGAACAGGCAAGGCACTCGAGTGGAAAGCAGTCGCCATCAAAGTTCAAGGCCACAACCAACCACCGCATTTAAACTAACAGATTTTTCTTTGCTTTGAAACAGGGGCATAGATGTTATTGGACCGATAGAGCCAACAACTTCCAATAGGCATAGGCTTATTTTGGATGCGATTGGTTTCTTTATCACATTGGCCCGAGGCAAAGGGCAAATTTGCGCCAAATTGGCAGGGACCATTTGTGGTGTCACGGGTGTTATCCAATGGGACATTATATTTGACAAATGTTGAAGGGAAGTGCGTAGAGACTGCTATCAATTCAGATGCGGTCATAAGATACTATGTATGACTCCTTTTCAATTGTATGGTATGTATTTTGTTGTGATTTTGGAATTGAAATGACGAAGGCGTTTTATTCTCTATCCAAACACTTTATCCATTGACACCCCCTTTTGAGCCTTAATGAATATATTCTTTCATACCCCTCTCTCGGAATCGCTTAGAGCGCAATAAGGAAAATGAAGATTAAAGTTGACAAAATGGAAAGTGATGAATGAATGAAAAAAAATAAAAGAGAAAAAAAAGAAAAAAAAAGAGAAAAAAAAATTGGGAAAAGTCAAAAGAAATTCATTTAACCAATGACGTTGGATGAACTACGTCTGACTTGATCCCGAAAGGGTACGTAGGCAGCCTCGCTGAGGTTCAGTCACAACAAACAAAAATCTAAAAATTCCCCACATATTGAAACTGGGGCAAAAGTTATGTTGAATAATTCCGAGAGTTGTAAATATTTTTGAACCCTCGTAAATTTTGAGCCTTTAAACCTTTCTTTCTTTAACCCATCCAAAAGCCATGTTACGGTCCAAAGAAAGACCTTCTGATCAATTCTGAAATAATAACAGATGCAATGAAGGAAGAGCAAGACATTGGATAACACCCGTGGTATAGAAAACAAAAAGACAAAAGGAAAAATGAAAAATGAAAAAAAATGAGAGAGTCTCATCAGTAAAAACCTTAACCGGCATTGTGAGGTGATTGTGAGTTTAAGAGAAATAAAAATGAGAGAGTTTTGTCAGTGAAAACCTTAAACGGCACTGCAAGGCGATTGTGAGGTTGAGAGAGAATAAATGAGAGAGTCTTATTGATGAAAACCTTTCGAGGCACCGTAGGGCGATCGTAAGGACTATCAGAAAAAGAGAAAAGGCCACAAAAATAGTATCGGTTTGGGTTGGAAACAATTCGGGGTCAGAATAATGATTGGAACGAACTGGGTCAGAGTTTAAATACATGGCATGGTCAGCGGAATCAGCCGACAAATACCTAGATAAGTTCTATCATCTCTCCAAAACACCATTTACCCTCTTTCATTTTTCTGCATTTCATTGTTTACATTTTGAGAGCTAACTACCAGCTCCTGATGACGAAAGCTGAAACAACACTGGATCAGAAAGAAAGAAGAGTTAGGGAGGAAATAAAGAAGTTTGGCAAACATGGCCAAAGGAAACAAAACAAAAAAAAAGGAAAAGTAAGAAAATACAAAAAGAGTTCGCAAGAGATAGGCAGTGGGAAAAAACCACACAGCAGGAGAAAAAGCAAAAAAGAGGAAAAGCAATAAGAGGCAGGGACGGCAGATGCCAGTTGCCACCAGTTTATATCTAATAAATTTTGTTTCATGATTCATGCAGGAACAAATTGTCACTATTCACTTTAAAGTGAATGTGACCAATGTGGAAAAATAGAAAACACCAAAAAGAGAAAATTTGCCAATAAGTGGAGAAATTCACAGGTGAGAGACAATTGGTCAAAGAAAATACCAAAAAGAGGAAGGTAGCATCTTTAAAATCATTCCCTGGTCATCAGGCTGAGGGAATACTTTTCTGCATTGCATCTCAAGCACGTTTAATTTCGGTCAGGCGCCCACCTATCTAACAAGGGAATACTTTTCTACATTGCATATCATGCACGTTTAATTTCTGTCAGGCGCCCACCTATCTAACAAGGGAATACTTTTCTGCATTGCATTTCATGCACGTTTAATTTCTGTCCAGGCGCCCACCTATCTAACAAGGGAATACTTTTCCGCATTGCATCTCATGCACGTTTAATTTCTGTCCAGGCGCCCACCTATCTAACAAGGGAATACTTTTCTGCTCTGCATCTCATGCACATTTAATTTTTGTCCAGGTGACCACCTATCTAACAAGGGAATACTTTTCTGCATTGCATCTCATGCACGTTTAATTTATGTCCGGGCGCCCACCTATCTAACAAGGGAATACTTTTCTGCATTGCATCTCATGCACATTTATTTTCTGTCCAGGCACCCACCTATCTAACAAGGGAATACTTTTATGCATCGCATCTCATTGCACGTTTAATTTCTGTCCAGGCACCCACCTATCTAACAAGGGAATACTTTTCTGCATCGCATCTCATTGCATGTTTAATTTTTGTCCAGGCGCCCACCTATCTAACAAGGGAATACTTTTCTGTATCGCATCTCATTGCATGTTTAATTTTTGTCCAGGCGCCCACCTATCTAACAAGGGAATACTTTTCTGCATCGCATCTCATTACACGTTTAATTTCTGTCCAGACACCCACCAATCTAACAAGGGAATACTTTTCTGCATCGCATCTCATTGCATGTTTAATTTCTGTCCAGGCGCCCACCTATCTAACAAGGGAATACTTTTCTGCATCGCATCTCATTGCATGTTTAATTTTTGTCCAGGCGCCCACCTATCTAACAAGGGAATACTTTTTTGCATAGCATCATTGCACGTTTAATTTCTGCCAGGCGCCCACCTATCTAACAAGGGAATACTTTTCTGCATCGCATCTCATTGCACGTTTAATTTCTGTCCAGGCGCCTACCTATCTAACAAGGGAATACTTTTCTGCATCGCATCTCATTGCACGTTTAATTTCTGTCCAGGCGCCCACCTATCTAACAAGGGAATACTTTTCTGCATCGCATATCATTGCACGTTTAATTTCTGTCCGGCGCCCACCTATCTAACAAGGGAATACTTTTCTGCATTGCATCTCATTGCACGTTTAATTTCTGTCCAGGCGCCCACCTATCTAACAAGGGAATACTTTTCTGCATCGCATCTCATTGCACGTTTAATTTCTGTCCAGGCGCCCACCTATCTAACAAGGGAATACTTTTCTGCATTGCATCTCATTGCACGTTTAATTTCTGTCCTCGCGCCCACCTATCTAACAAGGGAATACTTTTCTGCATCGCATTTCATTGAACGTTTAATTTCTGTCCAGGTGCCCACCTATCTAACAAGGGAATACTTTTCTGCATCGCATATCACTGCACGTTTAATTTCTGTCTAGGTGCCCACCTATCTAACAAGGGAATATATTTTTGCATATTTACTTCCTGCAATTTTTGGTTTATGTTAGCTAAAAGCCCACACTGGGGCAGAAGAAAAAGTTTGTTGTTTTTTTTTTTTGTTTTGAGCAGGCTTTAGCTCGAGGACAAGAAGTACCATCGAAAATTAAAAAAAAAAGGAAAACAAGAAAGAAAATCAACAAAAAAAGAGAGTCGGCATCACAGAAAATCAAGAAAAGAGAAAGAGGAGCAAATAAAGGCTTGATTAGGAACAATTGTAATTGTAGGATCATAGCTTAGAATAGCTTCTTTATTTTACATTCCCCCCCCCCGGTGTAATAAGGAGTAAGTCGGCAAGTCTCAACAATGTCAATGCAACAGTGAGTCTGGTAGTTCTTAAACTGCCAGACCTTCCCGAACTACACTGACCTGATTCCTGTTTAGCCTAGAATATGTAGGCAACCTCTAAAGCAGGGTGCGGTCAAAAGGTTTTCCAAAAAATACTTTTACGGAATCTGCCAATGTGCAAAAATCTCTCATTACTGCTCACTTGTCTTTGCACTGAAACTCTTCGTGTTCCCGAGCAAAGAGGGGCAGCTGTGAGCACATGATTTTTGCACCGGGCAAATAATTCCAAAATTAAAATAAATATATTTTTGAGTGCAATTTCATGCCTTATTTGAAATTGGCTACATTTTGTGTGTTTGAATAATTGGAAATTAGAAAATAAAAAAAAATAGGTTAAGTAATTACTTTATTTTAATTAATTAGTTTTAAGAAGAAAATCATCAAAAAAGAGTTTTAAGTAGCGGAAATTAGGGAAAATAGTAGAAAATTGCCAAAAAATATTAGAAAATTAGTGTAAGTAAGAAATTAAGTTTTTATAATTTTCCATAAAAGAAAAAGAAAAAATACAAAAAAAAATACATAAAAGATAAATAACATCAGAAAAATACAAAAATAGTTGGGTATACTGGTTTTGGGCCAATTAGAGTTAAATTAACTAGGCCTAGATGCATTAGCCCAAAGGCTAGATCCGGTTTATAAGGCACTTGAGATCTCAGTCGTCCATCAGGCTGAATCCAACGGTCAGAGTAATTGGCTGAATTATTAGTTAATTAAAATAAAATAGGTTTAATCTGAGCCGTCCGTCCAAGCTAATCCAACGGGCAAGGCCTTTGGTCTCATCGGTAGTGAAACGACGCCGTTTTAGTAACGCACCTGTGAGCCATTGATCTCCATCAAACGAACGGCTCAGATTATCTCGGACGCTTTGCCTATATAAGGCTTCTGTCTGAAGAAGCCGACCATTTTTGCAAATATCTAACCCTAGCCGCCCTTAATATCTTCTTCTTCTCCCCTCTTCATCTTCGAACCTCCAACCAGAAACCCTAGCCGGCCATGGAGGCCACCACCTTCCACGGTGGTCTCCGGCCACCTCCTTCACCTCCCTTCTCTTCTTCATCATCGTCTTCACCTCGAACACTGCCTGAAACCCTAAAACAAACCCCTTCTCCAGAACTCCGGTCACCGGAACTTCACCGGTGACCACCCAAAGTATGAACCACTCTACCAAACCAACGCCAAAAGAACCGCCCTGACCTGAACTATTCCCCTACACCACTCACCTCCTTCGAATCTTCCCTGAGCTTCTCGAATATCCAAAAAGAAGTTACCGGAACCCTAACTCCGGCAACTCCAAAACCCAAACCCAATCAAGACCCTACCTTTTACCCTATCCAAACACCCCACACAAACACAAAAACCTAAAAGGCTTCGTCTTGAAGCCTAACAAGAAAAAACAGAAAGAAAAAATGAGAAAAGGAAATAAAACGAAAAAAAAAAGAATAAGGAAAAGAGTCTGAAAGAGACTGAAAAGGGGAGTGAAAAGAGTGAAAAATGAAGCTCAGGGGACCGGCCCTGCAAGCTAAGTACCCCATCTCCTTTTTCTGCTTCTTTGCTTCCTTTATTATTTTGTCTTACATGTTCTGTTTGTCTCTGTTATTCTTATTTTTGTGTTTCACATGTTAGTCGTAGGGTTTATTTTTGTTTTCTTCTGTTGTTTCTGTTCTTGTTTCGATCCTGTGTTTCACATGCTAGTTTAGAACTTTTTATACTTATCTCTTATTCCTTTCTCTTTCTGTTTATCTTCTTCTGTTTCACAACATGTCCTGCATATCCTTGTCTATTTCTCTGTGACCACATCTATATCTTACCCTGTTCATCTCCTATATCTTAACGTGTTCTTTTGAGCCTGTTAGTGATAAGGTTTATGTTTGTTATTTGCTTGTTTTGATTCGTCTCCTCTATTCCATCTATCATGATTCTTTACTCTGAGTTCAAAGATTTCGTCTTTCTTTGTCATATGGACTGTTGGTTTCTGATTCATCTCAAAAGTTTGACTGTTGATAGTTGTTTTATCTCTCATCTCTCGTTACTTCTGTTTGTCTGCTTAAAGTCATTGCTAATAAGTCCAAGTTACTTTGACTCTTTTCTCCTCTTTATTTTGTTGAATCATATAGTTTTGAATCTGTTTTGACTCCTATAGTATAGCTTCCCCTATCATGCATACTATGTTATCCTCTCATCTCCATGTTATGCCACCCCTGTGCATTTTTCACTTTTTGTCTATAAGTGTCTATGTCTGGTCTCCCATGTCTTATCTCTAGAAGTGAATATCATGCTTTAGTTGTTCTATGTTTTCGATGTTTCCCCTCTCAACATGATTCTAAGATTAGTCATTAGACTTTTATGCCTGTTTAGAAACTGCTGTGTCATGAACCCTGGTGGTTTTTGAAGTTCTTCAAACTGTCATATGACTTGAACTGATAGTAATTAGGTTTGAATTGACATGAATTCATACTGTATCACATGTAGTCTGATGATATGAGTTAATTGACTGAAATTCAACCATATCAATTGTTTCCTCTGAGTTTGAGTTGATTAATGCATGTTTATTTGATCATATGTGTTCCTGTATGCAACAAATGTTGAGAATGATTAAGTTTTGCTAGTTCTTGTTAAATATGAATGTCTGATTAACATTGATTGAACCTTAGGGGATTGGTTATAGCTATTAGAATTAGATCCCATGAGATGGCTAGTTTTTAAATAGACTTAAGATTGAAAAATGAACAAAAATAGGCTATTAGATAATAATTGCCAAAGAGTGGTCAACTTTGCAAAGTTGATCAACTCTATAAGGTCCAAACACACTAGTCCACCTCAAAAGGGGCTGGTTGTGCAAAATTGGTTAAGCTTGCAAATGCAGGCTCACCAAGGCTCATTTTGAGCCCTGAATCTTAGGTGGCTAGGTCTGCAAAGACCTTAGACCAACCTATGATCAGTCAAAAAGGCTAGTTTTTTCAAAGGGGCTAAGTCTGCAAATGTAGACTTGCCCAGGCTCTTTTTTGAGCCCTGAACCTTAAGTGGTTAGGCCTGCAAGGGCCTTAGCCCAGCTTATGTTCAGTAATTGGGCTTCAATTCCCAAGCTAAAGTCTCAACTTGAGACTGGCCATTAGTTAAATAGTCTAAATGCATTAATAAAGCAGGCTAGTCCTGCAATTAGTTTTAAAAGAATTTAAATAGGTCAATTGTGCAAGAATTGGCTAAGTCTGCAAATGCAGACTTGCCCAGGCTCATTTTTGAGCCCTGAACCACAGGTGGCTAAGCCTGCAAAGGCTTGGGCCCAGCCTGTGTTCAGTAATTGGGCTTCAATTGCCCAAGCTAAGTCTCAACTTGAGACTGGCTAAGTTTTAAATAGGCTGAATATAGTAATAAAGCAGGCTGGTCCTGTAATTAGCTTAAAATGAACTAAAAGAGGCTATGTTTGAAATAATAGAACTGGTCAGTCCTTAAATACCAATGCAAGGACTGGCCATAGGTTAAACAAGTCTCAAAATGTTGGAAATCAGACCTAGGTAGGTCAGGTAATTCAGCAGTGTCCCTGAATCTTAGGTGGCTAGGTCTGCAAAGACCTTAGACCAACCTATGATCAGTCAAAAAGGCTAGTTTTTTCAAAGGGGCTAAGTCTGCAAATGTAGACTTGCCCAGGCTCTTTTTTGAGCCCTGAACCTTAAGTGGCTAGGCCTGCAAGGGCCTTAGCCCAGCTTATGTTCAGTAATTGGGCTTCAATTCCCAAGCTAAAGTCTCAACTTGAGACTGGCCATTAGTTAAATAGTCTAAATGCATTAATAAAGCAGGCTAGTCCTGCAATTAGTTTTAAAAGAATTTAAATAGGTCAATTGTGCAAGAATTGGCTAAGTCTGCAAATGCAGACTTGCCCAGGCTCATTTTTGAGCCCTGAACCACAGGTGGCTAAGCCTGCAAAGGCTTGGGCCCAGCCTGTGTTCGGTAATTGGGCTTCAATTGCCCAAGCTAAGTCTCAACTTGAGACTGGCTAAGTTTTAAATAGGCTGAATATAGTAATAAAGCAGGCTGGTCCTGTAACTAGCTTAAAATGAACTAAAAGAGGCTATGTTTGAAATAATAGAACTGGTCAGTCCTTAAATACCAATGCAAGGACTGGCCATAGGTTAAACAAGTCTCAAAATGTTGGAAATCAGACCTAGGTAGGTCAGGTAATTCAGCAGTGTCCCTAGGGGTATAAATGGAAGCCAAATAGGTAAATAGGTAAATAGTTTGAAACATAAAGGGTTATGGGAGTAATTTGTACCCCTGATTTCTGCAATTTTGCAGAGATTAAATGGTATAATGGTCTCCCTAAAAAGGGAAATCAGTAAAAATCTTCAACCCTTAGGGACATGTTAGTAAAAGGCCTTAAAAGGGAATCTTTAGAACCTTCCAGCACATGCTGGAAGGGTTTTGGGTAACAAATTTTGGGGCCTTAGTGTAAGTTTCATAATTTTAAAAGGGGAGAAGTGGGATTTAATCCCAAACTTTCTCCCCAAGTCATCAGCCTTGCCCATTCCTATATATACCTCCTAAAAAGGGCTGGGGGGATTCTTTAATTATTTTAGGGGATTCTTCAATTATTTTAGGGGATTCTTCATTTATTCTTGGGGACTTCTTCAATTATTCTTAGGGGATTTTTCAATTATTCTTAGGGACTTCTGGAATAATTTCTTAGGCTGGTTTAGAAGAGAAAAATTCAGAGTGAATACAATAGCAAATAGCAAATAATTTTCTGCAAAGTTCGAGTGAAAATCATTGGTTAAGCTGTTCGTTTGTGAGATTTCTGCTCGACTTCTTCTGGGATTTCTTATCTGCGATTGCTGTGTTGTCCTGCTTGTTTGAAACTCAGTCCTATACTGTTGCATTGCCTTGCTTGAGTCTGTTGCATGCTTGCTCTTGTCTCCCTTAGAACTCATCGACTTCATTTTTGCTTGATCCAGGTACAATTTCTGATTCAAATGAAGCTGTAAAAATGAATTGCTGAATAAAAAATGAAGTTCAAGTCCTACATCATTTGCTGTTATGGAATTCCAGTTTATTCTTTTAGTTTATAGCTTAATGTAGTCTAGATTTTATATTTTATGTAATGCAGTATGTATAAGTAGAAAAACAAAAACACAAATGGTGTAATAGCTAGCATTGTAATGGTAGCATAGTCGTAGTTGTAGATCACTTAGTTAAATAGGTAAAAAATCATAAAACAAGGATAGATAATTCTAATGTGAATCGATGACAGTAAATTCGACCAGCTCAAGTAGGTAATATGATTTGGAAGTCGATAGATGAATTAGAGTAAGTTCAAAAGAGAAAAATGAAGTAATAACTCAATTAAGATCGGATTTGTGATATTTAATAAGTTTAGTTTATAGTAAAACCAGTAATGTAATTGTGCATGTGTAATTAATCACTTAGCCTTAGATAATCAGGTTTATCGTAGTAAATAGTTGAATTGTTTAGTTAGATAATGCTTTACACAGTTAAACTATTTTCTCTTAATTTCTTAGTTAAGTAATTTCAATATTGGTGTAAATCAGTTATCAGAAAACAGAAGGATAAAAAGTAGTTGATTCTCATATACATCAGATAGTCGTGATCTAGAATTAGCATTGACAATTTTGTATAGTGATTTTCCCCTTTGATAAATAAAAAGAGTAATTTAATTTCATTTCTTAATTCTGTATGTTTCCTTTACTATGAGTTCATCATTTTTACTTTCTTTATTATTACTTCAATCCGGTTTGGGCCTAATACACGACGTGGGCCTGAATTATAGTGTGAAGGTAAATGGGCTATTAAACGAACACCCAAAGACAGTCTGGGTCACTAAGACCTGGATAGGTCCAATATCTCATTAAGTAGGGGTATGGAGGTTCAGGCCCAATAATGGAAATGAAAATGGCCTGGGCCCAGATTTGAAATAGAACAACAGCTGAAATACGGCTAAGGGAAAAACATGTATAGAAAATATAGCTAAACATTAGGATTGGACTTTAATAATAATTGGGACGAGTCTCGCCCGACATTAAACAAGCGGGGCCCTCATTTAGTAATAAGATAATATAAATAGAATCGGGAAAGCTACTAGTAAATTTCATAGCTTCTCCCAAAAGAATTAAAAGTCGTTAGACTGTTTTAGGGCACGATTTAACGTACTTTTCTATGAACGAGTGTGCACCTGGTGCGACTCAAATCCTAAATCCCGGCAAAGCTGAAATATACCAAAAGTCACAGGCGTACTGGTTGCGGTGTGACTTGAGGCGTGTTTTCGCGATGTCGCAATTCTGTAAAATATTAAAGTAAAATCACGTGTATGTTGTTAAAATCTTTAATGGGTCAAACAAAAGTCGAGAACGACAATTGAGCGACCGTGCTAAAACCACGGAACCCGGGAATGCCTAACACCTTCTCCCGGGTTAACAGAGTTCCTTATCCAAATCTTTGTTTCGCAGACATTACGAAAAGAGTCAATTTCTTCGGATTCGGGATTAACCGGTGACTTGGGACACCATTATTATCTCAAGTGGCGACTTTGATTATTAAAACAAAATCCCGAACCGATTGTCCTTTAAGTGGAAAAACTCCTTCCTCTATGCTATTATATCCATCTCGGGTATTTGAACATCGAGGTATACCCTATAAACACACATTTATATGCTTTCCGGTGGGGTAGTAAAAAGGGAGGTGTGACAGCGGGTTCTATTCCCGGAGACCTAGAGATACTGATATACGGACTGTGGGTTCAATTCTCGGAGATCCTGTGAGACTGATATATGGACTGCGGGTTCGATTCCCACAGATCCTGTGAGACTGATATATGGACTGCGGGTTCGATTCCCAGAGATCCTGAGTTGCTGAGTATAGAGAGGGACTGCGGGTTCAATTCTCGGAGATCCTGGACTTGTTGATTTGTACATTGTTGTGTTGATTTCTCCTTGTTAGCTTAATTGTATACGGTTGCAGTATTTACTTCATTGCAGTTATTTCAGTCTTATTCTTATTTGAACTGCTCGATATTATTATTATCGTTATCTTATTATTTCTCGGTAGGGCCCTGACCTTCCTCGTCACTACTCCATCGAGGTTAGGCTTGGCACTTACTGAGTACCGCCGTGGTGTACTCATACTACTCTTCTGCATACTTTTGTTGTGCAGATCCAGGTACACCAGATCAGGCGCACTACAGGTGATTTAGGAGCACCTTCAAGAGACTTGAGGTATGATCTGCTACGTCCGCAGATCCGGAGAGTCTTCTTCTATTCTCATTAGTGATATCAGCTATATTCCTTATTTCCGTTGTATAGACATTCTTGATGTATAGAGCCACAATTGTATTCTTTCTTAGTCTGTGTTGCCGGTGTGTTTCCGGATCTTGGTAGTTATGTTTCTTCTGGTATTCGACGAAGTGTATGTGCCGAATGGCACTTATTATATTTCTTTTACATCATTTCGCAGGTATCTTATCTTTGCTCATGAAAGTGTATATTCCGCATTGTGTTAGGCTTACCTAGTCGCGAAGACTAGGTGCCGTCATGACATGTTCACAATTCGTGAACTAGGGTCGTGACACAAATCTACTATCTTTTCATATACTATCAATCCTAAAACTTATTTATCTTTTACACTTTGGCATATTTGACTCACTCTAAATAATAATCTTTTCAATAATAAAAAAAAGCCCTTTCCCATCTTATTACTTATCAATCAGCAGAGTTTACTTACTTAACATCTTACCATTTTAAACCAACTCATAAATCTTTGGTAAGTAAAGATATTAAATGGAAACCACCTCTCCCTCATCATTATAAGCTTAACACAAATGGCACTTTTTCAAAAAAAAAAAAGAGCTGGTATTTGAGGGGTAATTAGGAATTCGGAAGCTGATTGGATAATAGGGTTTACTGGATCATCCCCTTATGTATCATCTATTTACTCAGAATTATACGCCTTGTTACAAGGATTAAAATTAGCTTTTGATCGTCAATTAATACCACTGAAAGTGGAGGTGGATGCAATTGGGCTTATACCTCTATTACAGTCCAAAAATATTGCCTTATCTAATTTGATTGCGGATTGCAGGTACAGAGGATAAAATATGGTGGCTGATCAATTAGCTAAGAAGGGACATCTTTTTGAAGAAAATCGCTTGCCTATACTTTTGGAAATTGTTCCTCATTTTGTTGTGCTACTTTTTGAAACTGACAAGCGAGTTAGTCGATATAACCATTGTAATTACTTATGTGTGAATGACTGTCATGATGATAATTCTACTAGGAAGGCCATGACAAATGTAAATATACCTACTACTAGCTCTATATTTTGTGATAGGATGCCATATATGTATCAATCTTCTGTACCCACTCCTTAAATATTAATAGTATTATCTTTGTTTACCAAAAAAAAAAGTTCATTTGCTTATGGAAAATAATACAAAATAGCAATTATTAAAAATATCAATAAATATATGATAAAAAGTAATAATTACTTTTCTTTTTATATTTTTAAAATCTCATTATTACAATTTTGTTTATGTTTATATGTAAAATTTAAAAAATGCAAAAAATTAATTATAATATTATAGTAGAAAAAAGTACAAAGGTGAAATAGAGATAATATGAGAATATTTCAACATTATATTAATTTACAAAAATAAAATAAATTAAGTAAAAAATACACATATTATTGATAAATATAAAAAATTGAAGAACTATGAACAATAAAATAAAATTTAAAATATTTTTGAGAAGTAATGTTGAAAATGACATATAATTCATTTTTTCTTTAATTTCATATATGAATTATTGTATTGAGAAATAAGATGCCAATTGGAATTTTATTTAAGGCAACATGATATAGTATACTATAAAGACAAATTATTATTAAAATAATTAATATTCTAATATTATCGCCCAACGAGCAGTTCTAATACTAGTTTCAACTTAAAAACTTTTAGCAAAATGGTCCCATAGGTTGTTCCTAACCAACTATTCCCCACGTGAAGCCTAATATGATGATTTAATATTAGAGCAATAAGATAATATAATTGACTAAATTATACATAAAATTATTTACATCACTAGTGTATGTAACTTTACTTGTACTGTAAATAGAATTTGACATCTCAATCATCTTTTTTCTTGATTCTTATTATACACACACACACACACACAAAAATAGTGTTTTCAGGAGGTTTTTATATATTTGAAAATCTTCAAAAAGAAAAGGCAATTTTTTTCTTTGCTTAATAACTCAAATAAATAGAATTTGTAAAAATTAAAACCTTAATTATTACTTTAAGCAAATTGATTCAAGGTTAGGCCATTTGAAGCTTTTAAAAGCCATCTTACTAACTGGCTGATATTTTTGTACTTGTGGGAATATTCCGATTTGGAACCTGAAATCAAGACAACTTTTTTGCCCTTTTTAATGTGCTGAGGATAAGGTCGGACCCAATTTTCTTGGCCACCTTCCTCAATAGGCCCCATTGTTTTGATAAAAAGGAAATCAAAGATATTTTTAATTTGGACTTTGGGTCAAATACCTCATCGTTCAGCGGTGGTTCTTAATATCTTTATTTGTATTTTTTGTAAACTAGGAAATTTGCAGCTGCAATTATTTGGGTGTGTTCCGGGTAAATTTTGCTCCGGTGCAATTAGGGGTGTTAATCGGACGAATCGGGTGATTATTCATGCTTAACGATTCGGCTTATCGATTATCAGTTTATAAATATAGTAATTCGCTAGTCATCCAATAAGAAATCGAGCAGAATAATATCGGATTAATGTTTAGCGGGCGATTATCGGATATTTTATCAGCTAAACCAAACAGACAATACAAGAGAAGTAAAGAACTAGAAAAGTATAAATATAAAAATTCTTAACGGGTTAACAATTTATCCTATAAGGCAATTGAGTAATCTGCCTCCAATAAGGCAATGAACTATTTTTCCGTTCGGTTATCTGTTACAGTTCGATTTTGAATACAAATCATACTGGAAAGGTAAATCGCACAAGCTCAAATCTGAAATATATCACTCTACTCTAACTGCGGTGATAAAAGTTTACGCATTGTAATCCATTATTAGCGATGCAGTATTATTCGATTTCTTTAATAGAAGTGTATGAGTCGGAATCCGACCCCACGACAATTAACAAAGTTAATCATATCTTGAGCTAATCCATTATTAATAAGTGGTATGACCACTTCTTTATAACATTATTCGACTCTCATACAGTAGGATCCACAAAGGCATTACCTATCTTGTGAAAAGATAAAACACCATTGTAAGGTTCTGAACCTCTTCATAGAGAGGCAGATCACATCAATATCATCAATAAGAGTTGTTATGCTTCTTCTCCTAATATCGGGTATTTATAATCATTTCTTTCAAATGGTTCATGGATTATTACGATTTGCTATGATTTGCTCGTAACTCATACATATTGTTTTGTATTAATAAAGTATGTGATAATTTTTTGAGCAAACAATTTGGCGCCGTCTGTGGGAATTTCCTAGAAAAATCGCGTAGTTCTTCCAAGGACCAAAAGGAAAGAAACTCCAAAAAAGAAGAACAACCCCGCTCGAACAAGCCAAAGCGACATCTCAGATAAGGGGAACTCGAAGATCTCAAATCAAAATTCAAGACCTCTCTCTCTCCGATCTTCGATAATGCGAACAAGAAGAAAAAGACCCCCCTAAGAGAGGATCCTTGTGAGGCATCTCCCGCATCCCCGATACGGGCTCCGGCCGGAAACCGGGACAGAGATATCTCGAGTCGAGAGCCACCTTAAAATAGCCTACATACCCCGATTGGGAAGACAATGCATAAACTGCTCAAGGTCTCAAATCAAAATCGAGCTTCAGCACTCAATACCCACGAAGTGGGGATTCAGGCAATGCGCCTTCGCTACAAAGTTCAACAACAGTTGAACTGGGATTCAGGCCATGCGCCTTCGCCACAATGTTCAACAATAGTTGAACTAGGACTCTAGCTATGCTCCTTCGCCAACAAGTTCAACTACGATTGAACCAAGACTCAGGTTATGCGCATTCACCATCAAAATTGATAAAGTTAAACAACAGTTGAACGGGGACTCAGGCTATGCACCTTCGCCAACAAATTTAACTACGGTTGAACCAAGACTCAAGCTTTGTGCCTTCGCCCAAAATTGATAAAGTTCAACAATAGTTGAGTTAGGACTCAGGTTGTGCGCCTTCACCAACGAGTTCAACTATGATTGAACCAAGATTCAGGCCATGTGCCTTCGCCACAAAGTTCAACAACAGTTGACCTAGGACTCAGACTACGCGCCTTCGCCAACAAGTTCAACTACGGTTGAACCAAGACTCATGCTACATGCCTTCGCCATCAAAATTGATAAAGTTCAACAATAGTTAAATTAGGACTCAGGCTATGCGCCTTCGCCAACAAGTTCAACTACGGTTGAACCAAGATTGAGGCAATGCGCCTTTGCCACAAAGTTCAACAACAGTTGAACTGGGACTCAAGCTACGCGCCTTCGCCAAAAATTTCAACTACGGTTGAACCAAGACTCAAGCTATGTGCCTTCACCATCAAAATTGATAAAGTTCAACAACAGTTGAACCGGGACTCAGACTATGCACCTTCGCCAACAAGTTCAACTACGGTTGAACCAAGACTCAGACTATGTGCCTTCGCCAATAAAATTGATAAAGTTCAACAATAGTTGAATAGGGATTCGAGCCATGTGCATTCACCAACGGGTTCAACTACAGTTGAACCTATATTCAAGCCATGCGCCTTCGCCACAAAGTTCAACAACAGTTGAACTGGGACTCAGGCTATGCTCTTTCGCCAACAAGTTCAACTACGGTTGAACCAAGACTCAGGCAATGTGCGTTCGCTACCAAAATTCATAAAGTGTAACAACAGTTGAACTAGGACTCAGGCTGTGTGCCTTCGCCAACGAGTTCAACTACGCTTGAACCAAGACTCAGGCTATGCGCCTCCACCATCATTAATGATAAAGTTCAATGATAGTTGAACTGGGATTCAGGCCATGCGCCTTTGCCACAAAGTTCAACAATAGTTGAACTGAGACTCAGACTATGCACCTTCGCTAACAAGTTCAACTATGGTTGAACCAAGACTCAGGTTATGCGCCTTCGCCAACAAAATTGATAAAGTTCAACAATAGTTGAACTCGGACTCAGGCTATGCACCTTGGCCAATGAGTTCAACTACAGTTGAACCAAGCCTCAGGCTATGCGCCTTCACCATCAAAATTGATAAAGTTCAACGATAGTTGAACAGGGACTCAGGCTATGCGCCTTTGCCAACGTGTTCAACTACGATTGAACCAAGACTCAGGCTATGCGCCTTTGCCATCAAAATGATAAAGTTCAACGACAATTGAACTAGGACTTAGGCTATACGCCTTCGCCAACAAGTTCAACTACGATTGAACCAAGACTCAGGTTATGTGCCTTTAACATCAAAATTGATAAAGTTCAACAACAGTTGAACTAGGACTCAGGCTGTTCGCCTTTGCCAACGAGTTCAACTACGATTGAACCAAGATTAAGGCCATACGCCTTCGCCACAAAGTTCAACAACATTTGAACTGCGACTCAGGCTATGCGCCTTCACCAACAAGTTCAACTACGGTTGAACCAAGACTCGGGCTATGTGCGTTCACCATCAAAATTGATAAAGTTAAACAACAGTTAAACTGGGACTCAGGTTGTGCGCCTTCGCCAATAAGTTCAACTACAGTTGAACCAAGACTCAGGCTATGTGCCTTCGCCATCAAAATTGATAAAGTTCAACAATAGTTGAACTGGGACTCAGGTTTTGCACCTTTGCCAACGAGTTCAACTACGGCTGAACCAAGATTCAGGCCATGCGCCTTAGCCACAAAGTTCAACAACAGTTGAACTAGGACTCAGACTATGCGCCTTCGTAAACAAGTTCAACTACGGTTGAACCAAGACCCAGGCTATGCGCCTTTGCCATCAAAATTGATAAAGTTCAACAACAATTGAACTGGGACTCAGGCTATGCGCCTTCACCAACGAGTTCAACTACGGTTGAACCAAGACTCAGACTATGTGCCTTCGCCATCAAAATTGATAAATTTCAAGGACATTTGAATTGGGACTCAGGCTATGCGCTTTCGCCAACGAGTTCAACTACGGTTGAGACAAGACTTAGGCTATGCGCCTTCGCTATCAAAATTGATAAATTTCATCGACAGTTGAACTGAGACTCAGGCTATGCACCTTCTCTAACTAGTTCAACTACGGTTGAACCAAGAATGTGGCTATGTGCCTTCGTCATCAAAATTGATAAAGTTCAACAACAGTTTAACTAGGACTCTGGCCGTGTGCCTTCGCCAATGAGTTCAACTACAATTGAACCAAGACTTAGGCTATGCGCCCTCGCCGTCAAAATGGATAAAGTTCAACAACAGTTGAACTAGGACTCAGGCTGTGCGCTCTCGCCAACGAGTTCAACTACGATTAGATAAAGACTCAGGCTTTGTGCCTTTGCCATCAAAATTGATAAAGTTCAACAACAGTTGAACTGGGATCCAGGCCATGCGCCTTCGCCAACAAGTTCAACTACAGTCGAACCAAGACTCAGGCTATGCACCTTTGCCATCAAAATTGATGTTCAACAACAACTGAACTGGGACTCAGGCCATGCGCCTTCGCCAAGAAGTGTAACTACGATTGAACTGTGACTCAAACCAAGCTCCCTCACCATTGAACTCAGCAAAACCCATATAAAGTTTGGCCCTGGTCAAACTACAAGGCCACATTTTATATCATCACGGCCAGTAGTTTGACTGCGCCTGAACTGGGACTAAGGCTATCGCCAAGAAACGATTCCGACTCTCTCACCCCGAGATAAAGAATAAATGTCACCAACAATCAAAATTAACATGCCTACCAGAGTCAAACTCAAAAGAAAATCACCCCTTCAAATGCATGCAAAGAAAAATTCAAAGGGGGAAAAATGGGAGGTACAAAATAGATACAAGGCAAATAACAGAAAGAAGATTTCATTTTTTCACAAAGTTAATTACGGTTCATCCCCGCTTACACCCAGCCAAGGCTGGTGAATAAGAAAAATGAAAGAAAAAGAAAAAAAACAATAAACGCTAAGCGGCAAACAAGACAAGAAAAATGCTTCTTTTTACTCGGCACCATCCGTGCCCCCATTTGCGCCATCGTCAGCCTCTAGTGTCGCCGTATCAAAACCACAGTAAATACGGTCTTCATGAGCCTTTTGACATGCCCCCTCAAAAACATCTTTAGCCATAATACCAGCCTCCCACAAATTTTTATACATATCTCGTTGGGCCTGAACAAAAACCCAAAGTTCACGAGCATGGCTTGAGGAAGTAACCTGGTCCTGTAGGCACTGATTCTGTTCCTCCAAGGCCGTAACCCGTTCCGCCACAACCTGGGCATTCCGCTCAAAAACACTTATCTGCTCCTCAAGGTTCACCTCCCTAAAAGCCGCAGCAGCCCTCACCAGCGACAGCTGGGACTCGCTGGTGCGAATAGCCTCCTATAATACCTCAGCCCTTGATAAAGCGTCACTAACCTGACGGTTCAAGGCTGTGACTTCACCTATCAGTGCATCCACCTTCTTGATCCATGCTGTTGCGGCCTCCACTTCCTTGGCTAGGCCCTATTGTTCATACTCGGCTGCGGCCCTCTTCCCCGCCTCAAGCTACTCGTCCTTTCGATGGAGCTGCTCCTCAAGAGCATTTATCCTACCAAGTGCTTGCTGCATTTGGAGTTCCTGCCTCGCCAATTCCTCAACCATGGTCCGACTATGGGGATCGTTTCTCAAGTGCATGCTCATCCACCCGCAAAATACATGTTAGCTCGACGGATGCTCTCCACCTCTAGCAAATAGGACTACAAAACAAAGGCAACAGTTAGAATGAAAAGTAAAACAAGGCAAAGAAGAAGCAAACCAATATTTGATTACGTACCCTTAAGACCATCACAACCACCTTATTCATCAGCCCGATATCTGTGACGTCTCTCAGGGATGCATTCTAGGCTTCTGAGCATAGCAGCCCAAACTGCAGTACCAAACTCGAGCCTTGGAGCAATAAGTTTAAATCTGTGGGGATCTCCATGAAGCGAGACCTTCCCCCTATATGCACAGCCAAATTTGTGAAGCCTTCCTGGAACATGCAGATGTCCTCGGGGTCTAAATCTGATTCAGATTCAGATTCTTCTCGTACAGTGTCTCTTCCTTATTCCACCAATGGCAAGACAAATTTGCCCGCCATAATTGCCCACGGAACACTTGGCTCGCCAACCTCAGCAACCAGTGAGGAACTTCCCCACATCTCAGCGGCGGTAGTCACTAACTGAGTCACCGAAGCGACGGTATCATCATGTCCTAAGCCAGCTGGGGCAACCCTCACTACTTGTTCGCCTTCAATGAAGGGCGTCGCGACCGTACCCTCTTACGCATCCGCTGGAGGGGAGTCCAAGTTAATTACCATAGAAGGAGCTGGCGTGAACACGACTCTGCGCCTGATCAGCAGCCTATCCTCCTCCGCCTCCCCGTCTGAGGGCGATTCATCCCTATGGCACACAACCCCTGAAGGTTCCTCATCCCAAAAAAGCGGCCGTGGTGTGGAAGGAGCCACCGAAGACTCAACTGACGTCGCCCTCGGTACGCGGCGTGGTACTAGTGCTGCAATAAGCCGAGCAATTGCAACTGGCCGCCAGAAGGCGAACTGAGGAGCCCTACCACGATGTGCCCTCCTTATATAGAAAAGTAAAGTTGGTAAATAAAGCCAAATCAAAACAAAACAAAGGTAGAAGTTAGTTTCCCACTCGTAGCAGGCCTGCGGCCATGTCTCTCCCAGAAAGACGCCCACGTGCGTACCCCCTCGGTATGAGGGATTAGGCCTCAACCCACCCACGTATCCCAGCTAACGGAGCCTGTAGCGACTTTTTGGCTATAAAATTGACATGAGTCAACACTTACGAATACGAGACATAAGAAAAGGAAGAAAAAAGAATACGAAGATAAAGGAACTTACGTGCATGGTTCCAAGCCCCTGGGAACCCAGTGTTGTGCGCCACTAAATGCTCAGTCCGAATATATAAGAAATGCTCAAAAGGGCGGAGGTCGACCTCGTCGTCTAGTGTCGCAGCAGGCCCCTCGACCCACGAGGGCATGCCCGAAGCATGGTTCTACGGACTCTCTGGAGAGAGCTTAAAGGCTGAGCACGTGCTGCAGCGTGACCACCCTACCGGCTAGTTCCCCATACTTTATAAACATCTCCAGTAATTTGTAGAGAGCAGGAGTGAACCCGGGCACACCCTGTAGTAATGACAGAAATCCACCACCCGCATTGGAAGCGGAATCCTAAACCCCAACCTGAAGGAATATGCATAAAAAATGTTGTATCCCCTGCAGTCGGTAAGGACCCTCTCCTTGCTTCTAGCAAGAATGATGTCTACATGGGTAGGAATGACCCCATGTTCCCGTAAGTGGGCCATTCCTGCCACGACCCGGATTTCCCACCATCGGGATCGTGATGGCGCTTACTCGCGGTAGCTAAGCAAACCATCATGTTGTCAATTTACTAGCATGAATAATAATAAAAACAATAGTTGTGGAAGTCTAACTTTATGAGTCTTAAATAAATGTAAACTACTCAACAATATCCTCTACCCAATATGTGGAGTCACAAACTCATGAACCACTAATAATAACTACATATAACGGTCTGAAAGAAATATAACAACCGTTTGTCTCGAAATAATGAGACTACAATATAAATGAAAAATATAAGAAGCGACGTCGGGCCTGTAGATGCCTGCAAGCTACCTCAGTCTTATGGAAATGAAAATCTTGCTATCGGACTACAGCTGCAGCTGCTGCTGCTCAAAACCTAGACCTATGCAAAAACGTACAGAAGTGTAGTATCAGCACAACCGACCCTATGTGCTCGTAAGTTCCCGGCCTATCCTGACAAAGTGGTGACAAGGCTAGGACTAGACACTCACATAAACCTATGCAGTTCTATATACATATGTACCACAAAACAACAGAAATACTAACTAAACAAATAAAAGGGGGGAAACATACTATGGGGAGCACAATTGAATATATATAAGAATAATTAATTTAATAGAAACAGAGCGCAACCATGGTTATCACAGAATAAAAAATTTAATAGTTGCACGGCATCACCCTTCATGCTTTTACTCTCATCCTCACCCAAACAATCATATAAAAGTGCACAGCATCACTCTTCGTGCTTTTACTCTCATTCTTACCTAAACAATCACATAAAAGTGCACGACATCACCATTCGTGCTTTTACTCTCATAACTCTCATTCATGGCACGGAATGACCCTTCGTGCGAATATATTCAACAATGGCACGGTCTGTTCCTTCATGCATAAAATAATCAACAATGGCACGGAATGTTCCTTCGTGCATAAGTAGTGAAAACATGGCACGGAATGACCCTTCGTTCAATATCACTATTCCTCACCCAAACAGTATTCATAACCAAATGGGCATGAAGAATCAAATAAATAACAAGTACCATCCCAGCAAGGGAGTAACAACAACAACAAAAACAACAATAAGTTCCCGACAAGGGAATAATAACAATAACTTTCACAACCCGGCAAGGGTTCATTAATTTAACCATCCCGTCAAGGGATTAATCATAATTCATTTCAATACTTTCAACTTTACTTCAATAATATTTATCATTCGAGCCACCACTCCAAATTATCAACATTTCACAATTTATTCTCGAACTCTTCACATTTGTAGCAAATGACAATTTAGCTTAGGAGAGTTCCACATTAGTTCACAACATGTACCAACAATGACTCACGGTCATGCAAGACTCCGGTGTATAGACACTCGTCACCACGCCTATACACCGCACTTGATCACTTAGAAAATAGCAAATTATTATACTCTAATCCTATTCCCACAAGCTAGAATAGATCAAACACTTACCTCAAAATCTTGAATTCCGCTTAACCTTCAACTATTACTTTACCTCGTAATTCAACCTCCAACTCGCTCGAATCTAATCACAATTTGTTCAATTACTTTAATAAACACTATATGAATTAGTTTGAATGCATAAAAGTAGTTTTTCCCAAAGTTTTACTCAATAATTCCCAAAATTCCCTCGGACCCACGTGTTCGAAACTCGGGATTCAAACCAAAATCCGATTACCTATTCCCTCACGAGTTTAAATATATAATTTGTTTTGAAATCGGACCTCAAATCGAGGTCCAATTCCCCAATTTATGGAAAACCTAGGTTCTACCCAAAAACACCAATTTCACCCATGAAAATCCTTGATTTCCAATGAAAAGCATGTTTAATGATGTTAACAGTTGAAAGAATTGAGTGAAAAGCGACTTACAAGTGATTTGAGATGAAGTTGCTTTTGAAAAATCGCCAATAGGGTTTTGGGTTAAGAAATAATGGTGAAAAGTGACTAAAATTCACCTAAGTATAAAAATAGTTGGGTCGCGGTTCTGGGATTTGCAAACAAGGGTTCGCAATTGCGAACCCAGGTCTGCTATCATAGGAAATGAGAAGAAACGTTCGCATTTGCGAACTCAGTACAGCCCAAGGACCTTCCCATTTGCGACAAAATGTTCGCATTTGCGGTTAGGTCTTGCCCGCATTTGCGAGACCAGAGATCGCATTTGCGATCTATGCCCAGGCCACTTAGGCTTCGCATGTGCGATCTAAAACTCGCATTTGCGAGCCTCCTCTTCGCAGTTGCGAAAATTGCAGAAGCGCATACACCAGGTTTTTCAAATGTTCAAAATGCAACCCGACGCCTATCCTAAATTCACCCGAGCCCTTGGGGCTCCAAACCAAACATGCGCACAACCTCAAAAATATCCTACGGACTTGCTCGCTCGATAAAATCGCAAAAATAACATCATTTATATAGAATCAAGCCTCAAAACTCATGATTTCCCTTTTAAACTTCATAAACTTTCAAACTTGGAACTTATAGTCCCAAACACGTCAAACGACGTCCGATTTTGATCAATCTTTACAGGAAGCGCTTAAACAATATATAAGACTTGTACCGGGCGTCGGAGCCAATATACGGGCCTGTTACTATAGTCTTTTAATCAATTTTCATTTTTAATTTCCTTAATAATTTCATAAAAATAATTTAACAGAAAAATTCTTTTACTCGGGTTCTAGACCTCGTATTTTGACTCCGGGCATATGTCCGAGTCCCATATTTTTCTACGGACCTTCCGAGACAGTCCGATCTCGGGTCCGGGTCTGTTTACCAAGAATGTTGACCAAAGTCAACTATCATCATATTAATATCAAAATTCTTCAAAATTTTCACAAAATTCACATATTCCAACATAAAAATTTTCCGGTTATGCGTCCGGACTTCGTACGCAAATCCAGGCAATATAAAAATAATTTTTTCAAGGTCTCAAAAGTACGAAACAGATAAGGAAAATAGGTGATGACCCTTTGGGTCGTCACATCCTCCACCTCTAAAACAATCGTTCGTCCTAGAACGGACAAGAGAAGGAAGTACCTGAGGCAGGGAACAAATATGGATAAAGGCTCCAAATATGAGACACTCCCAGGTCGATTCTTAAGGAGGTTGACCTCTCCACTGAACACGCACGGAAGGACAGCTCTTCGACCTCAACTGTCAACCTTGCCGGTCTGGAATAGCTACCGGCTCCTCCTCGTAAGATAGATCCTTGTCCAACTGGATAGTACTGAAGTCTAACACATGTGTAGGATCGCCGTGATACCTCTAAAGCATAGATACATGAAACAACTAGATGCGCGGCTGATAAGCTGGCAATGCAAGTCTATAAGACACCTCTCCCACTCGATCTAGAATCTCAAATGGACCAATGTACCTAGGGCTGAGCTTGCCCTTCTTTCCGAACCTCATCACGCCCTTCATAGGCAACACCTGGAGCAATACCCGCTCACCAACCATGAAATCTACATCTCGGACTTTACGATTTGCGTAACTTTTCTGTCTAGACTGAGATGAACGCAACCACTCCTGAATTGTCTTGACCTTATCTATGGCCTCCTAAACTAAGTCAGTACCTAACAACCGAGCCTCTCCCAGCTTAAACCATCCGACTGGAGACCAACATCGCCTACCATACAACGCCTTATATGAAGCCATCTGAATACTAGACTGGTAGCTATTGTTGTAGGCGAATTCTGCTAAAGGCAAAAAGTAGTCCCACAAGCCCTCAAAGTCAACGATGCAAGCTCGAAGCATATCCTCTAAAATTTAAATAGTCCGCTCGGACTGACCGCCCGTCTAAGGATGTAATGATGTGCTCAACTGAACCTGGGTGCCTAACTCCCGCTGGACCGCTCTCCAGAAGCGCGAGGTAAACTGCGTACCCCAATTTGAGATAATATATACCGGCACCCCATGAAGGCGAACAATCTCCAGGATATAAATCTCCGCTAACCTCTCAGATGAATAAGAGACTACTACTGGAATGAAATGAGCTGACTTGGTCAGCCTATCAATAATAACCCAAATAGCATCAAATTTCTTCTGAGTCAATGGAAGTCCAGTAATGAAGTCCATTGTAATATGCTACCACTTCCACTCGGGAATCTCAATTCTCTGGAACACACCACGAGGCCTCTGGTGCTCATATTTGACCTGCTGACAATTGAAACACCGAGCGACATACGCAACAATGTACTTTTTCATCCTATGCCACCAATAATGCTGCCACAAATCCTGATATATTTTCTCGACGCCCGGGTGAATAGAATACAGAGAACTATGGGCCTCCGCTAAGATCAACTCTCGAATCCCATCAAAACATACAAACTCGCCCCTACAATCTCAATACCCCGTCATCATCTAAGGTTACCTTCGTAGCACCTCCTCGTTGCACAGTGTCTCTCAGGACACACAAATGGGGATTATCGAACTGTCTCTCATGGATACGCTCCAATAGAGAAGAACGAGTGACCGTGCAAGCCAACACCCAGCTAGGCTCCAAAATATCCAATCTCACAAATCGATTGGTTAAGGCCCGAACATCTAGAGCAAGCCGTCTCTGGCTGACCAGAATATAAGCGAGACTACCCATGTTGGCAGACTTTCTACTCAATGCATCAGCCACCATATTGGACTTACATGGGTGATATAAGATAGTAACGTCACAATCTTTTAGTAACTCTAGCCATCTCCTCTGCCACACATTTAACTCCTTCTACTTGAACAAGTACTAAAGGCTCTTGTGATCCGTGTATACCTCACATGCCACACCATATAAATAATGCCTCCAAATTTCCAAGGCATGAACAACCGCTGCCAACTTTAGGTCATGAACCAGATAATTCTTCTCATTGATTTTCAACTTTCTCGAAGCATATGCAATAACCTTTCCATCTTGCATCAATAACGCTCCAAGCCCAGTACGGGAAGCATCAAAATAGACTATGAAAGGCCCTGAACTCATGGGCAAAATTAACACTGGTGTCGTAGTCAGAGTTGTCTTGAGCTTCTAAAAGCTCGCCTCACACTCATCTGACCACTTAAACTAGGCACCCTTCTGGGTCAACCTGGTCATCAGGGTTGCAATACAAGAGAACTCCTCTACGAATCGATAGTAGTAACCTGCTAACCCCAAATAACTTCGAATTTCTGTCACTGAAGCTGGTCGAGTCCAAATTTTGACTGCCTCAATCTTCTTTGGGTCCACCTGGATACCCTCTACTGATATAATATGACCCAGAAATGGAATCGAACTCAACCAGAATTAGCATTTGAAAACTTGGCATATAGCTGATTATCCTTTAGAGTTCGAAGGACCACTCTGAGGTGGTGCTCGTGCTCTTTCTGGCTGCGGGAATACACCAGGATATTATCTATAAAAACTATCACGAACAAATCTAAATAAGGCCTGAACACTTGATTCATCAACTCCATAAAGGTTGCCGGGGCATTGGTCAACTCGATAGACATGCTAAGAACTCGTAGTGCCCATACCGAGTGCGAAAAGATATCTTAGGAATATCAGATGCCCTAATCTTTAGCTAATGGTAGCCGGACCTCAAATCTATCTTTGAGAACACCCTTGCTCCCTGGAGCTGGTCAAACAAATCATCAATTCTCGGCAGTGGATACTTATTCTTTATCGTCACTTTGTTTAATTGCCGGTAATCAATACACATCTGCATCGAACCATCATTTTTCTTCACGAATAACACCGGTGCACCCCAAGGAGAAACCCTAGGCCTGATAAAGCCCTTCTCTAGCAAGTCTTGCAATTGATCTTTTAATTCTTTAAGCTCTGGCGGGGCCATGCGATACGGCAAAATAGAAATAGGCTGAGTGCCCGGTGCCAGATCAATACATAAGTCATTATCTCTATCGGGTGGCATACCCGGCAAGTCTGCAGTAAAAATCTCGGGGAACTCCCGTACAATAGGAACCGAGTCCATAGAAGGAACCTCTGCGCTGGAGTCGCAAACATACGCTAGATAAGCTAAACACCTTTTCTCGACCATGCGTCGAGCCTTAACGTATGAAATCACATTGCGGGTGGTATGACCTGGGGTCCCTTTCCACTCTAGTCGGGGTAATTCTGGCAAGGCCAAGGTCACGGTCTTGGCGTGATAATCTATGATAGAATGATACGGGGAAAACCAATCCATACCCAATATAACATCAAAATCCACCATATCTAACAGTAATAAATCAACATGGGTCTCCAGACCCTCAAACACAACCACGCACGAATGATGCACCCGGTCTACTACTATGGAGTCACCCACTGGCGTAGACACATAAATAGGAATGTCCAAGGTAGAGGAAGGCATGGCCAGGCATGGTGCAAAGTAGGAAGATACATATAAATATGTAGACCAGGGTCAAATAGTACTGAAGCATGTCTATCAAACCAGAGTGATACCTGTGATCACAACATCTGACGCATCTACCTTTGGCCTGGCTGGCAAAGCATAAAATTGGGGATCAGCACTGCCTCCCTGAACTATGTCTCTGGGACGGTCATCCACCGGCTGACCTCTACCTCTGGCGGAAAGGCCTCCACCTCTACGGTCTCGACCTTCACCTCTACGATCCCAACCCCCGCCCCTAGCTGGCCGGATAGGCTGTGGGTCAGATGGGGCCTGAATTATGGGGCGAGGACCCTATTACTGAGAACTGACCTATGCTCGAGGGAAAAACCTAACAAGGTGGCCGGAGTCACCACAACCATAACAAGACCTTGGCTGCTGCGACTGTTGACCCTAATGGCCCGAATGACCTCCACGAACACTCTAAAGAGGCTGAGCACTGATGGTTTGCTGATCTGAATATTGTTCACGAAAACCACACTTACCTGAACCATCATGTGAAGCCTGGAGAGCTAACTGAAAAGGCCTGGAAGACTGGCCCCTGTCATAAGAATACCTGCCTCCAGATGAGGCACCACTGAATCTGCTAGAATGATGAGGCCTTTTGTCTGAAGCATGACCACTTCCTCAAGTAAGGGCCATCTCAACTCTACGGGCCGCTATAGCCGCCTCTTAAAAGGATATGTCACTACCAACTCCCATAGCCATCTGAAGTCGGATCGGCTGAATCAACCCATTAATGAACATGCAAACCCTCTCCCGCTCTGAGGGGAGTATCACAACTGCATGTCATGCCAAATCCACAAATCTTGTCATATATTGAGTAACAGTCATGGAGCCCTGTTGGAGGCGCTCAAACTACCTCCGAAGTGCATCCCGATGAGTAACTGGGAGAAACTTCTCCAAGAATAGCTCTGCAAACTGATCCCATGTCAAAGCTGGGGACCCTGCTGGTCGAGATAAGCAGAAATCTCTCCACCAAGTCTTGGCGGATCCTGCAAGCCTGAAAGTGCAAAAATCAACCCTGTTGGATTCCACTATTCCCATAGTCCTGAGAATCTCGTGGCAACTGAATAGGAAGTCCTAGGGATTCTCCGATTAAGCACCGCTAAAGGTGGTGGTAAAAATCATGGAGAACTGATCAAGTCTCTATAGAGCATCAGAAGTCATGGTCGCTCCATCTTCGGCCTGAGCTGTAGTGCATGTATGAGCTGCCACTGCGGGCTGAACCACTGGGGCCTGAGCCTGGGGAGTTACTGGCTCTAGAGTACGCACAATAGGAGCCTGAACCCCTCCTCCAGCCTGAGAAGTGGCTGGTGCAACTGGTAGCAAACCTGCTCTGGAGATACTGTCCATAAAGCCTGCTATCTGGACCAGAGCATCCTAAAGATCCGGGATGAACACAACCCCCTAGGACCTAAGCTTGGCCTACTGGACCTGCTGGGGCTAGAACCTCCTCACCATTTTCAATATGAGGTTCCACCTCTAGAATTGCCGCCTAGGGCTGAGCTCTTCCCCTACCATGGCCTCCGGCACGACCTCGGCCCCTGCCCCTCGCGGGAGCTATCTGAGGCTCGAACTGCTGATCAACGGATGATGAAGCGCGTGTTCTCACCATCTGCGAAAGAATAAAGTAGAAATTTAATCAACATTTGAGGACACAAATTGCACGACAAGAAAGAACATATGACAGATTTTTCCTAACTCCATAGACTATGGAGAACAAGTACAGACGTCTCCTTACCTACCCCTCAAACTCTACTAAGTTTGTTCGTGAGTTGTGAGACCTATGTAACCTAGTGCTCTGATACCAACTTGTCACGATCCGGATTTCCCACCATCGGGATCATGATGGCGCCTACTCGTGGTAGCTAGGCAAGCCAATTTACTCATCATTTTCATAAGTAAACCATCCTGTTGTTAATTTACTAGCATGAATAATAATAAAAACAATAGCTGCGGAAGTCTAATTTTATGATTCTTAAATAAATGTAAACTGCTCAACAATATCCTCTACCCAAGATGTGGAGTCATAAACTCATGAACCATTAAGAATAACTACATATAACGGTCTGAAATAAATATAATAATCGTTTATCTCGAAACAATAAGACTACAATATAAATAAAAACATAAGAAGAGACGTCGGGCCCGCGGACGCCTGCAAGCTACCTCAGTCTCGTGGAAATGAAAATCCTGCTATCAGACTATTGCTGCTGCTACTGCTCAAAACCTGGACCTGTGCAAAAATGCACAGAAGTGTAGTATTAGCACAACCAACCCCATGTGCTGGTAAGTGACCGGCCTATCCCGGCAAAGTAGTGACAAGGCTAGGACCAGACACTCACATAAACCTGTGCGGTTCTATATACATATGTACCACAAAATAACAGAAATCTAACAAAACAAATAAAGGGGAGGGAACATGCTATGGGGAGCACAATTGAATATATATATAATTCATCAATGTAATATAAACAGAGCGCATTAATAATTATCACAAAATAAGAATTATAATATATATATATATATATATGATTCATCAATGTAATATAAATAGAGAGCAACCATGGTTATCACAAAATAAGAAATTTAATAGTTGCACGACATCACCCTTCGTGTTTTTACTCTCATCCTCACCCAAACAATCATATAAAAGTGCACAGCATCACCCTTTGTGCTTTTACTCTCATTCTCACCCAAACAATCCCATCAAGGGATTAATAACTTTCACAACCCGGCAAGGGTTCAGTAATTTAACCATCCCGTCAAGGGATTAATCATAATTCATTTCAATACTTTCAACTTTACTTCAATAATATTTATCATTCGAGCCAACACTCCAAATTATCAATATTTCACAATTTATTCTCAAACTCTTCACATTTGTATCAAATCACAATTTAGCTTAGGAGAGTTTCACATTAGTTCACAACATGTACAAACTACGTCTCACGGTCATGCTAGACTCTGGTGTATAGACACTCGTCACCACGCCTATACACCACACTCGATCATATAGCAAATAGCAAATTATTATACTCTAATCCTATTCACTCAAGCTAGGATAGATCAAACACTTACCTCAAAACCTTGAAGTCCGCTTAACCTTCAACTATTGCTTTACCTCATAATTCAACCTCCAACTCGCTCGAATCTAATCATAATTTGTTCAATTACTTTAATAAACACTATAGGAATTAGTTTGAATGCATAAAAATAGCTTTTCCAAAGTTTTACTCAAAAATTCGCAAAATGCCTCCGGGCCCACGTGTTCGAAACTTGGGGTTCAAACCAAAATTTGGTTACCCATTTCTTCACGATTTCAAATATATAATTTATTTTAAAATCGGACCTCAAATCAAGGTCCAACTCCCCAATTTATGGAAAACCTAGGTTCTACCCAAATACACTAATTTCACTCATGAAAATCCTTGATTCCAAATGGAAAACATGTTTAATGATGTTAAAAGTTGAAAGAATTGAGTGAAAAGCGACTTACAAGTGATTTGAGATGAAGTCGCTCTTGAAAAATCGCCTATATGGTTTTGGATTTTGAAAGAATAGTGAAAAGTGATTAAAATTTGCCTATGTATAAAAATAGCTAGGCCGCGATTATGGGATTTGCAAACAAGGGTTCGCAATTGCGAACCCACGTCTGTTGTCATGGGAAATGCGAAGAAACGTTCGCATTTGCGAACTCAGTATAGCCCAGGGACCTTCGCATTTGCGACAAAATGTTCGCATTTGCGGTCAGGTCATTCCCTCATTTGTGAGACTAGAGATCGCATTTGCGATCCATGCCCAAGCCACTCAGGCTTCGCATTTGCTACCCTCCTCTTCGAAATTGCGAAAATTGCAAAAGCCCATACACCAGGTTTTTCAAATGCTCAAAATGCAACCCGACGCCTATCCTAAATTCACCCGAGCTCTCGGGGATCCAAAACAAACATGCGCACAACCTCAAAAATATTCTACGGACTTGCTCGCGCGATTAAATCGCCAAAATAACATCATTTACATAGAATCAAGCCTCAAAACTCATGATTTCTCTTTTAAACTTCATAAACTTTCAAACTTGGAACTTATAGTCCCAAACATGTCAAACGATGCCCGATTTCGATCAAACTTTACAAGAAGCGCTTTAAACAATATATAAGATTTGTACCGGGTATCGGAACCAAAATACGAGCCTGATACCATAGTATTTTAATTAATTTTCATTTTTAATTTCCTTAATAATTTCAGAAAAACAATTTAACAGAAAAATTCTTTTACTCAGGTTCTAGACCTTGGATTTCAACTCCAAGTACATGCCCGAGTTCCATATTTTTCTACGGACCTTTCGGTATAGTCCGATCTCGGGTCCAGGTCCATTTACCAAGAATATTGACCAAAGTCAACTATCATCATATTAATATCAATGTTCTTCATATTTTTTTACAGAATTCACATATTCTAACATAAAGATTTTCTGGCTACGCGCCCGGACTGCGCACGCAAATCAAAGCAATATAAAAATAAGGTTTTTAAGAACTCAAAAGTACGGAACAGATGAGGAAAATAGGTGATGACCCTTTGGGTTGTCACAATTCCAATCTCCCCCATTAGCGGGGCTTCATCCATCGGGTCCTCTCCACTGTCGGCGATGAAATCAATCGTTAGACCTCCGGGCCGTGGAACTATATCGTCAACCGACGAAAATTCTCCGGTCTCTATCTGCTCTGCACCTCTCATTGCCGGAGGTGGCCCTTCAACTACCGACGAACTGACCGACAAATCCATCGGAAGAGCATTGCGGGAAGAACTACCTGCCATTACTGATCTACTAAAGAGAAAGGAATAGAATTTGGTAGGCAAGGTAAAGGTTATCACAATCAAGAAAAGAAAGGAGAACGTGAATTAGCAGAATGAAAAAGTTTCTTCAGAATCACTCTTAGATGAACAATGAAGTAATGAGAAACGAATGCCTCAACCTACCTTTATAGGCAACATAAATGGCTTTCGGGAACCCCAATAGCCATCATTAACTGCATGACCAATCGTAAAATGGTTCAGTTCTACCAAGGCATGCATCATTATGACAAGCACCACAAAGTGACTTCTCGGCCACCCGCCAACATCTCACCGTTGGAACAATCGTAACGGCCTGCGAATGCTGGAAGAATGCGACGTATGCCTTCAAAATTCTGGACGCTATTAAAAGTGTACCCAGTGCATGCTTATTCCCTTCGGCCACGTCGCATACGGCCCGTTCCACGTCGCCAACAATTACGAACCCAAGTACATGCGAAGGCCAGAACGTAACAAAGTTCGGTCTCGCTCGAATTGTGTTAAAAACGTAATATATCTTCACCAAAAAGAAGCGCTCTGTACTGACTATACGACATTTTGGTGATCTGATGACATGACGCCGCCATTCTACAAGGTTTGGGCCATCGCCAAAAAGAATTCGGACTCGATCGAAGCAACATCGGACCCCCCTTATAAGAGTTTTTCATATCACAATCGATGAAGTCCGTTCATTAAGCTCAGCCGAATAACGACCTTGATAAACGGGGGGACTAACTATATGGGCCAGGACAATTAATGAAGTTAATCGCATCTTGAGCTAATCCATAATTAATAAGTGGTATGACCACTTGTTTATAACATTATTCGACTCTCATTCAGTAGGATCCACAAAGGCATGGTCTATCCGACTCCACATGGGGACGAAATCTCAACGTGCCCACGGCCACTTATTTCCTACTCACGGAGCTCACAACTATAAATACTAGAAGAATCTCCCCCATTAAGGGGGTCTTCTTCGGGACCACTATTCTCGAGAAGAGAGAGAGGACAGACAAAAAGTGTCTATCTTGTGGGAAGATAAAATATCATTGTAAGGTTCTGAAACTCTTCATTGAGAGGCATGCCACATCATTATCATCAATAAGAGTTGTTAATGCTTTTTATCCTAATCTCGAGTATTTATAATTATTTTTTTCAAATACTTTATGAATTATTACAATTTGTTATGATTTACCTATAAATTATATATATTATTTTATATTCATAATATATGTGATAACTCTTTGAACAAACAAGAAGATTCCCATTAGGAAAGTTACGGCTTCTGCACCATCATTATTAATTCAAAATCATTTACGTTTATTTAATTGAATCTTATAAAAGCATTGTTCATGCGCCTACACCAACAACAACAACAACAACTACCCAGTATAGTCCCACAAGGTGGGGTCCGGGGAGGGTAATATGTAGACAAGCCTTACCCCTACCCAAAGGGTAGAGAGGCTGTTTCCAATCGACCCTCGGCTTAGAAAAGGAAAGGGAAAGCAACAACAAAAACCAAAAACAAAAGAGCATTAGTAATTCCGGCAGAAATCGCATAGATAGTTATCTAAACATAAGAATTATACATAAAATGACATGCAGTAATATCAAACAGTAAGTACCATAAATAACTACCATAAGGGGGACTTAATCCAATGCACGAATCATCTATGAGTCGCCATGACAAGCCTCACCCAACCCCGGGGAAGGAGTACAAAAAATTCTAGGGGCCCCTATCCTACAACCCTAATACTAGACCTCCAGACTTTTCTATCAAGGGCCATGTCCTCGGAAATATGCATCCTAGCCATGTCATGCCTAATCACCTCTCCCCAATACCTCTTAGGCCTCCCTCTGCCTCTCCTCACGCCGACCACCGCCGGTCGTTCACAACTTCTCACCGGGGCATCAGGACTTCTCCTCCGCACATGCCCGAACCACCTGAGCCTCGCTTCACGCATCTTCTCATCCACCGGGGCCACCCCCACCTTCTCTCGAATAACTTCATTCTTAATCTTATCTAACCTGGTAAGTCCACACATCCACCTGAGCATCCTCATCTCCGCAACCTTCATTCTCTGAACATGAGAGTTCTTTACCGGCCAGCACTCCGCCCCATACAACATGGCAGGTCTAACCACAGCTCTATAAAATTTTCCCTTGAGTTTCAGTGGCACTTTCTTGTCACACAGGACTCCCGATGCAAGCCTCCACTTCGACCATCCCGCTCCTATACGATGAGTGACATCCCCGTCAATCTCTCCGTCCCCCTGAATCACCGACCCAAGATATCTGAAACTGTCCCTCTTAGCGATGACCTGAGCTCCAATCATTACGTCCCCGCCTACTTCGCTCGGCTCGGCGCTAAACTTGCATTCCAAGTATTCAGTCTTGGATCTGCTTATTTTGAAACCCTTAGACTCGAGAGTCTGTCTCCATACTTCTAGCCTCTCATTCACACCGACCCTCGTCTCATCTATCAATACTATGTCATCAGCAAATAGCATACACCAAGACACATCCCCTTGAATATGTCGGGTTATAGCATCCATCACCAAGGCAAACAAGAGAGGGCTAAGCGCCGATCCTTGATGGAGCCCCATAACCACCGGGAAATGGTCTTAGTCACCGCCCACCGTCCTAACCCTAGTCTTAGCTCCATCGTACATGTCCTTGATTACTATGATGTAGGTTTCCGGCACTCTCTTCGCCTCCAGGCACCTCCATAGCACCTCCCTTGGGACCTTGTCATACGCCTTCTCCAAGTCGATAAACACCATGTGCATGTCCTTTTTCTTATCCCTGAACTGTTCCACCAATCTCCTGACAAGGTGGATAGCTTCTGTAGTGGAGCGACCCGGCATGAAACCAAACTGGTTCACCGATATAGATGTATCTCCCTCACCCTCGCCTCGATCACCCGCTCTCATACCTTCATGGTGTGACTTATTAATTTGATACCCCTATAGTTGTTGCAACACTTGGATATCCCCTTTGTTTTTGTACAAGGGCACCACCGTACTCCACCTCCACTCCTCCGGCATCCTTTTAGTCTTGTAGATCGCATTGAACAACCTGGAGAGCCACTCCACTCCCGACCTACCCATGCATTTCCAGAACTCCACCGGGATCTCGTCAGGCCCGGTCGCTCGGCCCCTACTCATCCTTCGCAAAGCCCCTATGACCGCATCCACCCTAATGCACCTGCAGTACCCAAGGTCTCTATGGTGCTCTGAATGCCCCAGCTCCCCAAGATCTATGTTTCGATCCCCCTCCTCGTTAAGAAGATCTCGAAAGTACGTCTGCCACCTCTGCTTGACCTGAGACTCACCCATCAAAACTCTACCATCCTCGTCCTTGATGCACCGAACTTGGTCTAGATCCCGCGCCTTCCTCTCCCTTACTTTAGCTAACTGGAATAACTTCCTGTCCCCGCCTCTCTCCCCTAATTCCTCGTACATGCGACCAAACGCCGCGTTTTTAGTTTCCGTAACCGCCAGCTTTGCTTCCTTCCTCGCCACCTTGTAGGTCTCCCCGTTCACTCTCCTTTCATCCTCGTTAGTGCTCCCTGCCAACTTAGCAAACGATGCCTTCTTTACCTCCACTTTTTCCTGGACTACATCGTTCCACCACCAGTCACCCTGATGTCTACCAGAATAGCCCTTGGCTACCCCGAGCACATCCCGTGCTACCTCCCTAACTAAGTTCGCCGTCACCGACCACATTGCGTCCGCTTCCCCAGAACTTCTCCAAGCTCCACCATCAACTAACCTCCTCTCTAACTCTTGGGCTTTCTCCTTAGTTAGAGCACCCCATCTAATTCGCGGTCGCCCCCGAGCACTCCTCCTCTTCCTCTTCACCCAGAGGCCGACATCCATCACTAGGAGTCTATGAAGAGTCGAAAGGGACTCCCCCGGAATAACCTTGCAGTCCTTGCATAAGCCTCTATCGCTCCTTCTGAGAATGAGGTAATCAATCCGGGTCCTCGCCGCCGAACTTTTGAAGGTGACCAAATGCTCTTCCCTCTTCTGAAATGTCGAGTTCGCAATTAGGAGCTCAGAAGCCCTAGCGAAATCAAGCAGTGAAGTGCCTCCTCCGTTCCTAAGCCCAAAGCCAAAGCCGCCGTGAACCTCACCATAACCACCAGCATCAGCCCCAATGTGACCATTAAAGTCCCCTCCGATAACTAACTTCTCAGATTAGGGAATACTACTCACCAAATCGTCCAAGCCCTCCCAAACGCCTCTTGAGCTCCTCAACTAAGCCCGCATGTGGTGTGTAAGCGCTGATGACGTTGAGGATGCAACCCCCGATAACCAACTTAATAGACATTAACCTATCATTCACTCGCCTAACCTCAACCACGGACTCCCTTAGATCCCTATCCACCAAGATGCCCACACCATTCTTACCTCTCACGGCCCCAGAATACCACAACTTAAACCCGTCTGCATTCCTCGCCTTCGACCCTTTCCACCTAGTCTCTTGGACACAGGCTATGTTGACCCTCCTCTTCTGAAGAACCTTCGCCAACTCAATAGACTTTCCCGTCAGGGTGCCTATGTTCCACGACCCGATCCTTAATCTAAAAGCGTTCGCTACCCTCTTCCCACCCTTGCCTCCCGCCCTACCCGCAGAACCACTCCCAGCCCCCCTACTCACCCCTGCCAACACCCCCGCCCCCCGAGGACATGACCTTACACTACCATCCCCCGTCGCGGCCGCTATCCCTCCAATCGATTACGGATGACAGATGCACACACGTACTATTGCGGAATACGCAAACTAATGCAAGTTAGGAATCGGCAAAGTAAACCACACACAGGATATTTAGCTAGAAACGTAAAAAGGTGTACAGAGTGAATACGAGGCCGGGAGGTACCAACTCCCGATGGAAAAACCTGGAAGTACGCTTTGATTCGCCCGATATCAACTACCGCTAGCTCTTGCACGTTTCGTCCGGTGATGCTTTGCTCTTCACGCCGAAAGCTTGCCTTGTCCGCCGTGGCTAGTACCTGAAAATCACACACACAACAAACTCCAAAAAGCAGGGGGGGGGGCTGCCTAGCTCGGGAAAGGGGAGGGGTTGCCTAAAACTCACAAAAAGAAGAGGGTGGGGTAGGGGGGTCGTCGGAGAAAGGGGGTCGCCGGAGAAAGGGGGTCACCGGGGTTATGGGTGACAAGGGGCAGGTAGGGGGTAGGGGCTGGGGTAGTGCAGAAAGGAGAGAGAAACAGAGGAGAGAGAGACACTTACTGGGGGGGTCGCCGGAGGGGGGGTCGCCGGGGGGGGAGGGGATCGCCGGAGGGGGTCACCGGAGGAGGGGGGAGGAGGGTTGGGGAGCTGGGGGGGGGGCTAGCTGCTGGGAAGTTACCGTTGGGAGCTGATGGGAGCCTCTGGAGAGAGAGAAGAGAGCGTTTCAGTTTCCAAAAAAAAAAAGAAAAGGGAGATATGAATGCGCCTACACCATCATTATCAATTCAAAATTATTACATTTATTTAATTGAAGCATAATAAAAGCATAGTCCGTATAAGATAATATAAAATACTTCACGGATATCCAGTCTATTTCTTATTGGACGCTGGTGCTTATAATTGAAAATTGTAACCTTTTTAATATCAACTACTCTCTAACCTCAAGGGTTGGCTGAGAAGTCAGAATTTAAAAGTTATGAATTTGTTATTTAATTTATAATATGTCTTTAATTACTGAATTTTAAATAAAATATTTATATATATTTAATAACTTTTTAAATACAACTATAATACTAAGCAAAATTTACAAAATTCTCAACTCGTAAATAATATTGTAGCTTCGCTCCTGATGAAGATAATTGCAGGATATTTTAGAAACAAGTTGAAGTGTCACACTCATACAATACAGGGAGACAAGCCCACCGTTTCCACTTATCTGCTTTTGCCATTTGCCTTTTCCCTATTATTTAGCTGATACAGTAACTGAAATGTTACTTATCATGTTTGATATGTTACCCTACCCTGTAATAATATTTTTATATAATAATACTTTATTATAAAAATTAATTTTTTTAAAATTAATTTTTATATTATGTTATAATATATGTCATATAACAATACTTTGCTATAATATTTAAAAATATTCAGAAGAAATGATATTTTTGTAGAAAGCTTTGACTTATCTATAATTGTCCCTACTTAACTCTGCTTATCTCTCTCCAAATTCTAAAATTTTGTCCAACAAAAACCTTTAATTCCTCATAAAACAAAAGGATATATATATATATATATATATATATATATATATATATATATATATATATATATATATATATATATATTAGAATTTAATTGCTAGAATTTAAAATTTAAAATTTATGAATCTCTGTAGCGATATCAAATTAATATATTACAATAATTAAATTCATAATTAATAATTGTAAACCTATAATAAAGTTTTTAATATATATACAAGATTGATGTTAAAGATGAGTTAATGGTCTGAGTTTTGATTTAAAGAATTTGGTATTTACATGTGTGTTAATCCTTCACGTGTCCTTTTAATTGTTGGGTTTTGATTTCCGTCAGGTTGAGGGATGTTTATGTTCAAATATAAAATAGAAGAAATTCAGGATTAACTTGATTTACAACTATTAATTATAACGGATCTTTTTCGTGTTTCAGTTAAGAATGCATGGAACTTTGGAAGAATGCAGATAGGTCATATTTGGAGTGGTTCACTAGGTTGTTCAATATTATTTTTAGGACGAAGACGATGTCCGATAAATGGAGATGGAGTACGATGATTCCCCTCTATAAAAATAAGGGCTAATTATAGAGGGGTTAAGCTGCAAAGCTATATTATTAAAGTTTGGGAGAGGGTGATTAAAGTGAGGGCGGGAACCAATTTGTCCATTTCTGAGAACCAGTTCGTTTTCATACTGGGGCGTTCGACTATGGAAGTCATTCACATTGTGAGGAGATTGGTACGTAGAGCGGTATAGGAAGATGAAGGACTTGCACATGGTGTTCATTGACCTAAAGAAAGTATATGATAAAAGCCCGAGAGAGGTGCTCTGCATTGCTTGAAAGCTAAAGGGGTCTCAGTAGCATACATTAGGGTGATTAAGGATATATATGATGAAGCTAAGACTCAGGTTAGAGCGGTAGGATCTCAGAATACTTTACAATTATGATGGAGTAGCACTACGGATCAGCTCTTAGTCCATTCTTATTTTCCTCGGCGATGGACGCATTGACGAGACACACTCAAGGTGAGGTGGCATGGTATATGTTATTTGTTGATGACATAGTTTTAATTGACGAAACACATTCAACATGAGACGCCATGATGTATGTTATTTGCTGATGACATAGTTTTAATTGACGAGACGCGGGGTGGTGTTAACGAGAGGCTGGAGGTTTGGAGGCAGACCCTAGAGTTTAAGGGTTTCAAGTAGAGCAGGACCAAGACAGAATACTTGGAATGCAGTTTCAGCAATGGTACCTAGGAAAGAGATACAGAGGCGAGGCTTGATACAAGTCACCCCCAAGAGAGATAATTTTAACTATCTTGGATCCATAATATAAGGTAATATGGAGATTGAAGAAAATGTCACGCATCGAGCATGATGTATGAAGTGGAGGCTCACTTTCGGTGTCTTATGTGATAAGAATGTGCCACTGAGACTTACATGTAAGTTCTACAAAGTTGTAGTTAGACTAACTATGTTGCATGGAGCAGAGTATTCGCCAGTCAAAACTTTTCATACCTAGAAGCTAAAAATGGCTGAGATGAGGATGTTAAGGTGGATGTGTGAGCATACTCTGTTGGATAAGATTAGGAATAAAGTTATTTATGAAAATGTGGGAATGGATCATGTGGATGATAAGATGCGGTGTCACACCTCTATTTTACACACACCTACCCTGAAGGATAGTGTATAAGGGAGTTTTTCCACTTTAAGTGACATTATTCGAAATGAGATTATTTATGTATTTATAGTCTCCACTTGGGATAGTTTGTTGGTATCCCAAGTCACCGATTTTATTTTTTCTAAATCTCAAATCGAGGAAAATTCGAATTTTCTTTTGAAGTTTGCGAACCAGAAATTCTAAGTAAGAAATTCTGTTGACCTAAGGGAATGTCTTAGGCACCCCTGAATCCCGTGGTTCTAGCACGATCGCTTAAACTGTTATAAATGGCTCAATATCTGATTTTAATACATGCTATCATATAGTACAATTTTAAAGATCATTTACCGCTTTATTATTATTTTTTGCGAAAGTGAACGTCGTTTAAAAACGTATTTTCGGATCACGTCACATGAAATACACCCGGATCCTCGACACATTCTTATTAAATATTTCCGGATTTGGATTTGGATCGCATAAAATGCATACACGTATTTAGGAAGGTAAGATTATTAAAAATATGCTTAAAGTGGCTAACGTCTTTTTAACTTTGTGGGAGGCCGTAAAATTCGCTAAACGACACTCCCCAAGTTCTAAGGATTAAAGGATGTTTTCAACTAAAGTAAACTATATATGCTCATATTTAAAACAAATTTGAACTTAGGTGTCACAAATACACCACAAAAATCATACCCGTAATTATAATAATCTAATTCTGTGCTTAAGGCAAACTACGAAATATTGACCTTTTTACCTACTCTATATTCCTTATATACACATATCAAGAACAACGGTAACGGTAAAGTAAAGAGTTATTTATTTACCACAATGGACAAAGGATTAAAACTAGAAACAAGATAATTTACTAACAGTAGTACTTACTATTAATTAACAAAGAGAAGAACTCTTTTCCTCACTTAACTACAAATAATTAAATTCATTTAAGTAGGATTAGAAAATGTGACTTGGCACATCTCTTTAGCCAAGAAATCTATTCATCTTTTTTGTCTCATTTTATAAGATTAAAATCACTCAATTTAAGCCCATCTATGATGCGTTGCACCCCTCAATTAAAAGCCATCTGCATTCCATTTTATGAAAGGGTCCAATAATTAAAGGAATGATGCAATACCCAATTAAAAAGGATGACCTGAAATGGTGCATCTCAATTAAGACCGGCATTACTCAATGTCATTCTATGGCATGAAATTTTGTATTACTTAATTAAATTCATTTGATATAAAATGATGTAACTCTTCCTTCCATTTCTCTCATACTATAAATATAAATGAATGAAAACAATATTCCTCCAAACTATATATATATATATTAGGCCATGCTAATGGGGAAGTGGGGTTAATAGGTCATAGATTCACAATATTCGCATACTGTTCATTTTTCACTCTATTTTCTTCTTCGTACTTTCTTTGTATATAATAACTACTTGTGGACAATGCATAAAATCTGAACAAGAAGTTGAAAAATGGTAAGTTTATATACATCGTTACAAAGTCTCATGCATGAATTCTTCTTTGTACTTGCTTTGTATATATTGTTATAACAAGAAGTGGTATATGTCTTTTTAATGATTTCAATGTTGAGTAAAGCTAGCATACCAAATGTATTATTCCCTTTTTGTAATTTTTCTCTCATTAACTATGTAAATTACAGGCAATAAAAAATTATAGTTCATTAAAATAATGAAAGGCATGATTAGATGTGAAAATTGAAGAAATTGGATAAATGAAAATGATGAAAAGTCATCTTGCAACACAAGAGTAACATTATATTTGCGGATTGCCGGTTTCCGTTGTGGCAAACACATAATTATGCTCTCCATTGATTTGAGAGCATACCCATATATATAGCACTGTCATTTTTAAATTATAAAAAATATAGCGTTAGGGATTTGATTTCTTTCTTTTCATGACAAATGACACAAACAAAAGGGGAATTCGGAACCAAAGTGTTGTTAAATTAAAAAACAAGAACGTTTTTATGTGTTTTAAAAAAAATGTAACATATGTATATACAATGCCACTTTATGTGGTGTTGTATATTAACGGTAACGGCTCCGTTATTATACAACGCCACAATAGGTGGCGTTGTGTATATGAGTTTATGTACAACGCCACCTATTCAGGCGTTGTACAGTCTGCAACAATACAACGCCTGAATAGGTGGCGTTGTATTACCTCTTGGCCTAAATTCTCCAGCATTTCTCACCACTCGGGCCTAAATTCTACAGCATTTCTCACCACCCCGAGCGAATTATAAGAACTTATTTATATTGCCCGCTAAGTATCATATTAAATAACAATTACTTAAATAATTTAAATGATTAGAACGTATAGTAAATGGAAGTGTGAAATAAATAATTTCTACTATGTGTTTAGTTCATTTGTATGTTTTTTATTCTTATTAAGTTATGTTTGTGTTTGTGTTTGTGTTCTAATAATTTAAGTTTAAGTTAAATATTATGTATTAATAGACGAAATAATGAAATACTAAACAATAAACGAAATAATAAAATAAATGATGAACTAAAAAACGAAATAATAAAACAAATGATGAACTAAAAATTTAATATATATATTTAATTAAAAATTGTTTTTACAAAAAATATTATTTACAACATATACAAGATATAAAGTAACTATCTTGTATGTGTCCCGCAATGTGTGTGCTTCAAAGCAGCCGTCGGCCTCAGGCGCATCCCCGCCCGTCCAGGTACGCTATCAGGATCATCATCATCGAATTTCCTCCTAATAGCTGGATGTGGCTCAGGATGACATGCAGCAGTCGTGCTGTCAGGTCCAGCAGAATACTACATAATAAAGTAAAAATTAGTGTATAAAAGCACATAATAATTTATAATTAATAGTTTTATTATCTTACCATCATAGCGTATGGATCCTGTATGTAGTCATCTTCCGCATCGTCAACTGAAGCCTGAACAAGGAGATTATTATAATGTAATAAATAAAATAAGTTATAGTTAAAAGAAATTTCATGTTCAGAAGTAATAAACTCATACATGACCATGCGAAGAGCTCCCAAAACTCAGCCGGCGGCCACTGGATATATCCCTGGTCGGTGCACCCTCAGATGTGGTAGATGGGCCAGGGTAGTATGCACCCCAATCCGCTGCTTGAAAATTAGAGCCCGTGATCATTAATGGACCATGTGGGGTCATCTGTGAAGGGCCTGCAGTGTCGTATATACCAAGGCTGTAAGACGGAATGTCCGTCTCATCACCGGGAGCATCACCGGCCTCATCGGGAGCATCCTGCTGGACACCACGTCCTCGGGCAGCACGAGGTCGCCGGGCAGCACCTGGTCGTCGGGCAGCAGGTCGTCTGGCACCAGCAGGTCGTGGAATACCACGACCTCGCTGGTATGTGGCTGGATCAACATAATCAGCCTCCTGTGCCAAAAGCTGATCCGATCTGGCACGCTCTAGTGTCTCGGCAGCCACTGCCATGAATCGACGACCATAATCTATAATGGCTGCTGGATCGTGCGCATAATCCTGCATCTCCCGCCCCATACGGTGGACGGTATGCAATCCAATGGCCTGCACAAAAGTAAATAATGTAAAATAGGTTTAACTCACAACATTATATGTACATTATTAAATCTAACATAAAACTTACTAGAGCCTCGTGTCTCCCGGCGTATGAGACGTACCGCCCATCTACCTGATGCACTGGGTTGCCGACAAATAGACAGGACATTATACGATACCATGCTAGATACCCTGCAATAGGATAGTGCTGTGGAGGTGGGATCAATTCACCTCGGCTATCCCAAATGCCCAGCTGAGTCTAGAGCCATCCTAAAAAGGTGTCGTCCACCCTGCTACAATCATCCCTCTCATAATGTGTAGGATGCCATAAAGGATGAGGCGGTATAGGCTGCAGCATGCCAAACTGACGATAAACTCGCTCTGAGGCATGATGCTCCACTATATCTAGGCATGTGAGAGGGACGGAAGACCTCCAAATAGCCCGGCCTAGAGTACAGTATCCTGGGAGGGTAGCTAGCAACTCCTCACTATAGGGTGTCCAGATGAACTATCAAATAACAACACAAATGGTTAGTATTCGTAACACTAATTTAAACAATAACTGGTACGTTTAGTTAGATTTTTACCTGTGCATCCTCTAGGAAGTCTAACACATCCGTGACGGGTGGAAGATTATGATCGGTATCAAATCCCCGCGTATATCCACGCCGCATGACCCACCTGGCAGCTAAAGGAATGTCTGGTAATGCGACGTCAGCTGGTATCAGTGGAAAAGGTGGGCTGAGTTGCACAAATCGCTCCCAAACCCAAATCTAACATAGAAAGTTGATGTATACTGTGAGATAAACTATATTTAGGTAGATTTAACTGGGGGCACATATTTTCATTGAATATGTTCTCACCTGTAGAAGGGGTAGGAAGCCGCAGATATCTCTCTGTGTGCCCATAGAAGCCCGACACAACTGCCTGTACAGGAATGCGAGGACAGCAGCACCCCAGCTGTATGTAGCTGTATCCTCGAACTGTGTAATGTGGTGTAGAAACCGGAGGCTAACAAGATTACCCGAAGTGTTCGGGAACAAGACACCCCCAAATAAAAGGAGCAGCAGCAACCTAGTGTAGTGGCTCCCAACCTCCTCCTCTGAGTAATCAGTAATATGAGGGTGGAGCTGCTCCAGACGTTGTCTAATAGAGGTTAACTGTACCCGACTGATCCCAGCCCTATGATCAACGCCCTCCGGCCTCAAACCTGTCAGCATCTCTAGCAAATCCCAATACATTTCGCGGGGGAAATGCCTCATGCCCGACGGAAAAAGAACAGGTAACCCATCGGCTGGTAGGCCGTATAAAACCTCTACGTCCTGCAACGTAATAGTGGCCTCGCCAATGGGAAGGTGGAAGGTGTGCGTCTCCGGTCGCCACCGCTCAATACGGGCCGTGATCAATGAGTAATCCAGCTGTATCCGGCCAATCCGAATAATCCTGTAGAATCCCATCACCTCCAAGTGATGGACGACTCTAGGATGTAAATCTCGGGCACTAAGGAAATCCCACATTATATCGATCCGCCGACCCCGGAGTGTGTCGGTCAATAACTGTCCGTCCCATATATACTCAGATCGGTGTTGCGGCTGTAGGCCTAATAGCTCTAAGCTCCTAGGGTCAGGATGTATAGGCGCATCCATGTCGTCGACTGTAAAATTAAAAAATTTAATAACTTATAAAAGTTACACATTTAATAATTTAATTGTATAAATTGCTGATAATATCTATGTATTTTTTTTATAATTTAAAGTTACATTTTTAAATATTTTATTGTGTAAATTAAATATTTTTAAGCTCCCGGGCTCGATATTTTTGAGCTCCCGTGTTCGATAATGTCACGACCCGGATTTCCCACCATCGGGGTCATGATGGCGCCTACTAAATGGAAGCTAGGCAAGCCAAATATTAATTACATCGCCATTAATTACCAATTCTTATTAAGACTCATTATTAAAAACATATAAATTACAGCGGAATAATCAAAATTAGCGGAAGACTTAGTCAAATATGATAAAGAAAATCCAAACATGATACACTACCCAAGACTGGTGTCACAATACTCACGAACTTCTAAGAATAATACACATAATTGTCTGAAAGAAAATACAAGCTGTTTATCTCGATTACATGAGATAACAGAATGAAAAGCATAGATAGAAGAGACAACGGGTCCTGCGGACGCCTGCAAGGCTACCTCGTAGTCTCGGTAGTTGAAAAATCCACAAGTCTCTACTGCCGCTGCTGCTGTCCGTAACCTGTATCTGCGCAAAACGAGCGCAGAGTGTAGTATCAGCACAACCGACCCCATGTGCTGGTAAGTGCCTGGCCTATCCCAGCGAACTAGTGACAAGGCTAAGGCCAGTCACCCACCTAAACTTGTACAGTTACAATATAGACATATACATACAATACATTTATAAGGAAATACTCTACTCTGAAATAACAGTCGATAACTCACGATATCCAGAATAATCTAATCAACAGAATAAATCTTACTTTCATGTCTCAATTCCTCTCTCATTTCATGTCTCGTGGTAGGCGTACCACCCGCTCCCAACTATCACTGTAATTATATCTTGTGGTAGGCGTACCACCCGCTCCCAATTATCATAGTAATTATATCTTGTGGTAGGCGTACCACCCGCTCCCAAATATATCAATAATTATATCTTGTGGTAGGCGTACCACCCGCTCCCAAATATATCAATAGGCTACCGGCAACTATGGCCAATGCCAAGATTTAAGTCATTTTGTGGTCGGCGTACCACACGATCCCAATTCATAAATATATATATTACCGGCAATTAACCAATAATCTCTATATCAACAATATTTATAATTACCGGTTTTAAACCAATAATTGACAATAATTTCAATAATTTATCTTCATTACCGGCATAACACCAATAATTCGTAATCAACAATTTATTCATAACTGAATTCCTATTCCTACAAACTAGGATAGAACAAACACTTACCTCGAAAGTTCACGAACGATTCAATCCGTAGCAATGCCTTTTCCTTTCGAATTTGACTCCAATCCAACCGTATCTATACACAATTGATTTCATATCATCAATTCTACTTAACAAACTAGTTCATATTGCTAAATATGATTTTTACAACATTCGGCCCGGAATAGTAAAAATCGACCCCGGGCCCACATAATCGAAACTCAAGTTTCGAACCAAAATAAGTTCACCCAATCCTCTATGAGTTCAAATATACAATTTGTTCTTAAGCTCGACTCCAAAACGAGGTCTAGATCACAAATTCATTGAAAGCCCTAACTATACCCATTTCTCAAAATTTTCAACCAATTTACACATGTTTAAGCCTAAGAATTTGATTGATGTTGATGAAAATGAAAAAGACGAGTTAAACAATACTTACCCAATGAACTTTGATGAAGAAATGCCTCAAAGATCGCCTAAGAGCTTGTGGAGAAGAAAGGATTTTGTGAAAATGGGATAAAATCCCGTAAGTGTTCTGTTTTGGGTATTAATTCATTGGGCGAAAATTTACCCTACGCGATCGCGTGAATTGGGCTGCGATCGCGTAGAGGAAAGACTGGCCTCTTATGCGATCGCGTGCAAAAGGTTGCGATCGCGTGGAGAAAAAAATTGGAAGCTACGCGATCGCGTGAGGGTTGTTGCGATCGCGTAGAGGAAACTCACCGGGCAGCCTATTTGGCCTATGCGATCGCGTGAACATGACTGCGATCGCGTGGGGGAAGAACTGGAAGCTACGCGATCGCGTGAGGGATGCTGCGATCGCGTAGAAGAACTGGCCAATGTTGTGCGATCGCGTGGATGAGGCCGCGATCGCGTAGAACAAAATCCCTTTGCAGAAACAGCAGAATTTCTGCTGTGTTTTCAAATCCAAAAACACCCCGAACCACCTCCGAAACACTCCCGAGCCCTCGGGGCTCCAAACCAAGTGTGCACACTAACTCAAAAACATCATATGAACTTGCTCGCGCGATCAAATCGCTAAAATAACATCAAAATCAATGGATTGAGCCTTAAAACTCAAGAATTCTTTCAAATTTCATAATTTCCAAAATTTCCAATTTAAGGCCGAAATGCGTCAAACGACGTCCGTTTTCAACCAAACTTTACAGGAAGCGCTTAACCAATATATATGACCTGTACCGGGCGTCGGAACCAAAATACGAGCCCGATACCAGTACTTTTTAATCAAAATTCAGTTTCATTTTCCTTAAACATTTTCAGAAAACAATTTAACAGAAAAATTCTTTTACCGGGGTTCTAGACCTCGGATTTCAATTCCGGGCATATGCCCAAGTTCCATATTTTCCTACGGATTTTCTGAGACAGTCAAATCACGGATCCGGGTCCATTTACCAAAAATGTTGACCAAAGTCAACCATATCAATATTAATATCAAAATTCTTCAACTTTTTCACATCTTTCAACATAAATATTTTCCATCTTTGTGCCCGGACTGTGCATGCAAATCTAGGCAACTATAAATGAGGTTTTCAAGACCTCAAAAGCTCGGAATGATTAATAAAATAAGTGATGACCCTTTGGGTCGTCACAGATAATTTTTAATAACTTAATTTTAAGGCCCAGCGGCACCAAACTATTATTAATAGCTATGTGTATGCATATAATTATTAAATACATTTAGAATAATTGAATTGTCTAAATTAAATATTTTTGAGCTCCCGGGATCGATATTTTTGAGTTTCTGGATTCGATAATTTTTAATAACTTAATTTTAAGGCCCAGCGACACCAAATTATTATTAATAGCTATGTTACGCATATAATTATAAAATACATTTAGAATAATTAAATTGTTTAAATTAAATATTTTTGAGCTCCCGGGCTCGATGTTTTTGAGCTCCCGGGTTCGATAATTTTTTAGCTCCCGGGTTCAATAATTTTTGAGCTCCCGGGTTCGATAATAACTTAATTTTGTGTATCAAAATTATAAGCTAAATACTACACATTAATTTTGTGGATTCGATAATTTAATAACTCAATTTTAAGGCCCAGCGACACCAAACTATTATTAATAGCTTGTTACGCATATAATTATAAAATACATTTAGAATAATGAAATTGTTTAAATTAAATATTTTTGAGCTCCCGGGCTCGATGTTTTTGAGCTCCCAGGTTCAATAATTTTTTAGCTCCCGGGTTCAATAATTTTTGAGCTCCCGGGTTCGATAATTTTTAATAATTAATTTTGTGTATCAAAATTACAAGCTAAATACTACACATTACTACGCTACAAGGCTCTAAAATTTCCTATCCTAAAAAGAGTCTATGTTTTACTACGCTAAAAAGATCTCTATTTTACAACTAACAACTAATATAAATTACACAAATATGAATAAACAACTAACATTTCTAACAAGTAATCTAAAATATAAACTAGTTCGAAAAATAACATAAAATAACTAAAACTAAAACTAAAACTAACAAGTAATATAACAAGTTCGGAAACTAACAAGTAATCTAACAAGTTCGGAAACTAACAAGTAATCTAAAATACAAACTAGTTCGGAAACTAAAAAAAGTAGTATAAACATACCTTTTTACGGATGAAATATATTAATATAAAGCTTCCAAATTCGTCTACCCACGAAGTCAATAGCGTAAAACTATAACGGGACTTATATGTATAACCCGGGGGGACCAAAAAATTTTTTTTTTTTGTTTATCGTCGCTGTCGCGTGGGGGAGAGGGGGGGCCGAGGGTTTTTTAATTTGAAGAAGAAGATGAAGTGTGAGGAAGAAGACGGGAGTAGGGTTTTAATAATGGGTTCAACGCCACCTACTATGGCGTTGAACCTGACAGATTAGTTCAACGCCATAGTAGATGGCGTTGAACATAAACGTCCGTTATGTTCAACGCCATCTACTATGGCGTTGTATATACTTATGTTTTTGTTTTTTTTTTTAACCTACTTTCGATATAATTTTTTTTTAACAATACTTTGGTTCCGGATTCAACAAAAGGGGGAGGAGAGAGATCGATTGCGGCACCCACAAAGATAAAAATCAGTAGCTATCTATTGTATTTATGTTATTTCACTTTTTTCTCACGAAAGTCATACCCGTAGTTGTAATAATCTAATTTCGTGCCTAAAGCAAACTACTAAATATTTACCTTTTTACCTACTCTATATTCCTTCTATACACATATCAAGAACAACGGTAAAGTAAAGAGTTATTTATTTACCACAATGGACAAAGGATTAAAACTAGAAACAAGATAATTTACTAACAGTAGTACTTAATATTACTTAACAAAGAGAAGAACTCTTTTCCTAACTTAACGATAAATAATTAAATTCATTTAACTAGGTAGTCCTACAGTGTAAAAATTATTGAATAGTGCTAAAACTATATGAAAAATGAATGACAGTCATGTGATAGTCCTTTTCACTCTTGTTCAACCTAGCTAGAAGTATTTCATCCGCTCCTCAAAGCCACCGTACACAAAATAAAAGAAGAAACACCCATACTATGGGAATTACCTGACCAAAACCAAATAGAAGCTACCATTATGACTCATTCTCTATAAGTTAAATTAGATCTAATCACGTTAAATTTATGAACAGTACAATATACTAAATGAAAATGAAACTAGTACACCATTAACCTGCTTTCAACCAGAAAACAAAACAAACAAAATAAATACTCAAAAAAAATCTCTTTTTTTGTAAATTCTTTTGAACCTTACCTTTTCTTATTATTCCACCTAGATAAATCTAAATAGACAAATTGATTAGGCCGAATAATTTCATATGTATAAAAGTATCATTATTTGATTGATCTAAGTTCATGCAATTTATTAATAAAAATGAATAATTTATTTATTAATTATTAATATTTTCGTCAATCGTTGAATAAAATTAACTGAAAGGAAAACCATTTCGCCCTTTTTTATTTAATTTAATTTAATTACACGTCGTAAATCTATACAACAAGAATTATAAAGAGCCTTGAATACTAGAAGAAAGCACCTAGACCTAACAAGATTAAGTGAATATCTAAAACTGTGGTCATTTTATTTCGATCTTTCCAGACATAACCAAAGAAGGGAAAAGATTCTTCAAGTGTCTCAGGTCCCATAAGTGCATGATAAATGCCACCAAAGCCCAATACTGCAGAAGAAATTAAATGAAGTACTCTAGATACAAAGTATGGAAGATTATGTAACTATTCCAAAAATGAAAAGTTTGACACAATTGGGATTTTTTTTTTGCAAATTGAAAGCAGTTACTAATTCATGATCTCGCATGTAAAGAACGAAAACTTCATTCAGAATAAACTACCAGCAACTCTATATAATATATATAGTAAAAACGTGAAAAGAAACCATCTTCAGTAGAACATAAATTCAAGCACAAAAATGTTAATAACCACGTTTACCATTTTATGATTGTTGAAGAGATAGAAGAATAAAAAATGAGAGTCAAAAGCACGGACCTTTGCGTCAAGATTATAATATCGTCTAGAATCAATGGTTTAACTTGAACCCGCAGTCCGTATATCAGTATCTCTAGGTCTTTGAGAACAGCTCTCGGATCTCCGGAAATTGAACATGCAGTCCACAAACACAAACACAATCAATAAGAGGAAAAATACAGAGAAATATGAAATACATAGCTACAAATTACACCAAATCAAGTCTCAACAAGTTCCAGGAAGTTCAATTAAGACAAGTAGGCACTTAGACAGATAATCCTATCCAATCATACTTCTCTAACTAACATCAGATAAGTCTTACAATTGAATCAATTAAATATCAAGGATAACATGATTTGAACAGTTCAAGTAAGGTGGTTTTTCAACAATCTGCGCAAGTACACGCCCGTCACCTCGCGTACAAGGCATTTAAATCAACACATAATATCCTAGGGGAGAAATTTCCCCCGCGCAAGGTTAGACAAGTCACTTACCTCAATTCCGGTACAAAACCGCTAAGAAACGACTCTCTTGCCACGAGTATCCGACTCCGAGTGGCCCGAATCTAGTCAAACCAATTACACAGTGTAAATAACATCGCAAGTAACTAATTAAAAATGATAAAATTAAAGATATGGCGCGAAAGTGGGTGAAATGACCAAAATACCCCTGCAGCCATTAGCTCGGAATCAAAATATTTTTACGTTTTTGGAACCCTCGTACACTCACGAGTCTAGACATATAAAATTTATCAAAATCGGAGTTCGTTTGCCCCTCCGAATCATCAAAGTTTCTTCTATGAAACTACCCCAATTTTACATCCCAAATCCGAAATTAAAGGAAGAAATTGAGTTTAGATTAGTGAAAAATGATCACAAGGGAGTAAGAAATCGTTACCCAATAATTGTCAATGAAAAGCACGCGAGAAATCACTCAAAACCGAGCTCCCTAGCTTGAGTTTTTGTAAAAATGGTGAAACCCTCACGGATAAAGTGTTATATTCTGATTCTGTCTGCCCTGGTAACTCTATGCGATCGCAAGCCCACTGTTGCGATCGCATTGAATAAATTTTTACTCTCAATATTTCATACTATGCGATCGTAGAAATATAATGCGATCGCATAGAACCGTTGTCCAAGCTCCAAATTTACTACTATGCGATCGCACTTTATTCCCGCGATCGCATAGAACAAACGACTTCCAGGGACCCAGGGCCACAATACACTATGCGATCGCATAGAGCAAGGTTACAAACCTATGCGATCGTAGCCCTGTCTATGCGATCGCATAGAACAACTCAGAAGCTCAAATTCATTCTTCTATGCGATCGCATCACCCCTATGCGATCGCATCACCCCTATGCGATCGCATAGAGTATCTGGCTGCAACACATGCCAGCAACCAACAACACTTTAAAAATGCAAGAATTGGTCCGATTGGATCCCCGAATTCACCCCGAGGCCCCCAGGACCCCAACGAAAACCGCCAACCTACCCTAAAACACGATACAAACTTGTTCCAATCGTAAAAACATGCCCTTAAACACGGAAATCATCAAATTAAGGCGGATTCAAGCCTAAGTTTCAACCAAAACTTCGAAACCCACATTCTATCAAAAACCCGACCAAACAATGTCCGAATGACTTGAAATTTTGTAGACATATACAAAATCACCTAGCGAAGCTACTACAACTGTCAAAATTCCATTCCGACTTCCGGATCAAAATCACACCTATCGACCGGATTTCCAAAAATTCCAAACTTCGGCATTTCAAGCCTAAATGAGCTACAGGCCTCCAAAATACATTCTGAACGCGCTCCCAACCCCGAAATCACCTAACGGAGCTAATGGAACCATTGAATTTCTGTTCCGAGGTCGTCTTAACAATATTCCAAGTACGGGCCATTTTTCAACTATAAAGCTCTCATTTAGGGACTAAGTGTCCCAAAACACTTCAAATTCTAGAACTGAATCTCCCGGCAAACTAGAATAGCATAAATGAACTTAGAGGAACAGTTAAATTAGGGATCGAGGCATAAATTCAAAAATGACCGGCTGGGTCGTTACATCTTCCCACACTTAAAGATTCATTCGTCATCGAACGAGCATAGAAAACATACTTGGAGTGGTAAAGAGATGAGGGTACGCGCATATCCTGCTCGGTCTCCCAAGTCGCCTCCTCGGTCGGCTGACCCCGCCACTGCACCTTCACTGAAGCGATGTTCTTTGACCTTAGCTTCCTGATTTGCCTGTCCAGAATGGCCACTCGCTCATCAACATAAGACAGATCCCCGTCTAGCTGAACAGAAGTGAAATCCAATATATGCGACGGGACACCATGGTATCTCCGGAGCATAGAGACATGAAATACGGGATGGACTCCGGCTAGGCTGGGAGGTAAGGCCAGCTCATAAGAAACCTCCCCAACACGCGTCAAAATTTCAAAATGGGCCAATGAATCTTGGACCCAGCTTCCCCTTCTTCCCAAACCTCATGACGCCCTTCATGGGTGAGATCCGAAGTAGAACCCGCTCGCCAACCATAAAAGCCACATCGCGGACCTTCTTGTCCGCATAACTCTTCTGTCTAGACTGGGCTGCACGGAGTCTATTCTGAATCACCTTAACCTTGTCCAATGCATCTTGAACCATCTCAGTACCTAGCAGCCTGGCCTTGCCCTGCTCGAACCATCCCAAAGGGGACCTGCACCTCCTACCATATAGGGCCTCATACGGTGCCATCTTAATGTTGGACTGATAGCTATTGTTATAAGAAAACTCTGTCATTGGCAAGAAATGATCCCATGAACCTCCAAACTCAATCACGCACACACGGAACATATCCTCCAAAATCTGAATAGTGTGCTTAGACTGGCTATCCGTCTGGGGGTGAAACACTGTGCTCAGCTCCACCCGAGTGCCTAACTCCTGCTGCACGGCTCTCCAGAACCGTGAAGTGAACTGAGTGCCTCTGTTTGAAATGATGGAAACTGGAATACCATGCAGCCGGACTATCTCCTTGATGTAGATCTCCGCCAGTCGCTCCGATGAGTAAGTGGTGCACACAAATATGAAATGGGCGGACTTGGTCAGCCGATCCACAATGACCCAAATGGAATCAAAATTTCTCACAATCCGTGGAAGTCCAGATACGAAGTCCATGGTGATGCGCTCCCATTTCCACTCTGGGATCTCAATCTGCTGCATTAACCCACCCGGATGTTGATGATCATACTTCACCTGCTGGCAGTTGAGGCACCTAGAAACATAGTCAACTATATCCTTCTTCATCCGCCTCCACCAGTAATGCTGCCTCAAGTCCTGATACATCTTCGCGGCACCCGGATGGATGGAATACCGCGAGCTATGGGCATCTGCTAGAATCAGCTCTCGAAGATCATCTACATTGGGCGCACAAATACGCCCATGCGTCCTCATCACTCCATCATCCCCAATGGTGACATCTCGGGCATCACCACGCCGAACCTTGTCCTGAAGATCCTGCAAATAAGGGTCATCAAACTGCCGCTCTCTGATGCGATCAAATAGAGAAGACCGGAAAACCACACACGCCAGAACCCGGTTGGGCTCCGAAAGATCCAATCTAACAAACTGCATGGCTAAAGCCTTGACATCCATCACCATAGGCCTCTCCGAAGCTGGTAGACATGCCAAACTCCCCAAACTCTCCGCCCGGCGCTCAAGGTATCGGCAACTACATTGGCCTTGCCCGGATGATAGAGAATAGTAATATCATAGTCCTTCAACAACTCCAACCATCTTCTCCGACGCATGTTCAGGCCCTTCTGCTTAAGCAAGTGCTGCAAGCTCCGATGATCAGTGTAAATCTCACAAGGAACACCATACAGATAATGACGCTAAATCTTCAAGACGTGAACAATGGCAACTAGCTCAAGATCGTGGACATGGTAGTTCTTTTCATGTACCTTCAGCTGTCGGGATGTGCAGGCAATTACCCTACCATCTTGCATCAATACTGCGCTGAGTCCAACTCGTGAGGCATCACAATATACAGTATAGGACCCCGGACCGGTAGGCAACATCAAGATAGGGGCCGAAGTCAAAGCTGTCTTAAGCTTTTGAAAGCTCGCCTCACACTCCTCTGTCCACTGAAAAGGGACACCCTTCTGGGTCAATCTAGTCATAGGTGTCACACCTCCTTTTTCCGCTAACCCGCGAGGGCGCGATGGAGTTTTTCCAATTAAAGGACAATCGAAACGGGATTTATTTAATTAATTCAGAGTCGCCACTTGGGAGATTTATGGTGTCCCAAGTCACCGGTTTAATCCCGAATCGAGGAAAAGAATGACTCTGTTTAACAGTCCGCGAACCAAAATTCCGGATAAGGAATTCTGTTAACTCGGAAGAAGGTGTTAGGCATTCTCGAATTCCGTGGTTCTAGCACGGTCACTCAACTGTCATATTCGGCTTATTTATCGGATTTATACCATGCTTTAATTAATATGAAAAGTTCAACTTTTAACCGCTTTTAATATTATTATCCATTATTTTAATAAAAGAATTGCAACATCATGAAAATGCATTTCAAATCACGTCACAATCAATGTACCTGTGATTATCGACACATTTCGATTCTGTTGAGATTTGGATTTGGATCATATAAATATGCACCCGAATTTAAGAAAGTAAAATTATTAACACACACCTAAAGAGTCTAACGCGTTATTATTTTGGGAAAGGCCATGCAATTCACTAAACGACCCATCCCGAATCCTAAGTATTTCTAATATATACATTCATGAGGACCCACAATTTATGTGCATTTTATTTGGCGAGGCGTCTTATATATTATTTAAAGGCCAACGTAAAGCAAACTACCATTTATTTATTTATTTATTTATTTATTTATTTATTTGTCCTAAAATGTGGGATTTAGGCGTGAAGTTCAAATACTATGCATATGCTACTGTGTTTTCATAGTCCATACATGCAGGTTTCGGTTGTGACAAACCTTTCATTTTTCTTTCTATGATTTCCTATGGTCCATTTGAGATCCTAATTATTATAGCTGAAAAAATTTCAATGTCCTCGTTCCTATATAAGAAATTTATGGCTCACGCATGGACCGTTGCTACATAACTGAACGAAAAGTGGCTCATTCACAAATAAACCAACTATATAATTATTACCAAATAAAAAGCATTTTTTTTATTAAAAGTTTTATGTAAAAAATAAATAAATTATATATATATATATATATATATATATATATATATATATATATATATATATATATATATATATATTAAGATTGATGTTGCAAGATCAGCCAATGTCAATTACGTTCCCTTCTCGGCTCAGTGCTCACCCGCAAAGGCAGAATTTTACTTCCTCCTCCCAAACGCTTTTTGTATTCAGAGTCAATCCAAATCCCATACATAAAATTAATTTCCAATGAACAAAATTCAGCCAAAAGAATTATACATACAAATCACGTGAAGAAAATCTCATGCTTATTTCTTGGGTGGTCTAAAATTATGTATTAATCTATTCAAAAGCGCATCTAATATTAACAATGAGTTTATAGTAATGAACAAAACATTTGATATTAGGCAAATGAACAAATTTCACCAAATCTTGTAGCATAGAAAGGGGAAATCAGTAGTCGTTGTTTTTTAAAAATGAAATAAGTACCTCAACGACTTAAACAAACTTAGCAGGACCAAATAAATACTAAGAACAGCCACGAATTCGATTAAAAATGAAGCAAAATAGTAGAAAACAACAACGATCCGATCGAGACTTATGCCGGCATCGGAAACCTCACAACCTCGACGGTGACCTCAACGATTCTGAGTAGGAACTCAGTATCGAATCCTCAAATTATCACATTCAAACGAATGCTAATTTCAGTCTTACATGAAATATGCCATTACTTATAGCTAATTACTCACGATATTTTAACAAGAGAAATGTGAAATAAATGTAGGAAAATCAATAGACCTTGCTCAAAGAAACAATCAGCTACTTCAACTTTAGTCCATAAATTTCAGATCTACATTTACTCGTGATTCAAATGTGTTTACATACCTGTTTTATGAAATGGAACAGAAGAATAGTCAGTCGGCAGCAACTCAAACGCAACAGCAGTGATAAACAGAAGTTGCAACAGCAGGTAACCAGCAACAAACAACAGGTAAGGGCTAGTTCAAACCACCAGTACAGCAATAAATCACAGCAACACCAATACATACTAGAAACCAGTAAAATTTCGGCAGTAATTCAACTCAAATTCAAGGCCCAGGAGAGTTTTGAAAATCAAGAACTGAAATGCAAACCAACAGCTGTCCCACCAAATAACTTAAACCAACAGACTCAAAACCAATAGATTCCAGATACAATCAAACTTTGAGTACAGGACAAGAATAGAGAGTTTATCTTGTTTCTGATCTTAAATGAGCTAAAGGACTGAACTTTTAACTCAAAACAAAACAAAACAATGAGAAAAGCCGATGAAACAATTCTCTCTTTTTCTCAAATTTTTTTTTTCAGAATGCTCTTTTTTTCATTCAAAGTGTCCCCTTCTCTAATCCTCTGTCTCTCTTTTATATACGTTCAAAACACCTTTTCTCCTGATTTTAAGCCATAATGGGCAATCAATTAACTTATCTTTAACCCTTAAAATCAGTAAAAGCATTTTTCACTATTAGTTGTCTCTCTACTGCCATAGCCAAGAAGGATAGTTTCAAATACCTTGGAACGGTGATCCAGGGGGGCGGGGAGATAGACGGGGATGTCACCCACCGTATAGCGGCGGGGTGGTCGAAGTGGCGGCTTGCATCAGGAGTGTTGTGTGATAAAAAAGTGCCACAGAAACTCAAGGGGAAGTTTTATAGAGCTGTGGTTAGACCTTCCATGCTGTATGAGATGGAGTGTTGGCCGGTGAAGAAATCACATGTTTAGAGGATGATGGTTGCGGAGACGAGGATGCTTAGGTGGATGTGCGGGCTCACCAGGTTAGATAAGATTAGGAACGAAGTTATTCGGGATAAGGTGGGGGTGGCCCCTGTGGATGAGAAGATGCGTGAGGCGGGGCTTCGGTGGTTCGGGCATGTGCGGAGGAGAAGCCCCGATGCCCCGGTAAGGAGTTGTGAGCGGCTAGCGGTGGTCGGTGTGAGGCGAGGCAGGGGGAGGCCTAAGAGATACTGGGGAGAGGTAATTAGACAGGACATGGCCAGGATGCGTATTTCCGAGGACATGACCCTTGATAGGAAAGTTTGGAGGTCTAGTATCAGGGTTGTAGGATAGGAGCTTCTAGATTTTTCGTACTCCTTCCCCGGGGTGGGTGAGGCGTGGTAGGTCCGTCATAGATGATTAGTGTGTGTTCTCTTATGGTAGTCATTTCTGGTAGTTGATATTTTAATATCATTGCATGCCTGCTTATTTATGGTACATATGTCTTTTATGTTTAGATAATTTTTATGCGTTGTATGATGGAATAACTAATGCGGTTTTTGTTTTTGTTTGTTTGCCTTTCTTTTCCATGCGCCGAGGGTCGATTGGAAACAGCCTCTCTGCCCTCTCGGGTAGAGGTAAGGCATGTCTACATATTACCCTCCCCAGACCCCACCTTGTGGGAATATACTGGGTTGTTGTTGTTGTTGTTGTTGTTAGTTGTCTCTCTACTGTTTAATCCCACTTATCCTTGTCTTAATCAATCCTTTAGCAGCTCTTAATTATTGCTAATCCTATATTACCCAATTTACCCCATGTAACCTTAGTTTCCAACTATTAAAAACACTGAACATTCTACGATGATTAACAGTCCCAAAAAACATGCTAGTCGGATTCATTCAAATCAATTAACTCAAAACAAACTAGTCCAAATTCAGCTATAACTCAAACTTTTCAAAGTTTTAGCACATGAAAGTCAGCATCTATTCACTTTTGTTCAACAAGAATGATCAAGATAATCAAAACAAATTTAGTAGCAAATTAACACCTCAATGACATATGCTCAAATAAGCCAAATATGTATTAACAGTGAACATTCAGAAGGAACCAACACAACATAGTTTAAATTCATTAGAAAAAATCTAAGAAACACAATGTGAGTATGAAAGATTTAGACATATATACAGTAGCAATTATTCCGATCTTCATCTATATGTCCGATTACAGTCACATGTAAAGTATCGCATACATAATTGTAGGAAAATAACAACCGAATCAATTCCAATGAAAGTAAAAGAAGCTGAGCGCGGACAGACCTGACCAGAAACCAAGCCGGAACCTTCGACCCTTCAACGACTCCTTCTATTTAGGCCGGAATAATCAAATTTGAAATGAAATCAAAGCAGTTCAATTGAGGAAAATGCACGGTCTTGATCGAATCGAATGTGGCGTACCCAAAACTCACTTTAACCAGCAACGAAATACGACCAAGGAAGTTTAAGAAAGCTTTTAATGATATTTATTGTTGGTATTAGGACTGCCTTTATTTTATGGAAGAAGATGACGACTGGGTCTTGTAATTGAGGGTGTCTTTAACTAGATTCAAGGAGATGGGGTAATAGCAGTAAGGTCCGGCGGTTGCTTCTTATATAGGAGGCGGTCTGTTCCGACGGGTTGGTGGCGGAAGATTTGTTTCTCTTTGGTTGTTGGTGTGAAAGATATGGAGGAGTGAGCGGCGTACTATGATGTTTGGTGGAGTTCCAGCAGCTGGCCGGCGACTGAAAGGGGCAGTCGTTCGGTGTGGCCCGGTAGAACGGTGGCGATGGGGCTGAGGCCAGGGGTCTGCGGCTGGTGTGACATTAGGAGGAAGAAAGAGAGGGATCCTAGGGTTTCTATGTTTGTTTTGTTTATAAGTGGGGCGGGTCGTGTCATGGAGCGGGTTTAAGGGTTTGAGTGGATTGGGAAGGATTTTAGGAATTGGGCTTTGGGTAATAAGTAATATGGGCTGGGTGTTTTAATTGAAAACTGGCCCAAATCCGACTTACTCCAATTCTTTTCCTTTTCTTTTATTTTTTAAAGTTCTAAAAATAAAAATACAAACCTATATTTGATCAAATCATCCTAAAATACTAATTAACTCTAAATAATAATTATCACACATAATCAAATACCAAGATAAAAAAAAATCACACAATTTTGATATTCAACACTAAAAAAAAAAAGCAAAAATACATATTTTGTAATTTTCTATTTTTGTAAAATAAACTTGATTACTTTTAATGAATCCTAAATGTAAATGTGACATATTTTTTTGTATTTTTTTTATTTAACAAATAAATATGTATGGACAAATGCAAACAATAAAAGAAAAATATCACAAAAATCCACAATAATTGCAAATGACACAAAATCATTTTATTTTAATTTTTTTGGGAGTAATTCTCATATAGGGCAAAAATCACGTGCTCGCAGCTGCCCTTCTTTGCGCGGAAACATGAAGAGTTTTCGTGCAAAGATAAGTGAGCGGATACGAGCGATTTTTTGCCCGTTTGAGTACTCCGTGTGAAGCATTTTTTGAAAGACTTGACCGAACCTTTGCTTCAAAAGGTCTTCTACATATCCCTAGCAAAGAGGGAATCAGGTCAATGTAGTTCGGGAAATTTTGGTAGCTGGGACTACCATGGGACTGACACTTTGATGTTATTGTTGTTGATGTTGCTGCTATCGCTGTTACTGCTCATTGACTTCCTTATTACACCATGCTAAAACAAAATAAGAAGCCAGACTAAATTAGGTTCTATGAACTGTAAACTCTTATCTATATCTTCAACTTTGTTCTTGTTGCTGGGGACACGGCTTCCTTGATTTAAAGCTTGTTGGGGGTTCTTGATTTCTTCTTTGGTATTATTGAATTCTGCTTTGACCTTGAAATGTTTTCCTCTGTTCTACAAGCGGACTCCTAATCTTCTTCAACTGAAAATAACACCTCCGTCCTACAGGCGGGCTCCTGACTTCTTCATTTTGAAATAACAACCTCCATTCTACAGGCGGGCTCCTGACTTCTTCAAATTAAAATAACAACCTCCACTCTACAGGCGGACTCCTGACTTCTTCAATTTGAAATAACAACATCCATTCTACAGGTTGGGCTCCTGACTTCTTAAACTCAACAATAACAACCTCCATTCTACACGTGGGCTCCTGATTTCTTCAACTTAAAAATAACAACCTCCATACTACAGGCGTGCTCCTGATTTCTTCAACTTAAAAATAACAACCTCCATTCTACAGCCGGGCTCCTGATTTCTTCAACTTAAAATAACAACCTCCATTCTACAGGCGGGCTCCTCATTTCTTCAACTAAAAAATAACAACCTCCATTCTACAGGCGGGCTCCTGACTTCTTAAACTCAACAACAACAACCTCCATTCTACAGGCGGGCTCCTGATTTCTTCAACTTAAAAATAACAACCTCCATTCTACAAGAGGGCTCCTAATTTCTTCAACTTAAAAATAACAACCTCCATTCTATAGGCGGGCTCATGATTTCTTCAACTTAAAATAACAACCTCCATTCTACAGGCGGGCTCCTGATTTCTTCAACTTAAAATAACAACCTCCATTCTACAGGCGGGCTCTTGATTTCTTCAACTTAAAAACAACAACCTTTATTCTACAGGCGGGCTCCTGATTTCTTCAACTTAAAAATAACAACCTCCATTCTACAGGCGGCCTTCTCATTTCTTCAATTTGAAATAACAACCTCCATTCCACAGGCGGGCTCCTGATTTCTTCAACTCAAAAATAACAACCTCCATTCTACAGGCGGGCTCCTAATTTCTTCAACTTAAAAATAACAACCTCCAATCTACAGGCGGGCTCCTGATTTCTTCAACTTAAAAATAACAACCTACATTCTACAGGCGGGCTCCTGATTTCTTCAACTTAAAATAACAACCTCCATTCTACAGGCGGGCTCCTGATTTCTTCAACTCAAAAATAACAACCTCCATTCTACAGGCGGGCTCCTGATTTCTTCAACTTAAAATAACAACCTCCATTCTACATGCGGGCTCCTGATTTCTTCAACTTAAAATAACAACTTCCATTCTACAGGGGGGCTCTTGATTTCTTCAACTAAAAAATAACAACCTCCATTCTACAGGCGGGATCATGATTTCTTCAACTTAAAAATAATAACCTCCATTCTACAGGCGGGCTCCTCATTTCTTCAACTTAAAATAACAACCTCCATTCTACAGGCGAGCTCCTGATTTCTTCAACTCAAAAATAACAACCTCCATTCTACAAGCGGGCTCCTGATTTCTTCAACTTAAAATAGCAACCTCCATTCTACAAGCGGGCTCCTGATTTCTTTAACTCAAAAATAACAAGTTCCATTCTACAGGCGGGCTCCTGATTTCTTCAACTTAAAATAACAACCTCCATTCTACAGGCGGGCTCCTGATTTCTTCAACTCAAAAATAACAACCTCCATTCTACAGGCGGGCTCCTGATTTCCTCAACTCAAAAATAACAACCTCCATTCTACATGCGGGCTGCTGCTTTCTTCAACTTAAAATAACAACCTACATTCTATAGGCGGGCTCCTAATTTCTTTAACTCAAAAATAACAACCTCCATTTTACAGGCGGGCTCCTGATTTCTTCCTTGTTTTCTTTGAGAAAACTTTCGACAGTGGCAAAAGTTTTCTGCCCTAGTTTTGGTAATATTCCTTGTGGAATGTCTTTCTTCTATCATCGACATTTTCTTTCACCTGCTTCAAATCAGAGAAAATTTGTTAGTTTAAAATGCAGTGAATGGCCGTGCCACTCCTGCCGGGGATGGCTTTTCCTTCTTCATGTTCTAAGTTCCCGAAACTTGTCGGGGATGATGTTATTTACTGGGAATGATATTTCTGATGGGGGATGGTTTTTCCATTTATCCCTTCCTTTTTCTGTGTTTCAAAACTTGCTGGTGAAACTCAAAAATCACTTTCTTCAAAAGGTTTCATTTTCCTTCAATACTGCTGGAGATAGAAATGTTATCAGTTGGGGATGCATTTTCCCTTTTCCTTCCCCGCTTGGTGTTGTCCGATCATCTTGGGACTCGGTTGATAATCTATCAGAGTTATTCGCGTATCTTGAAAATCTGCTGGGGATTCTTTTGGAACTTGGTCCGTGATTTTCTCGACTGCATCTTTTAGGTCTTCTCCATTTCCTGACATTCCAGACCAATTTGGTCTGTCCTACCCTCATTTTGCTTCGCACCAATTCGGCAACTGATAGTAAGCTCTGAAAAGTCTTTCTCAAAATAAACTTGGACAAAAATCTTTAAACAAAGAAAATGAAAAGATAGAAAAAAAGGAAGCTTTCTGAACGAATGTTGAGAAAAAGCAAAAAGGAATTTATCTGAATGGTATAACCGGTCCCAACGATCACGATGTGCATTCCATATTAATCAACCCAGTCTATATGTATCAATCAATCTTTCTGATAGCCTCATTTGTTGAGGATGAACAGGTGCACGACTCTTTGTCAAATGCGGGTATTTTCCGCCACTCTATCTTGTTGCCTCATAGTGCCCTTCGAGGGGTTTTTTACTAATGAGACTCTCTCATTTCTCTCAACTCCCGTCGCCTTATGGTGCCCGTGAAGGTTTTCACCGATAAGACTCTCTCATTTTTATTTCTTCTCAGCTTTCGTCGCCTTATGGTGCCTGTGAAGGTTTTCACCGATAAGACTCTCTCATTATATTTTTCTTCGCTGGAGATTGGAATGGCACCAATAAGATTCTCTTCACTGGGGATTCTTTTGGCTATCAATTCCTTCAGCTTATTCCCTTTCTGTTGCGGATCAGCGTGTTACTCTTGGTCTTTACTTGCCTAACTGGGCATTTCCCGGATACTGATCGGGAGGTCTTTTTCAGACATCTCATATGGGTTTTTGTGTGCTTCTTAAAAAGAAAAGAGTATCAAAAATTCAAAATAACTCTAAATGGGTGAAATATTACAACTTTCGGAATCAAAACTCTTTTCATAAAAAATAACATAACTTCTGCCCCAGTTTCTTGTTTGGGGAAGGATTAACTTTTATTTACACTATGACCGAGCCGTGAGGCGCCTACGTATCCTACTTGAGGAATCAGGTCAAACGTAGTTCATTTGATTCATTTAAATCTTTTGTGACTTTCTTTTATTTATTTATTTTTTCTTTTCTTTTCTCTTTCCGTTATTCATTCCAAGAGAGGGATATGAAAGAATAAATAAGGCTCAAAGGGGGAAACAAGGGTTAAAAGTGTTTGGATAGAAGAAATAATTGCCTCCGTCATTTCATTATCCGATAAACACCAAGTACAAACAAACAAAATGAACCAAAATCATAATCAAAGAAATTACACGTAATATCTCTTGACTGCATCAGAATTGATAGCCATGTCGGTGCATCTTCCCTCAATATCATTTAGACATAGAGCTCCCTTGGATAATACTCTGGTCACAATAAGCGGTCCTTGCCAATTCGGGGCGAACTTGCCCTTTGTTTTGGCTTGATGAGGCAATATTCGCTTCAGCACCTGTTGTCCCACTTCCAACTTTCTGGGATGCACCTTTTTATTATATGCTCTTGCCATTCTCTTTTGATATAATTGGCCATGACATACTGCTTCCAATCTCTTATCATCCATTAAGCTTAACTGCTCCAATCGGGCTTTGACCCACTCATCGTCGTCAATTTCAGCTTCAGCGACAATTCGAAGGGATGGGATTTCGACTTCCGCTGGTATCACTGCTTCAGTTCCATACACCAACAAGTAAGGAGTTGCACCTACTGAAGTGCGGACAGTAGTGCGATAACCTAACAATGCAAATGTAGCTTTTCATGTCATTGCCTAGACCCTTCTACCATATTTCTCAATATCTTCTTTATATTCTTGTTTGTTGCCTCAACCACGCCATTTGCTTTGGGACGATACGGGGTGGAATTACGGTGTATAATGTTGAACTGTTGACATACTTCTTTCATCAAACCACTGTTAAGATTAGCGCGGTTGTCCGTGATAATCATTTTCGGAATCCCAAATCTACAGATGATATGGGAATGAACAAAATCCACCACTGCCTTCTTGGTCACTAACTTGAAAGTTTTAGTTTCCACCCATTTGGTGAAATAGTAAATGGCTACCAGAATGAACCTATGACCATTGGAAGCTGCAGGTTCTACATGTCCAATAACATCCATACCCCAAGCAACAAATGGCCATGGTGCTGACATTGTATGTAATTCTGTCGGCGGAGAATGAATTAAATCTTCGTGTATCTGACACTGATGGCATTTTCGTACGAAACTTATACAATCACGCTCCATAGTGAGCCAATATCCTGCTCAAAGAATCTTCTTCGCCAATACATATCCGCTCATATGTGGCCCACAAACTTCGGCATGTACCTTTGTCATCACTGTTGTGGCTTGACCTGCATCTATACATCTTGGCAATCCCAAATCCGGGGTTCTTTTGTACAACACTCCTCCACTAAGGAAAAATCCATTTTCCAATCGTCGAATAGCTCTCTTTTGATCTCCAATTTCCCCCCATCCCGAGGTATTCTTTGAGATCATAAAACCATGGCTCGCCATCCATTTCTTCCTCCACCATATTGCAATAAGCATGTTGATCCCAAACTTGAATATGTAACAGATCAACATGAATCTTGTCTGAGTGATGCAACATCGATGCTAGAGTAGCCAAAGCATCGGCAACCTCATTATGCATTCTCGGGATATGTCTGAATTCTACTGATCGGAAACGCTTAATCAGATCATGCAAACATTGACGATATGGGATAAGCTTCAAGTCTCTTGTTTCCCATTCACCTTGAACCTGATGTACCAGAAGGTCCGAGTCTCCCAAGACCAAGATGTCCTGGACATCCATGTCCACAACTAATCGTAACCCCAAAATGCATGCTTGGTACTCAGCCATGTTGTTGGTACAATAGAAGTGCAGCTGAGCCGTAACAAGATAATGATGTCCTGTTTCAGAAATAAGTACTGCTCCTTTTCTAACTCCCTTTGCATTTGCAGTTTCGTCAAAGAAAATCTTCCACCTAGGCTCCCTGGTTAGTTCTAACTCATCAATTTGCAACACTTCTTTATCTGGAAAATACGTCCTTAAAGGTTCGTATTCATCATCAACAGGATTCTCAGCTAAGTGATCGACTAGTGCTTGGGCTTTTATAGCCGTCCTCATCATATAGATGATGTCAAATTCTATAAGTAATATTTGCCATTTTGCTAACCTTCCTGTAGGCATAGGTTTCTGGAAAATATACTTCAATGGATCCAAATATGAAATGAGATAAGTAGTGTAGGAAGACAAATAATGCTTCAACTTCTATGCCACCCAAGTTAGGGCGCAACATGTCTTCTCAAGATGAGTGTACTTAACTTCATATGCTGTGAACTTCTTACTGAGATAATAGATGGCTTGTTCCTTTCTGTCGGTGATGTCATGTTGCCCCAATACGTAGCCGAAAGAATTATCCAAAACTGTTAGATAAAGAATCAGAGGCCTCCCGGGTTCAGGTGGAACCAACACATGTGGGTTTGACAAATACTTTTTTATCTTATCAAAAGCCTCTTGGCATTCTTAAGTCCACTTGACTGCAGTATCCTTCTTTAACAGCCTGAAAATAGATTCACATGTTGATGTGAGCTGAGCAATGAATCGGCTGATGTAGTTCAATCTTCCCAAAAGACTCATTACTTCTATTTTGTTCTTTGGTGCTGGCAATTCTTGTATGGATTTGATCTTTGATGGATCCAACTCAATACCTCGCCGACTGTCAATGAATCCTAACATTTTTCCCGAGGGATCCCCAAATGCACATTTGGTTGGTTTGAGCTTAATGTCATAACTCCGAAGTCTCTGAAAAAACTTCCTCAGATCTGCTACATGGTCCTCCTGACGCCTGGATTTTATGATCAGATCGTCTACATATACCTCAATCTCTTTGTGTATCATGTCATGAAACACAGTAGTCATTGCTCTCATGTATGTTGCCCCGGCGTTCTTCAAACCAAACGGCATTACCCTGTAGCAATAAGTTCCCCAAGGAGTGATGAAAGCTGTCTTTTCTGCATCTTCTTCATCCATTAGGATCTGATGCTATCCTGCATAGCAATCAACAACGGATCTAATCTCACGCCCCGCATAGTTGTCTATCAATATATGGATGTTCGGTAGTGGGAAGTTATCTTTCGGGCTTGTCTTGTTCAGATTGCGATAATCGACACATACCCAAATTTTCCCATCCTTCTTCGGTATTGGCACCACATTGGCCAATCATTCGGGATATCGAGTAACCCGAATAACCTTTGCTATCAACTGCTTGGTTACTTCTTCTTTAGTCTTTACACTCATATCCGTTTTGAAGTTTCTCAATTTCTGCTTGACGGGAGGACATGCCGGATCAGTGGGAAATTTATGAACCACTAGATCTATGCTTAAACCTGGCATGCCATCATACGACCATGCAAAAACATCTTTAAATTCAATAAGTATTTTGATTAGCTCTTCCCTGATACTCGGCTCAATGTGAATGCTGATTTTGGTTTCCCTAACATTATTCTCATCTCCTAAGTTGACAACTTCAGTATCGTTTAAATTAGGCTTAGGTTTTTCTTCAAAATGAGTTAATTGCCTGTTTATCTCTTCGAAAGCCTTATCTTCCTCATATTCTGAATCATCCTTAAAGTCGACCTTGTGCACAATTAATTCGGATTCAGATTGACTTCCTAGACTAGGTTGAAGATCCGTTGTGCATGCCATGCCATTGGTACCGACAAAAAGAGAACTGTTCAGAAATGAAAAGAAACAAAAATCAAAAATCAAGAAAAGAAAGGAAAAATTCGTTTTTATTGAAAATGAGGTATAACAGAGTTTCACAATACAAATAAAATCAAAACTAGATTACAACTCTGAAATAATCCAGGAAACAAAAAGAAAATCCAGAGCCTACTACCAAGACTCATTCCGGATGGGAAGATGAGTAGCCGTCCAATTGTTGGTTTTGGCCTTGGGCCCCACATACTGTATGTCCGCTTTACTGGAATCTTCCCCAGCTTCGATCATGTTGACATCAGCAAATAATCTTTCAAAACTCTTATCCAGATCTCCATCTGGTCAAGTTGACGGTCCGAGAATCTTTGGGTTCGACATCCTCCTAAAACCTACTTTAACAAAAGACCGGGAGAGGCGTGGAACTGGCTTGGGAAGGACCCAGACTTTCTTCTTCATTTTTTGAGCTCTCTTCACATCCGCTACCATCGGCTTGAACCCTAACCCGAATGTCTCCAAATTCTCAGGCAAAGAAACAGGTTGATGATACCTTGGAGTTTGGCCCTCAAACCTTTTCCTGGTATAAACCCACCGTTCATCATCCGAGGCGATCATGAAGGTTGAAGCTGAGATCCTGGGAAATGCGAGGTCTTCACCTTTGAAAACTTTGTCCACTGAAATGCCTTCGAATACTTGGTATACCCATGGTCCCTTGTCATTCTCTATTTCTATGAATGGCACCACGTCATCACTCATAATGCCTGTGCCATCATCCCCGTGCATTACTATTTCATGTCTATCCCACTCGAACTTAACTATCTGGTGCATCGTAGAAGGCACTACTTTGGTAGCATGAATCCAGGGTCGCCCCAACAACAGAGTGTATGATACGGCCACATCTACCACTTGGAATTCCATGGTGAAATCGTCCGGGCCAATGGTCAGTTCCAATATGATATCACCCACTAAACTAGTACTCCCTCCATCAAAACCTCTGATGTAGACGCCATTCTTACGGACTCTGTCATGATCAATCTTCAATTTGTTCAGAGTAGCCAAAGTACAAATGTTGGCACTTGAACTATTATCCACCAATACTCGGGTGACCACCGAGTCTTCATACTTCACGATCAAGTATAAGGCTTTGTTATGTTCCGTACCCTCTTTTTCCAATTCATCATAAAAAAATGTCACTCGGTTGACTTCGAAGATTTTATGCACTATCTTCTCCAAGTGATTTACATAAAGTTTTTCTAGAACATGGGATTCATTTAGGATTTTCAACAAGGCCTGACAATGATCACTGGAATGGATTAACAAGGATAGTAATGAAATTTGAGCTGGGGTTTTCCTCAATTGCTCCACAATAGAGTAGTCCTGGGCTTTCATCTTCTTCAAGAACTCCTCAGCTTCCTCTTCTGTTACTGGCTTCTTCACAACTGCGGGATTAGATCTCCTCAACTCTACGAGAGCAAAACACCGTCCCGATCAAGTCAAACCCTGGGCCTCACAACTAACTTCCTCCATTGACTTCCCTTTGTACATCACCATTGCCTTTTCGTACTTCCAAGGCACGACCTTGCTATCAGTTAGTGGCAACTAGGCTACCGGCTTTATGATGACCGGTTCCCTACAGACTCCTTTCACAATCACTATTGGCACAAACGACGCTCCAGACACTACCAACTTTGTTGTTTTTGGTTTCTCCGGAGTGGCGGATGGGCTTTTCCCCAATATTACTATTGGCTTGACATCCTCCCTCTTAGTTGGTACCTCCATTTCCACATTGGTCGATTTCTCTTTTGTATTGTCCATGATCATCATCACTGTCTGTGATGGCTTCTTGGGTTCTCCCTCTCCTTGCACAATCTCGATCATACGGGTTTCATGGTGGGTTGGTAGTGGGTTTTGGTTAATGTTGGGTACCTCGGGTGCCTGAACCTCAATCTTATTAGCATCGATAAGATCTTGTATTGCATGCTTCAGTTTCCAACATCTCTCAGTAGTATGTTCGGGAGCCCCCGAATAATATTCACATTTTGCTGAGTGGTCCAAATTCTGAGGTAAGGGATTTGGTAATCTGGGCTCAATAGGACTCAACAAACCTATCTGCTTCAATTTGTAGAATAAAGCAGTATAAGCTTCTCCTAATTCTGTGAATGTTCTCTGCCTTTGATCCCTTTCATTCCTGAAAGTCGGATTCCCCCGGAAACCTGGCCCTGTGGGATTTTTGTAGGCCCTTGGTGGTGGGTAATTGTTATGGTGAGCTGGGTAGGTATTCTGTGGAGTTGGCGCGCGCCATTGTGGGTGCGTTGGAGGTTGGGTGTATGCTTGTGCTTGATGGACAGAAAAATGTTGTTCTTGAGGTGGGTAACATGATTGTGGAGGATAATTCGGAATGTGGGGGTAATTTGGGTGAGGGGGTCTGAATTGGTGATAAGGGGGGAAGGACCTTTGGATCGAGACCAATTTCCAGCCTCTATCGTTGTGACATCCTCTCTTTTCTTCTTTTCGAGCGTACCTCCTATGCCGCTCTGAATAGCCTGTGTTGTTGCCTTGATCGCTGAATAACTCAATATTTTGTTAGTCTTGAGACCTTCTTCTATCATGCCTCCCATTTTCACCACTTCATTGAAGGATTTTCCCACTGATGTTACCAAATGACCGAAGTAGGTTGGCTCGAGAGTTTGTAGAAAGTAATCTACCATCTCCCCCTCTCTTATAGGAGGATCAACTCTAGCCGCCTGTTCTCTCCAACGAAATCCATATTCCCGGAAGCTCTCCCCTGGTTTCTTCTCCAGCTTCAATAGTGTGAGACGATCAGGCACTATCTCCAGATTATATTGAAAGTGCCCGGCGAAAGCTTGCGCCAAATCATCCCAAGTATACCATCTACTTGGATCATGCCTTGTGTATGATTCAAAGGCAGACCCACTTAATCTCTGTCCAAAATAATCTATCAGTAGCTCATCTTTTCCGCCCGCTCCCCTCATCTTGCTGCAAATTCCTCGTAGATGAGACATGGGATCACCGTGCCCTTCGTACAGATCAAATTCGGGCATTTTGAACCCAGCTGGCAGTTGTATGTCGGGGAAAGAGCATAAGTCTTTATAAGCCACACTGACTTGATTACCCATTCCATGCAGGCTCCTGAAGGATTGCTCTAGGCTCTTGACTTTCCGTATCATCTCATCCTGTTCTGAGCTCTTGGCCGGCTTTTTCACTAAGACCTCAAAGAGAGGAGTATAGGTGGGTGGTTCGGGTGCCCTAAACGTGGGTTTAGGGGGTAATACTGAGTGTCGTGAACCTGAATAACGACTCACTTGATGATCTGTGCAATGGAGCTGGGAGAGGTGCCATAAAGACAGGGACCTTTGGTGGAAGAGGGTTTCGATTTGGTGGTGGAGCTAGGTGGTCATAAGCATCCCTTCCCTGATGGTAATGATGGCCTGAGACTCTTGTTGAGGGACCGGGAGAAAGGTATTCTGGGGTAAATCCTGGTGGGAAGGTAGGAGTAGTGGGTGCTTCAGGACCCTTTTCTGCTTTGGCCTGCGCCGTCTGCATTTCGCTCATTTTCAACTGCATTTGTTCCTTTTTTTTTAAAGCTTCTTTGAGCATCTGGCTCATTGCCTTTTCTGACTCACTGCTGTGATCTGACCTAGTCATACTTTTAGGTATAGGTCCCTTTGATCTTTTATGATATATATGTGATGCTAGTATACTCTAACATTAACGGATATTGAAAAACAACAAACTTGTTAGTGTTAAAATTTTAACAGATATGGTAAAAGCACATTGGGGATGCAATGTCGTTATGCAATGAACCATTTCTATTATGCTTTTGCTCAGACCACATGCGTCATCTCGGCTTATCATTTTCAAGGGCTTCTACGCCTATCCATTAGTTCTCTCACTTCTTTTATTTATTTTCCCCTTTTTAATATAAACAGTGGTCGAATCTTATATAGATTGCCTACGTATCATGTTCTCGCATGAATAAGACCCTAGCGTAGTTCGTGTTAAACAAAACAAAACACAAAATTTCAGAAACCTTTTTATTTATTGACAAAATTACAAACCAACCATTCAATATGAAGACGACAAACTAGACAAGCAAAAGACTTGGACTAATGGTACATTAGGGCTTTGAGTTTTGGTGCCCGCGAGGCATCATTCGACCTTTTCGCGGCCGTTGGCGCGAGTTCCCTTTGTAAGCTTCTCAATTTATCCATGATTTGATGGACATAACCCATGACTGAAGCGAAGTGGTTAGGTCGGGGCATTTGCTCACATGCCAGGCACCTCATCGTGACGTAATGCCCAATCTCTTCAATTCTCCTTCTGACCCTATCTCTTTTGATAAGCATTCGCTCAATTTGTTGAGTTTTCATTCCTAGTTCTTGAGCGTTGTGGAAGAGTTGATTTTGAAGCATCTGCATCTGCTTCTCCATTTGGTCCATCATGTTATGACAATATTTCCTATTGGCCTGGAAGCTTCTTGTGTGTCGGGAATGACGTTCTTCCAGGGTGGATATTGTTTCTCTTAATGCGCAAATGCTTTCTTCATAGTCCCTTTTTATCTGTCGCAGCCGATTTGCTCTTGCCATTGTGCTCCTTGTCCATCTGGATCTGATCCTTGCTATCTTTGCTTCAGATATTTCCAAAGCCCTTTGGAAGTCAAAGACTTGATCTTCCAACCTTTCTATCAGTCTTTTATCCGATTGACTTCTTGGCTGGTTTTCAGCATCCTCTATTAATTGTTGGACTTGGGCTTTTAGCATCTCATTTTCTTGGGCTAGCTTGTTCCTTTTCCCTTTATCAGCATCAGATTGCAAGACATTTTTATATTTCAAATATGAAACTTGTTGTTTCAATCTGCCAATTTCTGCCCGATAACCTTCTTCTCTTGTCAACCAATTCCATTGTTCCCGTGATGATTCTGCAAAATTCTGAACATGGGATTTTTTAATTGTCCTCTGGTACTTAAGTTCCCTCCTATACCATGTGATGTATTCTGGCGCCACTTCGCCTTCTGCCCGATTCTGCACACATGTATCTATCTTCAGAGTTTGACATTCACTCCAGCTTTTTCGGACTACTGCTTCAGGGAACTGCCCACTGGGTCCAATTTCGATCACCTGACCGCCGAGATCCTCTTCTTTTGGGACTATTTAATACCTCCCTAACTGTCTCAATACTCTGTATGGCGCGTATGGCTGAATACTATTAAGGCCCATCACGTGTGATTCGGTGGCTGACATGTATATGATTTCATTTACGGGTAGCTACCCAAATGTCCATTCTATTCTGCTTACTGGAACTGAACGCAAGAAAGTCACCCATTCCGCGACCCCTTCTGGCAAATTGAACCTGTCGACCCTTGTAGGAAACTCTTCTATACAAGTCTTCCCTAATTACCCATAGCCCATGAATGAAGGACGATGACATAAGTGCTCAATCATCCACATTTGGAGTAACACATTACAACCCTCAAAGAAGTCCCCTCCAGCTTTGCAAATAGTAAGGGCGTGGAAGATATCTGCTATGATCATTGGTACTAGAGTGTTGTTATCTTGCTTGAGTAGAGTACTGACGACCCTAACAACCTGTATACTAATTTTCCCATCTTTCCTAGGGAATATCAGCAAACCTAAAAAGGTTATCATGAAAGCGATACACCTATGCTCTTCCCATTTCGACTGGTTCTCCCCACTGCAAATTTCACTTTCGGGATTGTTGAATCCTCCAAAATGACCATATTTGTCATATAGGAATGCCAAAGTATAGAATCCCTTTGATAGATCTGGGTTATGTACAGTCTTGCGAATCTTTATAGTATCTAAAAACCTGTGTATAGTCACGACCCGTGGCGCAATAAGATACTGGTTCTTCATAGGAATTTTTGGACCCCCAACGTATCCTGCCAATTCTTCCAGTGTTGGCGTTAGTTCAAAGTCTGAAAAGTGAAATACGTTGTGCGCTGGAGAATGAGATCAATACCCGTATGATATTCCCTCTTGGGTGAATGTTTAATAACCCAACTAAATCCCTTAAGTGCATCTTGACTATGTCTTGTCCTGACTGGCCCAAATTGCTCCACCACATGTTCAATTCCAAAGGGACCCTGTTTATAATAGTTCCGGATGAATTTTGACTCGTGCTCATTCTGCACATTTATTAAGGTGATTTAGATGAAAGAAAACTTTTATTTAACTAAAAAAAATTAATTTCTTTTTTTCAATTTGAAGAAAGGCAAAAAATTGGGGTTTCCACTATGGCCTTTCAGCACTTCAAAGACGGAGATTTTAAGACTGTAAGAATTAACCGACCTAACAAGTTTACCAAAGGTGGCCGTTTATGCAAAGTCAACCTTCCGGCGTTCCTTTTGGAAACATTTGACTGTTTTTGAAAACGGCATTACCGACTTATTCATGATGAAAGAAATAAAAATCGACAATGTTGTGCTATATATATATATTTTAAGAAGTTGGAGTTGCCTACGTATGTCACATCTGGTGAGAATCAAACCCGCATAGTTCGGTTAAATAAAACAAATTACATATGTAAATGAAACAAACTATATTTTTTTTATTATTTTATTGAAAAACAACTAAACTATATTTTTTTTATTTTAAGAATAAATCACACATTTTAAAAAAAACGTTTTTTTTTCTTTTTAAGTAAAAAAAACAAACTATTATGAAACTAATTTTTTTTCTTTTTTTCATTCTTTTTCTCAATATTAAAAACACGGTCAGCATGCAAGTCCGAAGCAAATAAATGCATAAACAAACAGGAAGCAGCAGGATGGTCTTTTCATTTTAGGTTGCCTGTCCTAGACGGACCCAACCCCTGTGTTGAGTCCCGTAAGTCAGATGCAACATGATAAAAATAAGCGTTCCTACTAGGGATCCGGCATGAAGTCAAGTTATTCTAGGTTAAAAATCTAGGTATATGTTCTAGACTGTGTACCCGAGCGGACAACTCGAGTCGGGGAGGAGGCAACGTACCGGGACCCGCGGGATCGTCCGGCTTAGTAACCCGTCCGACCTCTTTTTATTTAAGGGTATTAACACTAACAGAATAGGGAGTCTCAACCATAAGCACATCCCCGGAGGTGAGAAGAGAAAGGTTTCGGCACAATTTATATATACAGTTTAAATAATATCAAAGCAATAAAAATTATTATTTTGCACATTAAGCATAGATAATATGAAAATATCAGATAATAAAGCCAAAATACAACAATTTATCATAATCTTGAATTTCCAACCCTGAACTCGTGGTTTTGGGTTGCTTCCCCAGCAGAGTCGCCAGAGCTGTCACACCTCCTTTTTTCGCTAACCCGCGAGGGCGCGATGGAGTTTTTCCAATTAAAGGACAATCGAACGGGATTTATTTAACTAATTCAGAGTCTCCACTTGGGAGATTTATGGTGTCCCAAGTCACCGGTTGAATCCCGAATTGAGGAAAAGAATGACTCTGTTTAACAGTCTGCGAACCAAAAATCCGGATAAGGAATTCTGTTAACTCGGGAGAAGGTGTTTGTGACGACCCAAAGGGTCATCACTTATTTTATTAATCATTTTGAGCTTCTGAGGCCTTGAAAACCTCATTCTATGTTGCCTCGATTTGCGTGCACGATCCGAGCATGTAGCGGAAAGATTTTGTGATAGAAAATATGAATTCTATGAGAAATTTGGATAAAAATGATATTAATATTGATATGGTTGACTTCGGTCAACATTTTTGGTAAACGGATCCGGACCCGAGATTGGATGGTCAAGAGAGGTCCGTAGGAAAATATGGGACTTGGACATGTGTCCGGAGTCGAATTCTCTGAGGCCTAGAGCCCAAGTTATGAATTTTTCTATAAAATTGTTTTTGATGTAATTGTTAAAGGAAATAAATTAATTGACCTTGGTATCGGGCTCGTATTTTGGTTCCGACGCCCGGTACAAGTCTTAAATATTATATATGTGATTTATGTAAAGTTTGGTGACATTCGGATGTCGTTTGAGATGTTTTGGACCTTGAGTTCCAAGTTAAGAAGTTTTGAAAATCAAAAGTATGAAAATCATGAGTTTGAGGCTTGATTTGATTAAAACGAAGTGATATTGGCAATGTGATCGCACAAACAAGTTCATAATGTGTTTTTGAGGTTATGTACATGTTTGGTTTGGAGCCCGGGGGGCTCGGGTAAAGATTTGATAGGCCGTTGGATGAAATTCTGAATTTTTGAATTGCTGGTTTTTCACCCAGCTGTTGGCTTCGCAATTGCCAAGAATTTCTCGCAATTGCGAAGAGGACAGTGTAAGGCAAGGCTCGCAAATGCGAACCTTTATTGCAAATGCGAAGCACCCTTTGACCCAGCCTTGTTCGCAAATGCGAACAATTGTTCGCATTTGCGAAGGTCCCCAGTGCCTGCCTATGTTCGCAAATGCGAACAAAAGTTCGCAAATGCGAATATTCCCCATACTGCCTTGGTTCGCAAATGCGAACACTGCCTTATACTGTGTTCGCAAATGCGAACATTAGTTCGCAAATGCGAACATCCCTTTGTCTGCCAGTGTTCGCAAATGCGAACAAATGTTCGCAAATGCGAACTTCCCAACCTTAGCTTATTTTTCAAACTCCGGAAATTGGTCGGGGTTCGCAATTGCGAACCCATGTTCGCAAATGCGAACACAGAGACCTGAAAAACACGAATTTCAGTCATTTCTTCACTTTTTACAAAACCAAAACACCCATTTGCGATTCTTCAAGGATTTCTTCTTCATCAAAACGATTTTAAGTCATTTTTTACTTAATTCTTTCAATTCCTAACATCTTTAAACATGTTTTTCATAAGAAATCAAAGATTTTCATGGTAGAATTCTTGTTTTTGTTAGAAAATAAGGTTTTTCATAAATTGGGGAATTGGACCTCGAATTGAGGTCTGATTTTGAAACAAATCATATACATGAACTCGTGGGGGGATGGGTAACCGGATTTTGGTCCTAACCCCGAGTTCCGACCATGTGGGCCCGGGGTTGAAATTCACTATTTCGGGCAGGAATGTTGTAAAAGATGTATTTGGTCTTAAGAATTAGTTTGTTGAGTAGTATTGATGATATTAAATCAATTGTGTATAGATACGATTGGATTGGAGCCAAATTTGAAAGAAAAAGACATTTCCACGGATTGAATTGTTCATAAGCATTCGAGGTAAGTGTTTGTTCTATCCTAGCTTGAGGGAATAGGATTATGTGTTATGTGTTATGTGATCGAGTGTGGTGTATGGGCTGTGGTGACGAGCATCCATACGCTAGCGTCTAGTATGACCGTGAATCGTTGAAAAATGATTATTTTGAGATATATTACAGATGAATTGTTATTGTTTTCCCTTGTTGGGACTTGTTGTGAAGATAATTATTGGTTGCCCTTGATGGGACGGTTTATGAATTGTTGTTTCTTTCTTTGCCATTAACTGTGATTGTTATTTGGGTGAGGAAGAGTGATAATGCACGAAGGGTGATGCCGTGCCATGTTTATTTATTTATGCACGAAGGTTAATGCCGTGCCATGTTTATTTATTGATTATGCACGAAGGATCATGCCGTGCCCTGTTATTGAACCATGTACGAAGGATCATGCCGTACTATGGATGTGAGGATGAGAGTAAAATCACGAAGGGTGATGCCGTGTACTTTATTTGTTTATTTGGTGAGGATGAGAGTAAAAGCACGAAGGGTGATGCCGTGCAATTGCTTGCTATTTCTTGAAGTGATATTATTCGTGTTTACATTATACTTTGTTTTTCCTTGTGAAATTATTAACTGTGGTTAATTGTTGAATTCTTTAAGATATTCCTTATTGTGTTAATACTTGATTATTTCTTGTTATTTTGTGGTACACATATATATATTGAATTGTACAGGTTTATGTGAGTGTCTGGTCCTAGGCTTGTCACTACTTCGCCGGGATAGGCCAGGCACTTACCAGCACATGGGGTCGGTTGTGCTGATACTACACTTCTGTGCGTTTTTGCACAGGTCCAGGTTACGATCAGGAGCAACAGCAGCAGTAAATCGATTGCGTGGGAGTTGATCATATTTGAGACCGAGGTAGCTTGCAGACGTCCGCAGGCCCGGCGTCTCTCTCTTTATTTATGTTATTAGCTGTAGTCTCTTTGTTCCGAGACAAACAGAATTATGTTATATTTCCTTCGGACTTTTATGTGTAGTATTCCATAGTAGTTCGTGAGTTGGTGACTCCACGTCTTGGGTAGAGGATTTCAGGTATGATTTTCATCTTGAAGTTAGTTATTTCTATTTTTATAAAGTATTCCGCATTTATTTAATTAAAATTGTGTTAAAAACAGGGTAGTATGAATACAGTGGCTTGCCTAGCTACCACGAGTAGGCGCCATCACGATCCCGATATTGGGGGAAAAAATCCGGGTCGTGACAAGTTGGTATCAAAGCTCTAGGTTACATAGGTCTCACCACTCACGAACAAGCTTAGTAGAGTTTGAGAGGTAAGTATGGAGTCGTCTGTACTTGTCCTCCAGAGTCTATTGAGTTAGGAAAGAGTCTCTCATTTGTTCTTTCTTGTCGTGCGACTTGTTCCTCACTTACTGATTGAATTTCCATTCTGTCCTTTCGCGATGGTAAGGACACGCGCTTCTTCGTCCGCTGACCAGCAGCCCGAGCCCCAGGCAGCTCCCGTGAATGGTAGGGGCCAAGGCCGTATCAGAGGCCGAGGTAGAGGTAGAGCTCAGCCCCAGGCTGCTACTCCAGAGGTGGAGCCTCATATTGAGATTGACGAGGAGGTTCCGGTTCCAGCAGCTCCAGTGGGCCCAGCTCAGGTCCCAAGAGAGGCTTTATTTACCCCGGATCTCCGGGATGCTTTGGTCAGAATAGCGGGATTCATGGACAGCATTGCCAGAGCGGGTTTATTATCAGTTGCCCCAGCCACTTCTCAGGCTGGAGGAGGGGCCCGGACTCCTATTGCTCATACTCCGGAGCCAGTAGCTCCTCAGCCTCAGGCACCAGTAATCCAGCCAGCTGTGGCCACTCAGTCAGGTACCACAGCTCATGCCGGTGATGGAGCGGCCATGACTTCTGATTCGTTATGGAGGCTTGATCGGTTCTCCAAGTTATTTACCACTACTTTCAGTGGAGCCACATCAGAGGATCCTCAGGACTTTTTATTCAGTTGCCATGAGATTCTCAAGACTATGGGGATCGTGGAGACAAACGGAGTTGATTTCGGTACCTTCAGACTTGCAGGATCCGCCAAGACTTGGTGGAGAGATTATTGCCTGACTCGACCAGCAGGGTCCCCAGCTCTATCATGGGACCAGTTTGCGGAACTATTTATGGAGAATTTTCTCCCTGCTACTCAGAGGGATGTACTTCGGAGGCAGTTTGAGCGCCTCCATCAGGGCACTATGACAGTTACACGGTATGAGACGAGATTTATCGACTTGGCTCGTCATGCAGTGGTGATACTTCCCACGGAGCGGGAGAGGGTCCGCAGATTTATAGATGGGCTTAATCAGCCGATTAGACTCCAGATGGCTATGGGTGTGGGGAGTGACATATCATTTCAGGAGGCAGCCAATGCAGCACGCAGAGTTGAGATGGCTCTTACTAGGGGAGGCGGTTATTCTTCAGATAAGAGGCCTCGTCATTCAGGCAGGTTTGGTGGTTCTTCCTCTGGTAGCAGAGAATCCTTTGATAGAGGCCAGTCCTCCAGGCCTTTTCATTCCGCCCTTCAGGCCTCACAGGGTGGATCAGGTGATCGTGGTTTTCGGGGGAATTATTCAGACCAGTCTCCTATTAATGCTCAGCCTCTTCAGAGTGTTCGTGGAGGCCATTCGGGTCGTCAGGGCCAGCAGCCCTATCAGTCTAAGAGTTGCTACGGTTGTGGTGACCCAGGTCATTTTATCAGAAATTGCCCTCTAGCAGCGGGCAACTCTCAGCAGCGAGGTCCTCGTCCTATGATTCAGGCCCCAGCTGACCTCAGCCTGCCCAGCCAGCCGGAGGCGGGGGTAGAGATTATAGAGGTGGAGGTCGAGACCGTAGAGGTGGAGACCGTCCGGCGAGAGGTAGAGGTCAGCCAGTTGATGGTCGTCCTAGAGACGCAGCTCAGAGGGGAGGTGCAGATCCCCGATTCTATGCTTTACCGGCCAGGCCAGAGGCAGAGGCATCAGATGCCGTGATTACAGGTACTATTCTTGTGTGTGGCAGAGGTGCTTCAGTATTATTTGACCCTGGATCTACATATTCCTATGTGTCTTCCTACTTCGCACCGTATTTGGTTGTGCCCAGCTATGCTCTGGATATTCCAGTTTATGTGGCTATACCAATGGGTGACTCCATTGTAGTCGATCGGGTGCATCGTTCGTGCGTAGTTATATTTGGGGGTCTTGAGACCCGTATTGATCTGTTGCTCTTGGATATGGTAGATTTTGATGTCATATTGGGGATGGACTGGTTGTCCCCATACCATGCTATTCTTGATTGTCATGCTAAGACTGTCACCTTAGCCTTGCTAGAATCACCCCGATTAGAGTGGAAGGGTACCTCAAGCCACTCCGTTCTCACTGTTATTTCCTATATTAAGGCTCGACGTATGGTCGAGAAGGGATGTCTAGCTTATTTGGCTTATGTTCGTGATTCCAGCGCAGAAGTTCCTTCCATTGAGTCGATCCCTATTGCACGGGAGTTTCCGGAGGTTTTTCCTTCAGACCTGCCGGGCATGCCACCCGACAGGGATATTGATTTCTGTATTGATCTGGCATCGGGTACTCATCCCATCTCTATTCCACCCTATCGTATGGCCCCGCCGGAGTTAAAAGAGTTGAAAGATCGGTTGCAGGACCTTCTTGAGAAGGGCTTTATCAGGCCCAGTGTTTCCCCCTGGGGAGCACCTGTATTATTTGTAAAGAAGAAGGATGGCTCGATGCGGATGTGTATTGATTACCGGCAGTTAAACAAGGTGACTAGCAAAAATAAATATCCACTGCCGAGGATTGATGATTTGTTTGACCAACTCCATGGAGCGTGGGTATTCTCTAAGATAGACTTGAGGTCAAGCTACCATCAGCTGAAGATCAGGGCGGCTGACATTCCTAAGACAGCCTTTCGCTCTAGATATGGGCATTATGAGTTCTTGGTCATGTCCTTCGGGTTGACCAATGCCCCAGCAGCATTCATGGAGTTGATGAATCGGGTATTCAAGCCTTACTTAGATCCGTTCGTGATAGTCTTCATAGATGACATCCTGGTGTACTCCCGCAGCCAGGAAGAGCACGAGCAGCACCTCAGAGTGGTTCTTCAGACTCTGAAAGATAACCGACTATATGCCAAATTTTCTAAATGTGAGTTCCGGCTGAGTTCGGTAGCATTTCGGGTCACATTGTATCGGTGGAAGGTATTCGAGTAGACCCAAAGAAGATTGAGGCGATCCGGAATTGGCCTCGACCAGCTTCGGTGATCGAGATCCGGAGTTTCTTGGGATTAGCGAGGTTATTACCGTCATTTTGTAGAGGGTTTTCTTCTATTGCAACCCCGATGACCGGGTTGACCCAGAAGGGTGCCCAGTTCTAGTGGTCAGAGGAGTGTGAGGCGAGCTTTCGGAAGCTCAAGACGGCCTTGACCACCGCACCGGTGTTGATACTACCTACAGGTACAGGGCCTTATACGGTTTATTGTGACACATCTCGTACAGGGCTTGGAGCGGTATTGATGCAAGGATGGTAAGGTTATCGCTTATGCTTCGAGGCGGTTAAAGATACATGAGAAGAATTATCCAGTTCATGATCTTGAATTAGCAGCAGTGGTTCATGCCTTAAAGATCCGGAGGCATTATCTATATGGTGTGACATGTGAGGTGTACACTGATCACAAAAGCTTACAGTATTTGTTCAAAACGAAGGAGTTGAATCTACGACAGCGGAGATGGTTAGAGTTGCTAAAAGACTATGATGTTACTATATTATATCACCCAGGTAAGGCCAATGTGGTGGCCGATGCATTGAGTAGAAAGTATGCCGGCATGGGTAGTCTTGCATATATTCCGGTCAATCAGAGACCATTAGCTCTAGATGTTCAGGCCTTAGCCAACCGGTTCGTGAGATTAGACATTTCTGAGCCTAGCAAGGTGTTAGCCTGCACGGTCGCTCGTTCTTCTTTATTAGAGCGTATCCCTGAGAGGCAATTTGATGATCCTCATTTGCGTGAGTTGAGAGATACGATACAGCAAGGAGGTGCCACACAGGTAAATCTAGATGATGATGGGGTATTGAAATTGCAGGGGTCGAGTTTGTGTGCCCAATGTCGAAGGAGTTCGAGAGTTGATCTTAGCGGAGACCCACAGTTTGCGGTATTCTATTTACCCAGGCGCCGCGAAGATGTACCAGGACCTACGGCAACACTATTGGTGGCGCAGAAATAAGAAAGATATCGTTGCGTATGTCGCTCGGTGTCTAAATTGTCAGCAGGTGAAATATGAGCACTAGAGACCTGGTGGTGTATTCCAGAGGATTGAAATTCCCGAGTGGAAATGGGAGCGGATCACTATGGACTTTGTTACTGGACTTCCTTTGACTCGGAGGAAATTTGATGCTATTTGGGTCATTGTTGATAGGTTGACCAAATCAGCACACTTTATTCCAGTATCTGTCTCCTACTCGTCGGAGAGGTTAGCGGAGGTTTACATTAGGGAGATTGTTCGTCTCCATGGGGTGCCGGTATCTATTATCTCTGATCGGGGAACGCAGTTTACCTCGCGGTTCTGGAGAGCGGTCCAGCGGGAGTTAGGCACCCAGGTTCAGTTGAGTACAGCAAGCATTTCATCCTCAGACGGATGGCCAGCCCGAGAGGACTATTCAGATTCTTGAGGACATGCTTCGAGCCTGTGTTATTGATTTTGGAGGCTCGTGGGACCAGTTTCTACCATTAGCAGAGTTCGCCTACAATAACAGTTACCAATCTAGCATCCAGATGGCTCCGTATGAGGCGTTGTATGGTAGGCTATGTCGATCACCAGTTGGATGGTTTGAACCGGGAGAGGCTCGGTTGTTGGGTACAGACTTAGTTCAGGAGGCCTTGGATAAGGTCAAGACTATTCAGGAGAGATTGCGTTCAGCTCAGTCCAGGCAGAAGACTTATGCGGATCGCAAGGTTCGAGATGTAGATTTCATGGTTGGTGAACGAGTATTGCTCCGGGTATCGCCTATGAAGGGCGTGATGAGGTTCGGAAAGAAGGGCAAGCTCGGCCCTAGGTATATTGGTCCATTTGAGATTTTAGACAGAGTGGGAGGGGTGGCTTACAGATTAGCTTTGCCGCCTAACTTATCAGCCGTGCATCCAGTTTTTCATGTATCTATGCTTCGGAGATACCACGGCGATCCCACACATGTGTTAGACTTCAGTACTGTCCAATTGGACAATGATCTATCTTACGAGGAGGAGCCGGTAGCTATTCTAGACCGGCAGGTTCGACAGTTGAGGTCGAAGAGTTATCCTTCTGTGCGTGTTCAGTGGAGAGGTCAGCCTCCTGAGGCATCGACCTGGGAGTCCGAGTCTGATATGCGGAGCCGCTACCCACACTTGTTCCCTGACTCAGGTACTTCTTTCTTTTGTCCATTCGAGGACGAACGGTTGTTTTAGAGGTGGAGATTATGACGACCCAAAGGGTCATCACTTATTTTATTAATCATTTCGAGCTTCTGAGGCCTTGAAAACCTCATTCTATGTTGCCTTGATTTACGTGCACGATCCGATCATGCAGCCGAAAAGATTTTGTGATAGAAAATATGAATTCTATGAGAAATTTGGATAAAAATGATATTAATATTGATATGGTTGACTTCGGTCAACATTTTTGGTAAACGGATCCGGACCCGAGATTGGATGGTCCCGAGAGGTCCGTAGGAAAATATGGGACTTGGACATGTGTCCGGAGTCGAATTCGAGGCCTAGAGCCCAAGTTATGAATTTTTCTATGAAATTGTTTTTGATGTAATTGTTAAAGGAAATAAATTAATTGACCTTGGTATCGGGCTCGTATTTTGGTTCCGACGCCCGGTACAAGTCTTAAATATTATATATGTGATTTCTGTAAAGTTTGGTGACATTCGGATGTCGTTTGAGATGTTTTGGACCTTGAGTTCCAAGTTAAGAAGTTTTGAAAATCAAAAGTATGAAAATCATGAGTTTGAGGCTTGATTTGATTAAAACGAAGTGATATTGGCGATGCGATCGCACGAACAAGTTCATAATGTGTTTTTGAGGTTATATACATGTTTGGTTTGGAGCCCGGGGGGCTCGGGTAAAGATTTGATAGGCCGTTGGATGAAATTCTGAATTTTTGAACTGCTGGTTTTTCACCCAGTTGTTGGCTTCGCAATTGCGAAGAATTTCTCGCAATTGCGAAGGGGACAGTGTAAGGCAAGGCTCGCAAATGCGAACCTTTATCGCAAATGCGAAGCACCCTTTGACCCAGCCTTGTTCGCAAATGCGAACAATTGTTCGCATTTGCGAAGGTCCCCAGTGCCTGCCTATGTTCGCAAATGCGAACAAAAGTTCGCAAATGCGAATATTCCCCATACTGCCTTGGTTCGCAAATGCGAACCATTGTTCGCAAATGCGAACACTGCCTTATACAGCATGTGTTCGCAAATGCGAACATTAGTTCGCAAATGCGAACACTCCCTTGTCTGCCAGTGTTCGCAAATGCGAACTTCCCAGCCTTAGCTTATTTTTCAAACTCCAGAAATTGGTCGGGGTTCGCAATTGCGAACCCATATTCGCAAATGCGAACACAGAGACCTGAAAAACACGAAATTCAGTCATTTCTTCACTTTTTACAAAACCAAAACACCCATTTGCGATTCTTCAAGGATTTCTTCTTCATCAAAACGATTGTAAGTCACTTTTTACTTAATTCTTTCAATTCCTAACATCTTTAAACATGTTTTTCATAAGAAATCAAAGATTTTCATGGTAGAATTCTTGTTTTTGTTAGAAAATAGGGTTTTTCATAAATTGGGGAATTGGACCTCGAATTGAGGTCCGATTTTGAAACAAATCATATACATGAACTCGTGGGGGGATGGGTAACCGGATTTTGGTCCTAACCCCAAGTTCCGACCATGTGGGCCCGGGGTTGAAATTCACTATTTCGGGCAGAATGTTGTAAAAGATGTATTTGGTCTTAAGAATTAGTTTGTTGAGTAGTATTGATTATATTAAATCAATTGTGTATAGATACGATTGGATTGGAGCCAAATTTGAAAGAAAAAGACATTTCCACGGATTGAATTGTTCATAAGCATTCGAGGTAAGTGTTTGTTCTATCCTAGCTTGAGGGAATACGATTATGTGTTATGTGTTATGTGATCGAGTGCGGTGTATGGGCTGTGGTGACGAGCATCCATACGCTAGCGTCTAGTATGACCGTGAATCATTGAAAAATGATTATTTTGAGATATATTACAGATGAATTGTTATTGTTTTCCCTTGTTGGGACTTGTTGTGAAGATAATTATTGGTTGCCCTTGATGGGACGGTTTATGAATTGTTGTTTCTTTCTTTGCCCTTAACTGTGATTGTTATTTGGGTGAGGAAGAGTGATAATGCACGAAGGGTGATGTCGTGCCATGTTTATTTATTTATGCACGAAGGTTAATGCCGTGCCATGTTTACTTATTGATTATGCACGAAGGATCATGCCGTGCCCTGTTATTGAACCATGTATGAAGGATCATGCCGTACTATGGATGTGAGGATGAGAGTAAAAGCACGAAGGGTGATGCCGTGTACTTTATTTGTTTATTTGGTGAGGATGAGAGTAAAAGCACGAAGGGTGATGCCGTGCAACTGCTTGCTATTTATTGAATTGATATTACTTGTGTTTACATTATACTTTGTTTTTCCTTGTGAATTTATTAACTGTGGTTAATTGTTGAATTCTTTAAGATATTCCTTATTGTGTTAATACTTGATTATTTCTTGTTATTTTGTGGTACACATATATATATTGAATTGTACAGGTTTATGTGAGTGTCTGGTCCTAGGCTTGTCACTACTTCGCCGGGATAGGCCAGGCACTTACCAGCACATGGGGTCGGTTGTGCTGATGATACACTTCTGTGCGTTTTTGCACGAGTCCAGGTTACGATCAGGAGCAACAGCAGCAGTAAATCGGTTGCGTGGGAGTTGATTATATTTGAGACCGAGGTAGCTTGCAGACGTCCGCAGGCCCGACGTCTCTCTCTTTATTTATGTTATTAGCTGTAGTCTCTTTGTTCCGAGACAAACAGAATTATGTTATATTTCCTTCGGACTTTTATGTGTAGTATTCCATAGTAGTTCGTGAGTTGGTAACTCCACGTCTTGGGTAGAGGATTTCAGTATGATTTTCATCTTGAAGTTAGTTATTTCTATTTTTATAAAGTATTCTGCATTTATTTAATTAAATTGTGTTAAAAACAGGATAGTATGAATACAGTGGCTTGCCTAGCTACCACGAGTAGGCGCCATCACGATCCCAATATTGGGGAAAAAATCTGGGTCGTGACAGTGTTAGGCATTTCCGAATTTCGTGGTTCTAGCACGGTCGCTCAACTGTCATATTCGGCTTATTTATCTGATTTATACCATGCTTTAATTCATATGAAAAATTCAACTTTTAACCGCTTTTAATATTATTATCCATTATTTTAATAAAAGAATTGCAACATCATGAAAATGCATTTCAAATCACGTCACAATCAATGTACCCGTGATTATCGACACATTTCGATTTTGTTGAGATTTGGATTTGGATCATATAAATATGCACCATAATTTAAGAAAGTAAAATTATTAACACACACCTAAAGAGTCTAACGCGTTATTATTTTGGGGAAGGCCATGAAATTCACTAAACGGCCCATCCCGAATTCTAAGTATTTCTAATATATACATTCATGAGGACCCACAATTTATGTGCATTTTATTTGGCGAGGCGTCTTATATATTATTTAAAGGCCAACCTAAAGCAAACTACCTTTTTTTTTATTTATTTATTTGTCCTAAAATGTGGGATTTAGGCGTGAAGTTAAAATATTATGCATATGCTACTATGTTTTCATAGTCCATACATGCAGGTTTCGTTTGTGTCAAACCTTTCATTTTTCTTTCTATGATTTCCTATGGTCCATTTGAGATCCTAATTATTATAGCTGAAAAAATTTCAATGTCCTCATTCCTATATAAGAAATTTATGGCTCATGCATGGACCGTTGCTACATAACTGAACGAAAAGTGGCTCAATCACAAATAAACCAACTATATAATTATTACCAAATAAAAAGCATTTTTTTATTTAAAAGTTTTATGTAAAAAAATGAATTATATATATATATATATATATATATATATATATATATATATCTCATCAAAATTAAAATTGATGTTGCAAGATCAGCCAATGTCAATTACGTTCCCTTCTCGGCTCAGTGCTCACCCGCAAATTGAAATGTAAAGCAAAATATTAAAGGCAGAATTTTACTTCCTCCTCCCAAACGCTTTTTGTATTCAGAGTCAATCCAAATTCCATACATAAAATTAATTTCCAATGAATAAAATTCAGCCAAATGAATTATACATACAAATCACGTGAAGCAAATCTCATGCTTATTTCTTGGGTGGTTTAAAATTATGTATTAATCTATTCAAAAGCGCATCTAATATTAACAATGAGTTTATAGTAATGAACAAAACATTTGATATTAGGCAAATGAACAAATTTCACCAAATCTTGTAGCATAGAAAGGGGAAATCAGTAGTCGTTGTTTTTTAAAAATGAAATAAGTACCTCAACGACTGAAACAAACTTAGCAGGACCAAATAAATACTAAGAACAGCCACAAATTCGATTAAAAACTTAGCAGAAAACAACAACGATCCGATCGAGACTCATGCCGGCATCGGAAACCTCACAACCTCGACGGTGACCTCAACGAGTCTGAGTAGGAACTTAGTATCGAAACCTCAAATTATTACATTCAAACGAATGCCAATTTCAAGTCTTACATGAAATATGCCATTAATTATAGCTAATTACTCACGATATTTTAACAAGAGAAATGTGAAATAAATGTAGGAAAATCAATAGACCTTGCTCAAAGAAACAATCAGCTACTTCAACTTGAGTCCATAAATTTAAGATCTACATTTACTCGTGATTCAAATGTGTTTACATACCTGTTTTATGAAATAGAACAGAAGAATAGTCAGTCGGCAGCAACTCAAACGCAACAGCAGTGACAAACAGAAGTTGCAACAGCAGGTAACCAACAACAAACAACAGGTAAGTGATAGTTCAAACCACCAGTACAACAATAAATCACAGCAACACCAATACATACTAGAAACTAGTAAAATTTCGGCAGTAATTCAACTCAAATTCAAGGCCCAGGAGAGTTTTGAAAATAAGAACTGAAATGCAAACCAATAGCTGTCCCACCAAATAACTTAAACCAACACACTCAAAACCAATAGATTCCATATGCAATCAAACTTTGAGTACAGGACAAGAATAGAGAGTTTATCTTGTTTCTGATCTTAAATGAGCTAAATGACTGAACTTTTAACTCAAAACAAAACAAAATAATGAGAAAAGCCGATGAAACAATTCTCTCTTTTTCTCAATTTTTTTTTCAGAATGCTTTTTTTTTTCATTCAAAGTCTGCCCCCTTCTCTAATCCCCTGTCTCTCTTTTATATACGTTCAAAACACTTTTTCTCCTGATTTTAAGCCTTAATGAGCAATCAATTAACTTATCTTTAACCCTTAAAATCAGTAAAAGCATTTTCCACTATTAGTTGTCTCTCTACTGTTTAATCCCACTTATCCTTGTCTTAATCAATCCTTTAGCAGCCCTTAATTATTGCTAATCATATATTACCCAATTTAACCCATGTAACCTTACTTTCCAACTATTAAAAACACTGAACATTCTACGATGATTAACAGTCCCAAAAAATATGCTAGTCGGATTCATTCAAATCAATTAACTCAAAACAAACTAGTCCAAATTCAGCTATAACTCAAACTTTTCAAAGTTTTAGCACATGAAAATCAGCATCTATTCACGTTTGTTCAACAAGAATGAGCAAGCTAATCAAAATAAATTTAGTAGCAAATTAACACCTCAATGACAATTGCTCAAATAAGCCAAATATGTATTAACAGTGAGCATTCAGAAGGAACCAACACAACATAGTTTAAATTCATTAGAAAAAATCTAAGAAGCACAATGTGAGTATAAAAGATTTAGACATATATACACTAGCAATTATTCTGATCTTCATCTATATATCTGATAACAGTCACGCATAAAGTATCGCATACATAATTGTAGGAAACTAACAACCGAATCAATTCCAATGAAAGAAAAAGAAGCTGAGCGCGGACAGACCTGACCAGAAACCAAGCCGGAACCTTCGACCCTTCAACGACTCATTCTATTTAGGCCGAAATAATCAACTTTGAAATGAAGTCAAGTATTTCAATTGAGAAAAATGCACGGTCTTGATCGAATCGAACGTGGCGTACCCAAAACTCACTTTAACCAACAACGAAATCCGACCAAGGAAGTTTAATAAAGCTTTTAATGATATTTATTGTTGGTATTAGGACTGCCTTTATTTTATTGAAGAAGATGACCACTGGGTATTGTAATTGAGGGTGTCTTTAACTAGGTTCAAGGAGATGGGGTAATAGCAATAAGGTCCGGTGGTTGCTTCTTAGATAGGAGGCGGTCTGTCTGTTCCGACGGGTTGGTGGCGGAAGATTTGTTTCTCTTTGGTTGTTGGTGTGAAAGAGATGGAGGAGTGAGCGGCGTACTATGATGTTTGGTGGAGTTCCAGCAGCTGGCCGGCGATTGAAAGGGGCAGTCGTTCGGTGTGGCCTGGTTGAAGGGTGGTGATGGGGGTGAGGCCAGGGGTCTGCGGCTGGTGTGACATTAGGAGGAAGAAAGAGAGGGATCCTAGGGTTTCTATGTTTGTTTTGTTTATAAGTGGGGCGGGTCGGGTCATGGAGCGGGTTTAAGGGTTTGGGTGGATTGGGAAGGATTTTAGGATTTGGGCATTGGGTAATAAGTACTATGGGCTGGGTGTTTTAATTGAAAACTGGCCCAAATCCAACTTACTCCAATTCTTTTCCTTTTCTTTTATTTTTTAAAGTTCATAAAAATAAAAATACAAACCTATATTTGATCAAATCATCCTAAAATACTAATTAACTCTAAATAATAATTATCACACATAATCAAATACCAAGATAAAAAAAATCACACAATTTTGATATTCAACACTAAAAAAAATACAAAAATACATATTTTGTGTTTTCCATTTTTGTAAAATAAACTTGATTACTTTTATTGAATCCTAAATGTAAATGTGACATATTTTTTTGTATTTTTATTTATTTAACAAATAAATGTGCATAGACAAATGCAAACAATAAAAGAAAAATATCACAAAAATCCACAATAATTGCAAATGACACAAAATCATTTTATTTCAATTTTTTGGGAGTAATTCTCACATAGGACAAAAATCACGTGCTCACAATAGGTGCTGCGATCGAGGAGAACCCCTCTACGAAATGACGGTAATAACCCGCCAGACCAAGGAAGTTACGAATCTCGGTAGCCGAGGAGGGCTTGGGCTAACTCTACACGGCCTTCACCTTCCTTGGATCCATTCGAATACCCTTGCTCGACACCACGTGGCCTGCTACTGAACTCAGCCAAAATTCATATTTAGAGAACTTTGCATATAATTGCTTCTCTCTCAGAGTCTCAAGCACTACCCTCAGGTGCTGCTCGTGCTCTTCCCGACTCTGGGAATATAACAAAATATCATCAATGAAAACAATCACAAACGAGTCAAGGTACGGCCTGAATACACTGTGCATCAAATGCATAAAAGCTGCTGGGGCATTAGTCAGCCCGAAAGACATAACGAGAAACTCGTAGTGGCCATACCGAGTCCTGAAGGCAGTCTTCAGGATATCTGGCTCCCGAATCTTCATCTGATGATAACCAGAGCGCAAATCAATCTTGGAGAACACATGTGCGCCCTGTAGCTGGTCAAATAAATCATCAATACGTGGCAAAAGATACCAGTTCTTCACTATAACTTTGCTCAACTGCGATAGTCAATACACATACGCATAGAACCGTCCTGTTTCTTCATAAATAAGACAGGAGCACCCAAAGGTGAAACATTGGGTCGAATGAAACCCTTACCCAACAACTCCTGTAACTGATCATTCAACTCCTTCAACTCAGGAGGAGCCATGCGGTACAGAGGAATAGAAATGGGCTGAGTGCCCGGAAATAAGTCAATACCAAAATCAATATCTCTGTCGGGCGGCATGCCCGGGAGATCAGCTGGAAATACATCAGAGAAATCACGTACCACTGGGATGGAATCAATAGAAGGAGTGTCAACACTGACATACCTCACATAAGCTAGATAGGCTGCACACCCTTTCTCAACCATACCCTGAGCTTTGAGAAAGGAAATAGCACGGCTGAGGGTGTGATCTAGAGTACAACTCCACTCAATACGTGGAATGCCTGGCATAGCTAGCATCACGATCTTGGCGTGACAATCAAGAATATCATAGTGGGGCGACAACCAGTCCATGAACAGAATAATATCGAAATCAACCATACTGAGCAATAAAAGATCAGCTCTAGTCTCAAAACCACAAATAGTAACCAAACACGACTGATACACACGGTCCACAACCAAATAATCTCCCACCGGAGTAGAAACATAGATGGGGGCACTCAAAGAAACCCGAGACACACCCACATGTGAAGCAAAATAAGAGGACACATATGAAAAAGTAGAACCAAGATCGAATAGAACTGATGCCTCTCTGTGACTAACCAAGATAATACATGTGATAACAGAATCGGAGGCAACACCAACAGCGCGATCAGGAATAGCATAAAATCTGGCCTGACCCCTCTCTCGAGGGCGGCCTCTGGCACGCTGATCCCCGCCCTGGTTGGCTGCAGGTGGGGTTGAAGTTGGGGCTGGAACGATGGCCTGCTGACCATGTGAACCACGTTGAGGCTGCAAAGTATGTGGACGCGTTCCTTCTCTACGCTTGGGGAACTCCCTAACCAGATGGCGAGTATCCCCATACTAAAAACACTATTTGGGAGGACGCGGTGACTGTGACTGACCGACCTCGCCCTCGCTGGACTGACCCCTGGAGGTACCCCGTGCAGGAGGCACACTGGAAATTGAGGGAGCATAATAAGGCTCCTGAGGTGCTGGAAGAGCTGGAGTACTACCAGCTACTGGCAATGCTGAATGAACTGGGCAACCGGAATAACCCCTGCCAAAATGACCAGCTGCTAAAGTACGGGCACCAGAGAAATGACCCGACTCACGAGACCTCTAGGCCTCCCTCTCTCCTCGCTCTCTAGGGAGCATACTCTTGATCCGTCTGGCAATACTCATCGCCTGCTAATACGGTACATCTATCTCCAGCTCTCTAGCCATGCTGGACTGGATCGGCGGAATAAGGCCCTCAATAAACCTCCGCACTCTCTCCCGGACCGTGGCTACCAAGGCCGGTGCATGCCTGGCTAACCGGGTGAAACTGATAGCATACTCTGATACTGTTATAAAGCCCTGACGCAACCGCTCAAACTCCGATCGCCAAGCGTCCCTAAGGCTCTGGGGAACAAACTCCCTAGAAAACATATCAGAAAACTGTGTGCAGGTCAACGAGGCAGACTCCTCTGGACTATCCAACTCATACGTGCACCACCAATCATAAGTGGCCCCGCGAAACTGAAAAGCAGTAAAGAAAACCCTGCTGGTCTCCACTATCCCCAAAGCACAGAAGATATGATGACACTCCTCCAGAATCCCAATGCATCATCTGAAGCCAAGCCACTGAACACTGGGGGATCATATTTCTTAAACCTCTCTAATCTACGCTGCTCGTCCTCGAAGGTAGCTGGACCACCTCCAGGCTATACTGGGGCGGCAGGAGGCATAGTAATAATCTCTTGAACTTGCCCCACGGGCACTTGCTGCTCAGGTGTACCGGCTGCGGGAGTCTGGGCCCCTCCCCTGGCCTAAGATGTAGCTGCAGTGAGAGGAAGCAACCCTGCCTGAGCTAGAGTAGTATACATGCTCATAAACTGGGCCAGGGTCTCCTTGAGTGCTGGAGTAGTAGCAGCTGTAGTCGGTGTACCAGGTGCCTACGCTCCAACCTAATCCACCGGTAGTGCCTCAGTGGCAGCGCGCGCGAGTGCTGTGGCTGCACCTCGGGTGTGTCCTCGACCTCTACCACGGCCCTGGCATGTGCCTAATCCTCACGAGTCGCACGTGTCCTCCCCATCTATGAGAGAATAGAAAATAGAAGTTTAGATTTGGTGCAAAAATATCGCACGACAAGGAATTCAAAAGAAATGAAAAGTTTCCTAAATAGTTACATAGCCTCTCGTAGATAAATACAGACATCTCCGTATCGATCAGGGAGACTCTAAATAACCGGTCTGTTTCTCGTGACTCCTATGAACCTAGAGCTCTGATACCAACTTGTCACGACCCTAGTTCACGAATGGTGAACATGTCATGACGGCACCCAGTCTTCGCGACTAGTTAAGCCTAACACAATGCGGTATATACACTTTCATGAGCAAAGATAAGATAACAAAGGAATGATGTAAAAGAAATGTAATAAGTGATGCTCGGCACATACACTTCGCCAAATACCAGAAGAAACATAACTACCAAGACCCAAAAACTCACGGGCAACACAGACTAAGAAAGAATATAACTGTTGCTCTATACATCAAGAATGTCTATACAACGGAAATAAGGAATATAGCTGATATCACTAATGAGAATAGAAGAAGACTCCGGATCTGCGGATGTAGCAGATCATACCTCAAGTCTCCTGAAGGTCCTCCTAAATCACCTGTAGTGGGCCTGATCTGATGTACCTAGATCTGCACAACAAAAGTGTGCAGAAGAGTAGTATGAGTACACCACGGCGGTACTCAGTAAGTGCCAAGCCTAACCTCGGTGGAGTAGTGATGAGGAAGGTCAGGGCCCTACCGAGAAATAATAAGATAATGATAATAATAATATCAAACAGTTCAAATAAGAATAAGAATGAAATAACAGCAATGAATTAAATACTGCAACCGTCTACAATTAAGCTAACAAGGAGAAATCAACACAACAATGTACAAATCAACAAGTCCAGGATCTCCGGGAATAGAACCCGCAGTCCCTCTCTATACTCAGCAACTCAGGATCTTCGAGAATTGAACTCGCAGTCCATATATCAGTCTCACAGGATCTTCGGGAATTGAACCCGCAGTCCGTATATCAGTCTCTCTGGGTCTTCAAGAATCGAACCTGCAGCTATCGAATCTCCGGGAATTGAACCCGCAGTCTGTATCTCAATATCTCAGGATATCCGAGAATTAAACCCGCAGTCTGTATCTCAATATCTCAGGATCTACGGGAATTGAACTAGCAGTCCGTATATCAGTTTCCCCGGGTCTCCGGGAATTGAACCCGCAGCCCTCGGATCTCCGGGAATTGAACCCACAGTCCACAAACACAAACACAATCAATAAGAGGAAAAATACAGAGAAATATGAAATACATAGCTACAAATTACACCAAATCAAGTCGCAACAAGTTCTAGGAAGTTCAATTAAGACAAGTAAGCACTTGGACAGATAATCCTATCTAATCATGCTTCTCTAACTAACATAAGATAAGTCTTACAATTGAATCAATTAAATATCAAGGATAACATGATTTGAACAGTTCAAGTAAGGTAGTTTTTCAACAATCTGTGCAAGTACACGCCCGTCACCTCGCGTACAAGGCATTTAAATCAACACGTAATATCCCAGGGGAGAAGTTTCCCCCACGCAAGGTTAGACAAGTCATTTACCTCAATTCCGGTACAAAATCGCTAAGAAACGACTCTCTTGCCACGAGAATTCGACTCCGAGTGGCCCGAATCTAGTCGAACCAATTACACAGTGTAAATAACATTGCAAGTAACTAATTACAATGATAAAATTAAAGCTATGGCCCAAAAATGGGTGAAATGACCAAAATACCCCTGCATCCATCGGCTCGGAATCAAAATATTTTTACGTTTTCAGAACCCTCGTAATATCATGAGTCTAACCATATAAAATTTATCGAAATCGGATTTTGTTTGCCCCTCCAAATCATCAAAGTTTCTTCTATGAAACTACCCCAAATTTACACCCCAAATCCGAAATTAAAGGAAGAAATTGAGTTTAGATTAGTGAATAATGATCAAAAGGGAGTAAGAAATCATTATCCAACAATTGTCTCTGAAAATCACGCAATAAATCACTCAAAACTGAGCTCCCTAGCTTGAGTTTTTGTAAAAATGGTAAAACCCTCGCGGATGAAGTGTTATATTCTGATTCTGTCTGCCCAGTATTCACTCTATGCGATCGCATGCCCACTGTTGTGATTGCATTGAACAAAATTTTACTCTCAATATTTAATACTATGCGATCGTATACATATAATGCGATAGCATAGAACAGTTGTCCAGGCTCCAAATTTACTACTATGCGATCGCACTCTATCCCCACGATCGCATAGAACAAACGACTTCCAGGGACCCAGGGCCACAATACACTATGCGATCGCACAAATAGCCATGCAATCGCATAGAGCAAGGTTACAAACCTATGCGATCGCATAGAACAACTCAGAAGCTCAAATTCATTCTTCTATGCGATCGCATAGATTATCTGTCTGCAACACATGCCAACAACCAACAACACTTCAAAAATGCAAGAATTGGTCCGATTAGACCCCCGGATTCACCCCGAGGCCCCCAGGACCCAAACAAAAACCGCCAACCTACCCCAAAATATGATACAAACTTGTTTCAATCGTAAAAACACGCCCTTAAACACGGAAATCATTAAATCAAGGCAGATTCAAGCCTAAGTTTCAAACAAAACTTCTGAAACCTACATGCTATCAAAAACCCGACCAAACGATGTCTAAATGACCTAAAAATTTGCAGACATATCTAAAACCACCTAATGAAGCTACTGCAACTGTCGGAATTCCATTCCTACTCCCAGATCAAAATCTCACCTATCGATCTGATTTCTAAAAATTCCAAACTTTGTCATTTCAACCCTAAATGAGCTACAGGCCTCTAAAATACATTCTGAACGCGCTCCCAACCCCGAAATCACCCAACGGAGCTAATGTAACCATCAGATTTCCTTACTGAGGTCATCTTAACACTGTTCTGAACACGGGTCATTTTTAACTATAAAGCTCTCATTTTGGGACTAAGTGTCCCAAAACACTCCAAATTCTAGAACCGAACCTCCCGGCAAACTACAATAGCATAAATGAACTTAGAGGAACAGTTAAATTGAGGATCGGAGTGTAAATTCAAAAACAACCATCCGGGTCATTACAATTTGCTCATTAGAAGTTGATGCACCCACGAATGAGTGTTATGTATATGAAGGAGAGGATCAATTTGAGTCATGAAACCTAATTGTTTCCATAGTGCCTTAGAATTTTCACAACCCAAAAATATGTGTTTTGTAGTTTCATCCTCTTTGTCACAAAATAAGCAGGTAGCAGTTGGTAGAATTTTGATGTGATTCAAGAAAGCTCTTGTTGGTAATCTATTGTGACAAATAAGCCAAATGTAACTCTTGATTTTTGGGTGAATTGGTAGTTTCCAAATCTAATTGTAACTGTGATTTTGACTAATAAACTTATATTGATCTATTACTAATTGAGTATACATAGATTTAAGTGAAAAAGTACCATCGGGTGTATTTCCCCAGTATAAGAGGTCATTATTAATGGCTAGATTAGATATATAATTTGCATCAATCATATTCCTAGTGGTATGATCTAGGTAAAATGGAATTTTTCCTATTTACTAGCCTAATGGATCTATAATTTTAGAAACTGTAAGGTGTAATTGATCCTTCATCAGAGGACCATGAACCAATGATCGGAGAGATATGCCTTATTTAATCCAAGGATCTTGCCAAAGATTAATAAATTTGCCATTTCCAATTCTCCATTAAGAATATTTATCTAAGTTTTAGAACAATTATGACTATTATGTTTAAAAAGATACTTATTAGAGAGGATCCTAGACCACAGTGCTTTGGGTGAATGGAAGAACCGCCAAGCAAGACCTGCTAACAAAGCATCATTTTTAGTACGAAGTTTTTGTATTCCTAGGCCTCCTTGAGTTTTGTTTGTGGTGACCATATTCCAATTACTCAAATGCATCTTTTTCTTTGTTGACGTAGTTCCCCATAAGAAATTCCTCTGATATTGCTCCATTTTATTAATAATATGGTTAGAAAGTTTTATATATTGCATAATATGATTCGGTAGATTATTTAAAGTTGAGTTTATCAAAGTAGATCGACCAGGTAAAGTTAGAAAATTTGTTTTCCAACCTGCTAACCTATTTTTAAAGTTATCAAGAAGTTTCTAAATATTTTTTTGATAAAGAAAATGATTTGATTTTGAATTTATAGATAGAAATTTCAGAGTTGATATAAAATAAAAGTTCATTTACTTATAGAAAATAATACATAATAGCAATTATTAAAAATATCAATAACTATATGGCAAAATATAGTTATTTATATACTTTTATTTATATATGATTGTAATAATTATTTCTTTTTTAAAATTTAAATTATGCATTATGTACAAATTTTGAATTTTGAAATTATTTTAAAATAAAAACGTAAAGAAGAAAATAAAATAAACTATCAATTAAAATTTTGAAGCTATTTCTTCCTAATATGATAGTTTATATCAATAGAAAACAACCAAATATTTACTTGATAAAGAAAATAATTTAGTCGTACCTTCCTTAATAGAAAAGGATTCTAATTTGTAATTTTTATAATTTAAATTAGTGTTATTACAGAAGAAAATTCTCGATTTTTCAAAATTAATTTTTTGGCCCGAACAAGCAGTAAAATGCTCTAGTATATCAATAATAGAATGACATCTCTTTGTTGTAACTTTGGATAACTGTGAGCACGTGATTTTTGCCCTATATGAGAATTACTCCCAAAAATTCAAAATAAAAGAGTTTTGTGTTGTTTGCAATTGTTGTGAATTTAGTGTCATTTTTAAAAAAATAATGACAATATATATATATATATATATATATATATATATATATATATATATATATTTTCTTTTCTATTTTTTACTGGTTTGTTTTTGTTTTTCTCCGTATTGTTGGGATTTTCGGGATTGAGGTGTTGAAGCTACTGCTGGTTGTTACTGTTGTTGTCGTTGTATTTTCACCACCTTGTTGATTTGCCATTTTCCCATTCTTTTCAAAACCAGGTACATATCTCTTTCACTTGAAGCTGTAATGGTGAATTGTTGAAATAAAAAATGAAGATCTGGATCCGATTATTTGCTGTCCTGTAGTTTATGTTTAGTGTTGTTAATTTAGATTTGTAATTTATCTATTGAAGTATTCTGTAGTAGCTGAAAAACGAAAAACAAAAACATTGTAATAACTAGTAGTATAGTAGCAATAGTGTATCACATAGCTTAATTAGGTAATAGATCTTAAAACATGGGTTAGTTAATAATAATTTCAAAAAATCAGTTGGTTACTTACTCACAATAGATTCATAAGTCTTAATCACATATCAGATGTCATTTACACATAGATAAGCTTAAAAATAGGAAATGTTAGATTAGATAGTGCTTTAATCATGTTTTAGGTTAATAATCTGGTGATAAAACAAGCCATATTGAAATCAGTAGCATAATATATTTACGGATATTGATACAATTTAATTAGAACCATCTTTGTAATGTAAAAATGCCTAGTACATAACGAAACTGGTAATTTAAATATTCGTGAGTAGTTAATCAGTTAATTCAGATCCATAGTTAATTAGTTTAATCATTCTTTAAGTCCATTATGTAATCCGTCGCTTTCTCAAATTAGGTATTAACTGGTATTAACTTCAAAACGCTAGTGTAAGAAGAAGAAGTAGTTTGTTAGTTCTGATTTATGGTAATAAATAATTAATTTGTAGCTAATGTATGATATTGATTTCCTTCACTGAATAAATAAAAGTGCTTTCCATTTCAAATGTGTATCTTTGTTTTGTTGCTTCAATTGTTTCCAATTTTATTTAGTTTGGGCCCAAGGCATGTTATGGGCCTGAATCTCTGTATAATGCTAATTGGGCTGGCGATAGAATGCCCGAATCAGGTCTGGTTCTTTAAGAACCTGGACCTGTTTTTAATGTAGTAAGGCCTTATTCTGGAAATCCAAGCCCCATTGAATAACAAAATTACGGGCCTGGAATGTTTAAATATTAGAAATCGATTAAGGAAAAAACAAATGTAGAAAACATAGCCAAATACTAGTATTGAATCCTTTAATGAAAATTGGGATGAGCCTCGCCCGAATAACAAACACCGGGGCCCCCATTTAGTAATAAGATAACATAGTAGAACCGGAGAGGCTAATAGCAAATTCCATAGCCTCTCCCCAAAGTTAAAAGCCGATAGACGTTATTTAGGGCACGATGTTAATGTACTTTCCATTGAACGAGTGTGCACTTGGTGCGACTTAAATCCAAATCTCGGCAAAGCTGAAATACACCGAAAGTCATAGGCGTACTGGTTGCGGTATGACTCGAGGCGTGTTTTCGCGATGCCGCAAATTCTTTAAAATAATACCTAATGTAAAAAGAATTATATGTTGTTTAAAATCTATAATTGAGTCAAACAAGAGTCGGGAACGACAATTGAGCGACCGTGCTAAAACCACGGAACCCGGGAATGCCTAACACCTTCTCCGGGTTAACAGAGTTCCTTAACCAGATCTTTGTTTCGCAGACATTTTTGAAAGAGTCAATTTCCTCGGATTCGGGATTAACCGGTGACTTGGGACACCATTATCTTTCCCAAGTGGCGACTCTGATTAATCTCAATAAAATCCCGAACCGATTGTCCTTTAATTGGAAAAACTCCTTCCCTTACGTTATTTTTATCCGTTTCGGATATTTGAGCGTCGGGGTATACCCTACGAGCGTATTTATATTTATGCTTATGTGGGGTAGTAAAAAGGGAGGTGTGACAGCTCTGGCGACTCTGCTGGGGATAAGTAACCCGAAACTTCGGTTCAGGGTTTAAGAATTCGAGCTCAGTTAAAATTGCTGTTTTTGCTTATACCTGATTTCCTTATATGTTTTGATTAATGTGCTACATGTTTACCGCTTTGAAATTGCGTGAACTGTATATATAAAATTGTGCCGAAAACCCTTCTCTTCTTATCTCCGGGGATGTGCTTACTGGTTGAGACTCCCCTTTCTGTTAGTGTCAATACCAAATATAAGGAAAAAGAGGCCGGATAAGTTACAAAGCCGATTGACTCCGCGGGTCACCGGTACGTAGCCCCCTCCTCGATCCGAGTTGTCCGCTCGGGTACACGGTCTAGTACCGATGAAAACATCAGGATATTGAGCCTAGATTTAGGACGTTTATTTGCATCATATCTGACTTAGGGGACTCAACACAGGGGTTGGGTCCGTCTAGGACAGGTGACCCGGTATTGAAAAGACCGAGCATGTTATATGTTGCATTTATTTGTCCTATTATGCTGATTGGCTAAATTTCTGAAAACAAAAAGAGAGGAAATTTTAGAATAGAAAAATATCGACATATTGACGAATTGTTGTCGAAATTTTAAAAAATTTGAAAAATAGGTGGAACAATTTTTGTTGAAATAAATTGGTCAGATAATCTGACCGAACTACGCAGGTTTGATTCTCGCCATTAGGTGGGATACGTAGGCAACCCTCATCGGGTCCAACCACCCCTTTTAAAAAATCAAAAAGAAATGTGCGTTTAATTTTGTCAATAAAATCAAAGTGATGCCGTTTTTGCAAATAGCCGAATGTTTTGAAAGGACGCCGGAAGGCTGTTTTGCAAAAATAGCCACTTTGAAACATTTTTAATAATTTGCGGGCACAGCTTTGAAATATTCCAAGTGGAAATGTTGCAAGGCCATAGCCGCAAAATCAAGTCGGGGTACACACCCCTTTTTGTAAAAATAACAAAAAAATGTCAAATTTTTTATTTTTATTATAAATAAGTCGGGTGATGCTATTCTTGATTAAAATAAGCCGAATGTCCCTCAAAAGGACGCCGGAAGGCCGTTTTTGCAAGAATAGCCACTTTGAGTCATTTTAATTAATTTGCGGGCATAGCCTTGAAATATTCCCTCGCGGAAATGTCGAAAGGCTGTATCCGGAAAATTAAGTTTGAGTCATTGCTCAACTTTTCAAAAATATCCACTTTATCAAATAAGCCATTAGATGGCCGGAATTTTGCTGAAATAGCCACATTTTTGCATTTTAACTTCCTCATCTTGTGTTGGCCTGTGTCGGTGCTGAACGATGCCCCATAGGCCCCCAGGATAAAAAAATTTGAAAAAAAGAGCCACTTTATCTAAATAAGCCATTACATGGCCAATTTATGAAAAATAGTCTTGTGTTGGTTTATGGTGATGTCGAACGATGCCCCATGAGCCACAGGATAAAAAAAATTCAATCTTATTTTTCTTAAACAAAATTTTGCAAAAATAGTCATTTTGTCAAATAAGCCATTATGTGGCCAATTTTGTAGAAATAGTCATAATTGACGCCAAAAATATTCTTATTCTTGTAGAAATCTCCTGCACAAGTTTACAGTTGGAGTCGGCTTCTATAATTTTCCTTCAAAGAAAAAGAAAAAGAAAATCGAATAAACATCTCTTTATTTCTTGCATTAATTTGCAAGAACTACGCTCGGTCTGATTCATGCGGGGTCATGATACGTAGGCAATCCACATAGGATTCGACCATATCCATTTCCATTTCCATAAAAAAAAATGAAAAATGAAAATGAAAAAAAAAATGAAAAAAAAAATCACAAAAAGGAAAAAAGAAAAGAAAATAGAAAATAGCAAAAAAAAAGGAAATCAATAAGCGGAATACCTTAATGCTGACATGCTGGCTTCGTTTTGTTGTGTCCATTTTCAGAAAGGTGGTTGGTTGTGGTTCCAAAATAACTCTTCCCTATAATACAACGTCAGAGGACAATGGCAGAGAATCTCAAGACTGAGTGGGTTGGTACCGGTACCCGACAACAGCTGGTTGAACGGAACCACATGTTAGTAGAAGAAGTCAAAATATTAAGACAACACGTGGCTGAAATGTATCGGGCATGGATGGATGGAAAAATACCACCCCCGCCACCACCTAGTTTCATGGACCCGGTCCTTACACCGAACCCGATGCCAAATATACCTGCCTATCGCAGCCTTTCTAGCCACTCGAGTAGCTCAATTACTCGTCCCCCAGCTATGCTTTCCCAACACTACTTCTATCCCCAACCCCACTACTCTTCCCGGGGCACCCAAAATCGTACTTCACCTTCCAGGTACCCAATTCCACAAAAAGCCTACCAACCCCCACAAACATACCGGAAACCCCCTGGGTCAGGTTTCAAGCCAAACAAGGCGTTTAGGGAGGAAAGGTTGCTGAAGCGAGAAAAGGCTTTCACCCCTATCGGAGAATCTTATGCGAGTTTGTTCGAAAGGTTGAATCATGTTGGCTTGATTAAGCCGCTCGCCGGATGTATTCCAAACCCTCTTGCAATAAGCTTCGATCCTGCTGCACGATGTGTATACCACTCCAATGCTCAGGGGTATGATGTTGAAAGATGTTGGAATTTGAAAGAGGAAATAGAAAGAATGATTCAGGCAGGAATGATTGCGGTCCAAGACACTGGCACCCTGAACATTACACAAGATCCTCTACCTGCATGTGACGTTGCACATTTTGTGGGGACGATGCCCGATGACGAGGGTGAAGAGATTTTTCTTTGGAAGCCGAGGATATTGAAATAGAAAGCGATCTTAATGCAGAATACGGTGGCTAAGATGCCATGCTTGTCAATTGGGAAGGTGCTCAACTCTTGGAGTTTTGGTAGTTTTATTTTGGTGTCGTTTCTGTTACCCGGGTTATTTCGGGGTTGTAATCCGGACGTTGTCTTGAGAGTCAAAACCCTTCTATCTTTGCTTTGTTTAGTAATAAAAATTGTTTAGTGCCGTCTAGGTTTGTAATTCTAGTCTAGTCTGTTCGTTTTGTTGTTGTTTCAACCCATCAGTTTAGTACAACTCTTTGTTTCCCATCATTCCTAGTCATTCCATTTCTGATCACTTTGCATTTCTTCTCATACTGACTTTAGCAACATGACATGCACATAATTCTAAGCCTGGTTTTTAAAAGTCAATGAAACAATGTTGAAGATGTAATGATACTCGGAAGAAATAAAAACATATTGGAATAGTGTGAAGCCGGAATCAAGTGAACATTGGGGAAAGCGTAACATAAAGAAAATGCCTTGGAAATGCATCATCAACTTAAAGCCAAAGGCAAAAATACCCCAAAGCTAAGGAACCATTCGTGGTATCGAGATCGTTGCCCAATGGCACTGAGAATCGTCAAATACCGAAGGCGAATATGTGAATCGGTCGAAAGGTATTTAAATGTGTAGTTTGTACTTGGTAGGTCTCGAAGATTGGAATGACGAAGGCATTTTATTCGGCTATCCAAACACTTGATCCATTGTTATCCCTTCGAGCCTTATTATATTTTCTTTCATATCCCTCTTTTGGAATCGACAACAAAAATTGAGGATTGGGCGGAAAAAACAAATGAAAAAAAAAAGAAGAAAAAGAAAAAAAAAAGAAAAGAAAAAAGAAAAAAAATCGGGAGAAGTCAAGATGCAACAATGAATATGAACGTAGTCTGAACTACGTCTGACTTGATCCCGAAAGGGTACGTAGGCAGCCTCTCTGAGGTTCAGTCAGCATAAAGGAAAAATCTGAAAATCTAAAAAAAATCCCCCAAGAAGGAAACTGGGGCAGAAGTTATGGTTGTCGAATAAATAAGATTCCGAAGGTTGTAATTTTAACCCACGATGAAATATTTTTGAGCCTTTATATCCTTTTTCTTACCCCATCCAAAAGCCTGCATTACGATCCAAAGGAAGACCTTCCGATCAATCTTCAAGAAATGCCGAGTCAAGCGAACAAAGGTCAATCACATCAGGGGCAACACTCCAGTAAAATGCTCTAGTATATCAATAATAGAATGACATCTCTTTGTTGTAACTTTGGATAACAACACAGTATTATCTGCAAATAAAAGGTGCGATAAGGGAGGACACCTAGTGGATAATTTAATAGGTTGCCATTGGAGATAACCGACTGAAATTGATATGCTACAAGAAAGCATTTCCATACACATGATAAACAAATAAGGAGACAAGGGGTCCCCTTGTCGAATGCCTCGTGATGGCGTGAAAAATTGAGTTCTAGATCCATTAATCAAAATTGAAAAAAAAGATGTTGTGACACAAGACATGATTAACCTAATCGTGGAATCAAGTATTTCAAAATAAGTAAGGGTTCTTCGAATAAAAGCCCATTCCAATCTGTCAAAAGCTTTTTCTAAGTCTAGCTTTAAGAGCATGTAAGAAGCTTTACCTTTAGTAGTTGTAAAGTAATTTAAAATTTCGTGAATTATTATAGCGTTATCAGAAGCACGTTTCCCTTGGAGAAAACTAGATTAAGTAGGGCCTATAACTTTTGAAATAACTAATTTTAATCGCGTAACAATCAACTTAGTGATTAATTTATAAAGAGTATTACATAAACTAATGGGACGATATTGCTGAATAGATGTAAGATGTTTAACCTTAGGAATAAGGCATATAAAAGTTTGATTTAATTCAGAAGGCATAGTCAAACTAGTCAAGATGTCCAAAAAAAATGGAATAACCTTATGACTAACCTCAACCCAGTATTTTTGATAGAAAAAATGGTGTAGTCCATCTGGGCCATGTGATTTATACGGTTTAAAACTAAATAAAGCATTCTTAATTTCTGAAGGATTAAAAGGTTGATTTAACAGACTGATGTCAGTCTTTGAAATGTTATGAGGAGGATTATCAGAGTAGTATATTAGAGAAGTTAATTGATCAGTTGTGTAGAGACTAGATTAAAATTAGTGATATAACTATATAGTTCATTATGGTGAGAAATCCAATTACCTACTGAATTACGAAGAGTGAAAATTCTGTTTCTTCTACGTCTATTAATAGTAGTTAGATGGAAAAAGTTAGTGTTGGTATCATCATCATTTAACCAATTTATACGAGATTTTAATTTCCCAAATTGCTCTTCAAGCTGTAAAATTTTGCTATATTCCAGTGAAATATCTTTTTCAAGAATTTGGAGAAATAGACTCGTAGGATAATGAAATGAACCCTGAATTCCTGTGAGTCTAGCAAGAATATTCCTTTTTTTTAAATGTTACCAAACTGGGTTTTTATTCCAAATAGTGACAGCATCTTGGAACATTTTCGCAGTGAGAGGCAGGTTATAAATTCCTGACCAAATGTTTCTAACCAAATTAGGGAATTGAGGGTGGGTTGTCCACATAGGTTCAAACCTAAATATTTTTTTGAGGAATTACATTATTAGGTTCCAAGGTGAGTAGAATGGGACAGTGGTCCGAGTAAGTTCGGGGCAAGTGATTTACTACATCATCTGGGTATAGCTTAACACATTCATAATTAGCTAGGCAACGGTCTAATCTTTCCAAAATAGTATAACCAGGAGCACGTTTATTTGACCAAGTAAATCTACTACCATGAAAACCTAAGTCCAATAATTGACAAGCATTTAAGCAGTTTATAAATTTATATACCCTAGTATTACTAACAGGTAGACCTCCGTACATTTCATTATGGTTAATAAATTCGTTAAAATCACCTGCTAACAACCAAGGCATGTTGAAATTATTTTTGGCATGAATTAGGTTATCCCAAAGAGATTGTCTTCTAAGAGCAGTATTATTAGCATATATAGCAGATAACAACCAAGGTATTTAAGTGAACATACCTGGACCAAGCAGTGAATTTCCTGATCTGAAGTTACCAACTCAGAAACTGTAATACCCTATTCTTTCCAAAGAACTACCAAACCCCCTAAAAGGCCATTAACTGGTACTTGGGCCATATGGTTAAAACCAAAGTCATCACGAAGCCTAGAACGGTCATGCATGTGAGTTTCTAACAATTTTACTAGCACAAGCCTATGGTTGTCTAATAAGGATCTAAAATGACGCCTAAATTCCGGGTTATGCGAGCCCCTACAATTCCAGATTATGATGTTCATAAAAGAACTAGGGTAAGGAGTTTGTTCCACCGGAACTGGGATCCTCTGCATGGGAAGTGATGGTGTCTGCTCTACATTCACCAGCGGATTCTAGTGAAGAGTGGGAATAACTACCATAGCATACTTCACTATTGATGGGTTTAAGGTTCCCCTGAAGTTTAGACTGCATGCTTCTAGATCGGGTGGACACTTGAGAATAAACTTTTTTCGTACAGTTCTTTGAGGTCGTAAAGAAGAATCCCCTTGAGCCACAAGAATTCCGTCCTTATTTCTCTTATTTCCAATAGTGTCTCTGCTAATTCTCTCCTTATGGGACTATCTAGTACGTGTGGTGATTGTGGGGGAGACTCGAGTGGACTGAAACTTTCAATGAGACTCATTGGACTGGCATATGGGGATAGTGGGTTGAATGACTTGAGTGATTGGAACCATGGAGCAAACGTTTGGCCCATATGGTGAGGTGGGTAAAAGGGCATCAGACTTATAACTGAATTTGCATGGAGATTTGTGGGATTCATTGGGTAATCCCATGCTTGATTCGAGGATGATGGTTGAGAGTAGAGTGGAAGAGGAGTTTGAGTGGTGAACCATTGGTTCTGTGTGTAAGCCTCAAAACCTAGTCTCATTCCTTCCGTTACAATCTCTGCTAGATGCCATGGATTCTGAATGAGGAGGATCACTTCTTGACCGTTCAATTCCATGGTAAAGGTCAGTGCATAGCAGTGTAACCCCATATCCAACCAAGATTGAAGAGGTTGGCCTGTCGAGATAATCTGGGAGGTGTAAACCATGGGATTGGATATGTGAGGTAGTTGGGGTCCTTACATAATCAGGCGGGGAAGGTGAAATAGTTCGTTATTTGCTTGAAGATTTTCCTGCATGGTTGAGTAGTGAGGGCTGTGAAGAAGGAAAGGACGAGGTATTTTCTAAGTTGGTGTTTAAAGTTGGAATTTTGTTTTTTGAGGATGCTAAGGAAGGAGATGACTTAATAACCTATTGGTGAGTTGATGGTGTAATGGTAGACATGTTAGTAAGTGGAAGTAAGAGGAGAGGATTAGCACATGAAGTGCAATCATAAGGTTCCTGAGGAGGAGTGTAGTTTTGGATTTTATGAGCTGGCTCTACTGTAGCATGCAATTCTTCCTTAAGCAAACTAATTACGGGAGTGGAGGTGTCAAGTACGAATGGATGACTATCTGATTTGTCACGCTCTGAGTGGATAAGGAGAATGGCAAAAAGGTTACATGGAGAGTAAGTAGGTAATTTAGAGGGCTTAATAATGAGATTATCTTGTAACTGATTCGTTAGATTTTGTGGCAAAATATTAGGGGAGTTGAACATACCGACTTGAGAGGTGGTAATAACATTTAAGGATTTTAAATTAGAAGAGATATTAGGAGACTCTTCGGATGAAGCTTTTACCAGTGTTGGGCCATCAGTAGGATTAGTTTTAGCTGATTGGGCTAACCAACTAAATTTATTAATACCTTCTATATTGGGCCTGGTCGTATTGGGCTTCGCAGTGTTAGAATAACTCATGTTGTGTCCATGAGGAATAGGATACTTACCTGGATCATGCAGGTGCATCATTGATGATGTTTGTTCCACCGCCATATTCATGGTGGTTTTGGAATTTCGAGAGGTAGTTTGAAATCTTCTAGGAAATTCCACTAGATGCCATTCACCTTCTGAAGGGTTTTTAGGAACTATAGGAGTTGGTGTAGAAGTGGTTTCCATAGCTGAGTTGGTAGGAGAAGAACAATTATGTTTAGCATGGCCAAAACACCCACAAGTCATGCATAGCATGTTTAAACCTTCATAATGGATTTGTTGTCGATGAGGTCCAATATTAACATGTGTTTTTAATGGGTTTTCCAGTGAAACCTCGATACAGATCCGTGCATATCGACTCCTAGTGGATGATGAAGTACACAAATCAACCCTTAAAAGCTTACCTAATTTTGAACCAACACGCTGAAGTATTTCCAAGTCATAAAACTCTGTTAGAAGTTCAGGAAGACGTGCCCAGATTGCTGAATAGGTGAGTTGAGTAGCGGAAGCAGTGAACTTAGGCTCCCAACATCTTATTGATAAGAAGTGATTAAGGAAAAACCAAGGTCCACCATGTAAAGCTTTAACCATGTTTTCCTCTTTTTGAAATTTAATGAGAAAAATTCTCATTCCAAGTCTATTGGAGGAGTATCTTCTGTGGGTTTCCACAGAGCAACAAGTTTATTCTTAAGGATATGGTGGGCTATCTACCTTCCAAACAACTTGATTATGATTGAATATTTCTGTGGCTCATACAGTCTTGATTTATCAGTAGTTGTAATAGGAATGAATATATCGTCAATTTCCTCAGGCAGTATACTTTCATCTGTTAAGTCAAGAACAAGATTTGGAGTAGTTGGATTAGCTAAACTTGGTGAAAGAGTTTTGTCTAATAACAATGTTTGTAAAAAAGATTTTGGTTGAGTAATAGAATAGGTATCATCAATTTGCATTTTCCCTATATCAGGAGGCTCTGAATCTTGAGTTGTAGGAGTAGCATGAGATTGAGAGATATTCATGGTTCTAAACTATATTGCATACCATTCCAAGGTGCTCATAGAACTGAAGTTCATGACCATCCGGAGTTTAGAGTTGTGGTATAAGCAAATGAAATTTTGTTATCTCAACTCAAATATTTATAGCTATAAATTCGAAATCAAATTATTTTCTTTATCAAGGAAATATTGGGTTGTTTTCTATAGAAATAAACTACCATATTAGGAAGAAATTGCTTCTAAATTTGAATTGATAGTTTATTTTATTTTCTTCTTTACGTTTTTATTTTCAAATAATTTCAAAATTCAAAATTTGTACATAATGCATAATTTAAATTTTAAAAAAGAAATAATTATTACAATCATATATAAATAAAAGTATATAAATAACTATATTTTCCATATAGTTATTGATATTTTTAAAAATTGCTATTTTGTATTATTTTCTATAAGTAAATGAACTTTTATTTTATCTCAACTCAGATATTTCTATCTATAAATTCAAAATCAAATCATTTTCTTTATAAAAAAATATTTGGCAACTTTTTATAGATATTGTCTACTATATGTCACGACTCCAAACCCGGTCGTGATGGCGTCCAACACACTGCTAGGCCAGCCTGACCAATTAACAACAATCACGGAGCCATAAGCTCACTTATTCCAATTTAAGCATAACAAGTTATAAGACAATGGTGGTAGATATAATAAAACAGGGAACCAAGTCCCAACACATGCCAACTCCCATAGACCGAAGGGTTAAGAGTCAAGAGCCTCTGAAGAACATAAGTATAATAAGGTTTACAACCAAATCTCAGTGCGGAAAAAAATGACAACATGAAAAGAAAAGACAGCTAGAAGAGTAGTCAGGTTTTGCGGACGCTGCAGCTACCTCGACTATCCCGCACAATGCCTCTGAGCGGCTACCGGATCAGGTCTGTTGAGAGGTACCTGGATCTGCACACAAGGTATAAGGAGTAAAATGAGTACTGCCAGACTCAGTGGTGATAAACAAGGGTAAGACAGCGTAGATAAGAAATCCACAGTAAAGCACAATGTAAAGCTACTAATACCCTGTAGCAGTTCAAAATCAACAGTAGAGAGCCAACAATACCAACAACAAGTATAACAGCTAGCAGATGTAGCTAAATGCAATGCAATGCATGAAATGACCGCTATGACGCGTAGCCCGATCCAATTTGGGTACCCGTGCTCACTGTGGGGGTTCAGACTCCGTAGGGGATCCTACAGCCCAAGCATAATATCATGAATATACGCTGCGGCGTGCAGCCTGATCCACTACCAGTCCGCTAATATGCAAATGCAGCCTCGCAGGCTCAAAATTAGTTTTGAAAACTCTTTTATCATTTTTCAGTTAAAAACAGTAAATGTCAAGTTCCAAAGATTGGAAATATTATGATAACAGTAATAGCTACGGACTGGTAGTAAAACTAGCATGTCAATATCATAGAACAATGATAATGATCCTCGTAGGATCCCAATAAGTGGCTCACAGCCCATAATTGTACTCAACCATCCGAGAAAGAGGTTCAACGGCTCAAGAGTAGCCAATATCACTATATAATATGCAACCATCCAAGAAGGAGGTTCAACGACTCAAGAATAGCCAGTATCATAACACAGTGCCAACAAGTCGGACTAAGCCATAGTCCCCAATCACAATCGACCCCGCCCTCACAAGAGAGTACGTGTCTCACCGCTATACAACATCACAAAGTGGTATACCGGGGTTTCGAACCCGCTAGTCATCACCCACATCTATTACTCACCTTAATACAGCGCGACGACTACTCCGCGATGCCCTTGCCACGAGAATCAAGCTCCGTACATGTAGAATCTGATCAAATATATTAGAAATACATCAAATTAGACCAATGCAACAATACCCAGTCAAAACAACTCAATTTACGTCAAAATTCCCAAAGTTTCCAAAACCCGACTTTCGGTACGCTTCTCAAAAAATCACGAAAGTTACATATTCGGAACCCTCATCTCGATACGAGTCTAAGCATATAATATTTACCAAATTCGGACTCCATTTGTCCACTCAAATCCTTATTTTTTCTAAAGTTCAAGCCTAGGGCTAAATCCTCCATAAAATACCCCAAATTCCTCTATTTTCATGAGATAATTGCATAATATTATCAATACTAATCATAATATGAGTCCATAGTTGATTACCTGATGAATTTCCTTGAATTTCTCTTCAAAATCACCCAGATCGCCTCTTAAGCCGAGACCCAAATGTATGAAATGTTTCTGAAATTTCTAACTTCTGATATTATTAATCCTTCTGCGATTTTTGCTTTTGCGGACCATTTCCGCCTCTGCGGAACCGCTTCCGCGACAAAATGGTCGCTTCTGCGAACCCAGGCCTAATTGGCCATTTCCGCTCCTGCGAGCCACGGAGCGCTCCTGCGCGTCCGCGCCTGCAGAAATTCTTCCGCCCCTGCGGGATTTCTCGCTTCTGCGAATAGGAGTCCGCTTCTGAGGACTCGCTTAAGCGGTAACCCTTCCGCTTCTGCGGATCCTTTACCTCATGACCCTGGACCGCTTCTGCGGCTCACCTTCCACACCAGCGGTGCCGCCCCTGTGGGCCAAGATCCGCTTCCGCGATCAACAACACTTCTACGCTCCCATGTCCGCTCCTGCGGACTCGCTCCTGCGCCCCCATTTCCGCAGGAGCAAAAACAACAGAACAGAATCAAAAACCTGCAATTTTCCATGTTTTCTTCCGTTTAACCATCCGAAAACACCCCGAGGCCCCCGGGACCTCATCCAACCACACCAACACATCCTAATACCTTATTCGAACTTGTTCCCATCCTCAAAACACGTCTAACAACATCAAAACCCATAATTCACATCGAATCAAGCCTAAATTTCTTAAAACTTTCCGAATTACACATTCAATCAAAAGCCAAACCAATTGACGTTCGAATGACCTAAAAATTTGCGAACATATCCAAAATCACATAACGAAGCTACAGAAATTGCCGGAATTCCATTCCGACCCCCGGATCAAAATCTCACCTACCGTTCGGATTTCGCCAAAATTCAACCTTAGCCAATTCAAGCCTATTTCTACACCGGACCTTCAAATTTGATTCCGATCGCTCCCCTAAGTCAAAAATCACCTCCCAGAACTACCCGGATCATTAGAATCCGATTCTGAACCCTCTAACTAAATAGTCAACTCTAGGTTGACTTTCCATATTCAAGTTTCCTTCAAAAAGACCATATACCTCATTTTCAATCAAATTTACTCCTAACTCACCCGATAGACTCTAACACTGATATAAAAGCATAAAACATGTAATTACAACATAACGGGGTGGTAATTCCCATGACGACGGGCCGGGTCGTCACATTCTCCCCAACTTAAACAAACGCTCGTCCTCGAGCGGGTCAAGAAACATACCTGAAGTCTCAAACAAGTGAGGATATCTACTCCGCATCTCCCGCTCGATCTCCCAAGTGGCCTCCTCCACGGGTCGACCTTTCCACTGAACCTTAACTGATGCAATCTCCTTGGACCTCAATTTTCTCACCTGAATACCCAAAATAGCTATAGGCTCCACATCATAGGATAGATCACCATCAAGCTGAATGGTACTGAAGTCTAATACATGAGACGGATCCCCAATTTACTTCCGGAGCATAGACACGTGCAATACTGGATGAATGCTGGATAAGCTGGGCGGCAAGGCCAACTCATATGCCACCTCTCCAACCCTCCTAAGTATCTCAAAAGGACCAATGTACCTGGGACTCAACTTCCCATTCTTTCCGAACCTCATGAAACCCTTCATGGGTGAAACCTTCAATAATACTCTGTCACCAACCATGAAAGACAACTCTCGAACTCTACGGTCTGCATAACTCTTTTGGCGAGACTGTGCTGTGCGAAGCCTCTCCTGGATCAACTTCGCTCTATCCAGAGCATCCTGCACTAACTCAGTCCCTATCAATCTATCCTGACCAGGCTCAAACAATCCCATGGGAGATCTACACCGTCTGCCATACAATGCCTCGTACGGGGCCATATGAATACTCGACTGATAACTGTTGTTGTTGGCAAACTAAGCAAGTGGCAAGAACTCATCCTACGAACCACCAAAGTCAATCACACATGCTCGCAACATATCCTCCAGGATCTGAATAGTGCGCTCAGACTGCCTGTCTGTCTGGGGGTGAAATGCGGTGCTCAACTCAACCCGCGTACCCATCTCTCGCTGAAATTCTCTCCAAAACTGAGAAGTGAACTGAGTGCCCCTGTCGGATATGATAGACACTGGGACCCCATGCAACCGGACTATCTCCCGAATAAAGATCGCTGCCAACAGCTCCGATGAGTAAGTAGTACACACCAGAATGAAGTGAGCTGACTTGGTCAGCCTATCCACAATCACCCAAACAAAATCAAACTTCCTCGCTGTCCGAGGGAGTCCAGAAACAAAGTCCATAGTGATCCTCTTCCACTTCCACTCAGGAATATCAATGCGCTGAAATACGCCACCGGGCCTCTGATGCTCGTACTTAACCTGCCGACAGTTAAGGCACCGTGCTACATGTCTGACAATGTCCATCTTCATCTTTCTCCACCAATAGTGTCGTTTCAAGTCTTGATACATCTTCGCGGCTCCTGGATGGATAGAATACCGCGAGCTATGGGCCTCCTCCAGAATCAACTCACGAAGGCCATCATATCCGGCCCTGCATCCTCAATACGCCGTCACTATCAATGGTGACATCTCTAGCATCATCGTGCTGAACTCTGTCCCTAAGGACAGCCAAGTGTGGATCATCATACTGGCGCTCACGAATACGATCATATAGAGATGACCGGGATACAACACAAGCCAACACCCTGCTGGGCTTCGAAATATCTAACTTCACTAGCCGATTGGCTAGCACCTGAACGTCATAAGCAAATGCTCTCTCCTCAGCTGGAATATATGCCAAGCTCCCCATACTGACCGCCTTCCGGCTCAAAGTATCGGCCACCACATTGGCCTTCCCCGGATGATATAGAATAGTAAAGTCATAATCCTTAAGCAACTCAAGCCATCTGCGCTGTCTCAAATTAAGATCCTTCTATTTGAACAAGTGCTGGAGACTACGATGGTCGGTATACACCTCACAGGACACGCCGTACAAATAATGCCTCAAAATATTCAAGGCATGAACTATGGCGGCTAGCTCCAAATCATGAACAGGATAGTTCTTCTCATGTGGCTTCAACTGTCGAGAAGCATAAGCAATCACCTTACCTTCCTGCATCAACACACAACATATCCCCACTCTCGAGGCATCACAATAAACGGTATATGAACCTGAAGCTGATGGCAATACTAACACTGGAGCTGTGGTCAAAGCTGTCTTGAGCTTCCGAAAGCTCTCCTCGCACTCATCCGACCACACGAATGGTGCACCCTTCTGAGTCAATTTAGTCAATGAAGAAGCAATGGATGAAAATCCCTGAACAAACCGGCGATAATACCCCGCCAAGCCAAGAAAGCTCCTGATCTCTGTAGCTGAGGACGGTCTAGGCCAACTCTGCACCGCCTCTATCTTCTTCGGATCAACCCGAATACCATCACGAGACACCACATGTCCCAGAAATGCTACGGACTCGAGCCAAAACTCTCACTTGGAGAATTTAGCATACAGCTTCTCCTACCTCAATCTCTACAACACAATACTCAAATGCTGAGCATGCTCCTCCTCACTACAGGAGTAGACTAGAATGTCATCAATGAACAAAATCACAAATGAATCCAAATACGGTCTGAACACACTATTCATCAGATGCATAAATGCTGCTGGGCGTTGGTCAACCCAAAAGACATCACAAGGAACTCATAGTGACCATATCGGGTCCTGAATGCAGTCTTCATAATATCAGAGTCCCTGATCTTCAGCTGATGATAGCTTGAACGAAGATCAATCTTAGAAAACACTCTCGCACCTTGTAACTGATCAAACAAATCATCAATGCACTGTAGAGGGTACTTGTTCTTCACTGTTACTTTTTTTAATTACCTATAATCAATACACATTCGCATGGAACCATCTTTATTTTTAACAAATAACATCGGCGCACCCCACGGGGACACACTAGGGCGGATGAAACCCTTATCTAGAAGCTCCTGAAACTGCTCTTTCAGTTCTTTCAACTCAGCTGGTGCCATCCGATAAGGATGAATGGATATGGGCTGAGTGCCCGGCACCAGGTTAATGCCAAAATCAATATCCCTGTCCGGCAGCATGCCCGACAGGTCTGAGGGAAATACATCTGGAAAATCCCTCACAATAGGTACGGAATCAATGCTAGGAGACTCAGCTCCCACATCTCTCACAAATGCTAAGTACGACAAACACCCCTTTTCCACCATTTTCCGAGCCTTTAAGAATGAAATGACACGGCTAGGGACAAAATCAGTCGAACCCCGCCACTCAATCTGAGAAATACCAAGAATGGCCAACGTAACTGTCTTAGCATGACAGTACAATATAGCATGGTACGGAGACAACCAGTCCATACCTAATATAACATCAAAGCCCACCATTACCAACAATAATAGACCTGCTTGGGTCTCCAGACCCCCAATAGAAATAACACAGGATCTATAGACATGATCCACAACAATCGTATCACCCACGGGAGTGGATACATGAACAGGTCAATCAAGACTACCACGAGTCGCACCCAAATGATGTGCAAAATAAGAGGACACGTAAGAATATGTGGACCCTAGATCAAATAGAACAGAGGCATCTCCGTGACAGATAGAAATGATACATGTAATCACTACATCGGAGGCAACTGCATCACGCCTGTCGGGGAGTGCATAGAATCGTGCCTGGCCTCCACCGGATCTCTCCTCGCCTCTGGGGCGACCACGAGAAGACCGACCTCCACCTCTAATAGCCTGAGATGGTACTGAAGAGGAGGGCTAATCCCTCTGCTAAGCCCTGTCCATACGGAGTCGAGGGCACTGCCTCCTCATGCAGACAATCTCACCATACTCATAACAAGCACCTAGTGCCGGAGAAGGGGACTGAAGGGAACCCCTCGCCGCTGAAGAAGTAGGTGTTTCACTCTGGGCTGGGAGGGCACTAAGTGAAGACTGACCCTGCTGAAACCCCTGTCGACCATGACCATAAGAACCTCCGCTCTGCTCAGGGCGGCCTGAATGAGAAGGTCTAGATGAGCGACCTTTGCCCTGCTGGAAATGCCCTCGAGATGGAGCACCACTGAAACTACTAAAACCACGATCTTGGCCTCCCGCTCCTCCCTCTCTCGGCGACGATCCGCCTCAATGGAGCGTGCCATATCCACCACCTGCTCAAATGATGATGATAGAACTCTCTCTCTGGTCATGAGAATACGGATAGAGTAGTTGAGGCCACCAATGAACCTCCTGATCCTCTCCCTATCAGTAGGGATCATCCATGTGGCATGCCTAGCCAACCGTGTGAATCTAAGCTCGTACTGGGTCACTGACATGTCGCCCTGAACCAACCACTCAAACTGGCGATGAAGCTCCTCGCGACGAGACTGTGGTACATACTTCTCTAGGAACAGAGTAGAGAATTGTTGCCATGTGATAGGTGCTGCTCTTGCAGGCCTACGCCTCTCAAACTCCTCCCACCAATCAAAGGCGGGACCAGTGAACTGAAATGTAGTAAATGAAACTCCGTTGGACTCAAGAATACTAGCCGTACGCAGCATCTTCTGACACTTATCCAAGAAACCCTGGGCATCCTCGCCCTCAACGCCACTGAAATGGGGTGGCTGAAGTCTACCAAATCTCTCAAGACGACGATGCTCGTCGTCGGGCATAACCTGAACCATATGCTCTGGAGCTGGTGCAACTGGAGGAATAACTGGTGCAACCACCTAAGCGGGGACTGCCTCTAGCGTCTGAAGTCCCTGAACAACCTGCTCAGGTGTGCGAGCCACAGGGGTCTATTGACCACCCCCTGTCTGAGATGTCGCTGCAGCAGCGGTAGCTGATACTACCCGAGCCAAATCGGAACACACCGATAATATTTGGAAAAGAGTCTCCTGAAGACCAGGAATAGCAATAGATACAGTCTGGGCCTGAACTGGGGCTGCTGGAGCATCAACCATCGGGGGCTGCTCCTGAACAGGTACAACGGGCGGGTCAGCTGGCACTGCCTCAGCTGCCCTACCTCTACCTCTAGTACGACCGCGCCCACGACCTCTAGCAGGTGGCAATAGAGGTCGTCCACCTCATCCTGATGCTCGCGTTCTCGCCATCTGCGAGAGAATAGACTATAGAAGTTCAGTTCTCAGAACAACATGATCGCACGACAGAGTTCAAGAAAAATGAAGTGTTTCCTAAAGGTTCGCAGCGTCCCGAGGATAAGTACAGGCGTCCCCGTACCGATCCACAAGACTCTACCAACCGGTTCAAGACTCATGAGGCCTAGTAAACCTGGGCTCTGATACCAACTTGTCACGACCCCAAACCTGGTCGTGATGGCATCCAACACACTGCTAGGCCAGCCTAACTAATTAACAACAATCACGGAGCCATAAGCTCACTTATTCCAATTTAAGAATAATAAGTTATCTGACAACGGTGGTAGATATAATAAAACAGGGAACCAAGTCCCAACACATGCCAACTCCCATAGACCGAAAGGTCAAGAGTCAAGAGCCTCTAAAGAACATAAGTATAATAAGGTTTACAACCAAAGCTCAGTGCGGAAAGAAACGACAACATGAAAAGAAAAGACAGCTAGAAGGGGAGTCAGGTCCTGCGGACGCTGCAGCTCTCGACTATCCCGCACAATGCCTCTGAGCGACTACCGGATCAGGTCTGCTGAGAGGTACCTGGATCTGCACACAAGGTGCAGGGAGTAAAAGTAGTACTGCCAGACTCAGTGGTAATAAACAAGGGTAAGACAGCATAGGTAAGAAATCCACAGTAAAGCACAATGTAAAGATATAACCAATACCCTGTAGTAGTTCAATATCAACAGTAGAGAGCCAACAATATCAACAACAAGTATAACAGCTAGCAGATGTAGCTAAATGCAATGCAATGCATGAAATGACCGCTACGGTGCATAGCCCGATCCAATTTGGGTACCCGTGCTCACTGTGGGGGTTCAGACTCCGTAGGGGCTCCTACAGCCCAAGCACAATATCATGAATATTCGCTGCGGCGTGCAGCCCGATCCACTACCAGTCAGCTAATATGCAAATGCAGCCTCGCAGGCTCAAAAGTAGTTTTGAAAACTCTTTTATCATTTATCAGTTGAAAACAATAAATGTCAAGTTCCAAAGATTGGAAATATCATGATAATAGTAATAGCTACGGACTGGTAGTAAAACTAGCATGTCAATATCACAGAACAATGATAATGATCCTCGCAGGATCCCAACAACTGGCTCACAGCCCATAATTGTACTCAACCATCCGAGAAGGAGGTTCAACGGCTCAAGAGTAGCCAATATCACTATATAATATGCAACCATCCGAGAAGGAGGTTCAACGGCTCAAGAATAGCCAGTATCGTAACACAGTTCCAACAAGTCGGACTAAGTCATAGTCCCCAATCACAATCAACCCCGCACTCACAAGAGAGTACATGTCTCGCCGATATACAACATCACAAAGTGGTATACCGGGGTTTCAAACCCGCTGGTCATCACCCACATCTATTACTCACCTCAATATAGCGCGACGACTACTCCGTGATGCCCTTGCCACGAGAATCAAGCTCCGTACGCGTAGAATCTGATCAAATATAGTAGAAACACATCAAATTAGACCAATGGAACAATACCCAGTCAAAACAACTCAATTTACATCAAAATTCCCAAAGTTACCAAAACTCGACTTTCGGTACGCTTCTCGAAAAATCACGAAAGTTACATATTCGGAACCCTCATCTTGATACGAGTCTAAGCATATATGATTTACCAAATTCTGACTCCATTTGTCCAATCAAATACTTATTTTTTCTAAAGTTCAAGCCTAGGGCTAAATCCTCCATAAAATACCCCATATTCCTCCATTTTCATGAGATAATTGTATAATATTATCAATACTAATCATAATTTGAGTCCATAGTTGATTACCTGAAGAATTTCCTTGAATTTCTATTCAAAATCGCCCAAATCACCTCTTAAGCCGAGACCCAAATGTATGAAATGATTCTGAAATTTCTAACTTCTGATATTATTAATCCTTCTGCGATTTTCGCTTCTGCGGACCATTTTCGCCTCTACAGAACCGCTTCTGCGACCAATTGGTCGCTTCTGTGAACCCGGGCCTAATTGGCCATTTCCGCTCCTGCGAGCCACGGACCGCTCCTGCGTGTCCGCTTCCGCGAAAACATAACCGCTCCTGCGGAAATCTCCCGCTTCTACGCAAATAGGAGTCCGCTTCTGCGGACTCGCTTAAGCGGCTACCCTCCCGCTTCTGCGGATCCTTCACCTCATAACCCTGGACCGCTTCTGCGGCTCACCTTCCGCACCTGCGGGCCAAGCTCCGCTTCCGCGATCAAAAGCGCTTCTGCGCTCCCATGTCCGCTCCTGCGGACTCGCTCCTGCGCCACCATTTTCGCAGGAGCGAAAACAACAGAACAGAATCAAAAACCTGCAATTTTCCATGTTTTCTCCCGTTTAACCATCCGAAAACACCCCGAGGCTCCCGGGACCTCATCCAACCACACCAACATATCCTAATACCTTATTCGAACTTGTTCACATCCTCAAAACACGTCTAACAACATCAAAACCCGTAATTCACATCAAATTCAAGCCTAAATTCCTTAAAACTTTCCGAATTACACATTCAATCAAAAGCCCGACCAAACGACGTCCGAATAACCTGAAAATTTGCGGACATATCCAAAATCACATAACGAATCTACAGAAATTGCCGGAATTCCATTCCGACCCCCGGATCAAAATGTCACCTACCGTTCGGATTTCGCCAAAATTCAACCTTAGCCAATTCAAGCCTATTTCTACCACTACAATAAATATGATATTTAGCTACGAAATTAATAGCTACGACACAAAATTTGTCACTAATTGTTTACCTTTTGTGATAAAAAATATATTTCGTGTATAGATACATGAGCCATATACTTTTAGTGACGAAACATAAACATTTGTAGCTAAATTTCGTCCACTAAAGTTTCCCACCAAAAATGAGTTGGCGCCATTTACCGGAAACTATTTACTACAAAGATGATGTTATTGGTGACGAAATAATTTTTTCACTGAAATTGTATACTATTTATGACAAAATATTTTTGTCTCAATAAATACTTAAATTTAGATACGAAAAAATTTCGTCACAAAAATGGATTGTTAAATTAGTGACAATTTAAATAAAGTAGTTTGTGGATGTAAATTGTGATGATATACTACGAATCGGTGAACTTCTACTTGTGTTAAAGTTGTAATGATAAAGTTCAATTGTAATTTAGAAATTACTACTAATATATATGTTCCACATTTTTTTGCATTATAAATAGTATTTTGATTTAATTTTTTTTATAAATAGATGCAGATTCAACTGGAATCAAGGAAGGTTGTGCAAAAGCTAGAAAAAGGTCTCGAGAAATAAAGAAGTTTTGGAAGAAAGATGATTTTAGAGATCCTACTTGGTAAATGAACGTCAGTCAAAGGTAATTCCATCAAAGAGCAAACAAGTGGAAGGAACTCACAAAAGAGGAAAAAAGTCGCAACATTGATTAGATTGCATAGTACTTTCCAAGATAATCGCATTTTTATTGTAGAACATATTAGTTCATCATAAATGCGACAAAAAATAGTTTTTGTCCCAAATTGCCTCATCGGTAATACAATATATTTTTTGACTATTGAATTATCTTTGTATTTATTTGAAAATTGTAAAGGTCACTAATCATGACGATTTATATTTATATTTTTGTTTTGTCGGTAAAATTAATATTTTAGTGACGAGATGATAGTTTTTAGTACAAAATTGTAAACCTTATTTATAAAAGCAAATACGTCGCTAATTTATAAATTATACATTTAGGGACGAAATACTTTTTTGTCTATAAAAGGCATTTTTAGTGATAGAATTGTGATTGTTCAATTACAAAATATATATAACTTTAGACACAACTTATGTTGTCACTAATGAAACTAAATAGTTAGTGATAAAGTAATTTTGTCAGCATTAATGAGCTTTTTAGTGACGAAGGTGCACTTTTAACGACGATTTTTCTAATACTTTTTATGGCGAAAAAGTTCGTCATAAATACTCTCACTTGGGGGACGAAAAATGATTTCGTAGTTAATATAGCTCTATTTAGCGACGAAACATAAAGTTGTATATGTATATTATTAGTGACGGTGTTTTAGGGACGAAAGATTGACAAAAACTTTTTTGTCACAAAAAATTTTTCGTGACAAAATATAAATTTTAGGTGACAAAGTAATTCATCACTAGTAATCGAATTTGTTGTAGTGTACACCGGACCTCCAAATTCGATTCCAATCGCTCCCCTAAGTCACAAATCACCTCCCGGAACTACCCGGATCATCAAAATCCGATTCGGAGCCCTCTAACTAAATAGTCAACTCCATGTTGACTTTCCATATTCAAGTTTCCTTCAAAAAGGCTATATGTCTCATTTTCAATCCAATTCACTCCTAACTCACCCGATAGACTCTAACACTGATATAAAAGCATAAAACATGTAATTACAATATAACGGGGTAGTAATTCCCGTGACGACGGGCCGGGTCGTCACACTATATTAGGAAGCTACTTCTCCTAAATTTGAATTAATAGTTTCTTTTTTCATTTTCTTCTTTTATTTTTTATTTTAAAATTGTTTCAAAAACCTAAATTTGTAAAACTCAAAGAAAGTAACTAATTATTAACAATACATAATTTAAATTAACAAAATAAAGTATTATCTAACCTAACTAACTCGTTCCTAAATTCCGTGTAGCTTCTTGTGAAGTTGTTGGATAAATTCGAAATACTATCAAATTTAAATCAAACCGTAATTTTTATTTTTTTCAAATACAAAAAAATAAATAATTATACTATTTTGTCTTAAATTTATTACTATTAGTTTTATTACTTGTTATTTCTGTATTATTTTTCATCAGCAAATGAACTTTTCTTTTATCTCAACTCAAGTATTTTATCTATAAATTCGAAATTAAATTATTTTCTTTATTAAAAAAATATTTTACTGTTTTGTATAGACATAAACAATATATTTATAGAAAAAATAAGCTACCATATCTTTAGATATAGATATTTATTTTCTTTATCACAAAAATATTTTGTAGTTTTGTATAGACATAAACACCATATTTATAGAAAAATAAGCTACCATATCTTTAGATACAGATATAAATATAAATACATAGATTAGATTTATCTAAGATCTATTTCATTCAACTATTTGTATTAATTATATTTTCATTCTTAATTCAACTTTTTAATGTTGTCTTAAAATTGTCAAGTAGCTTCATTTTAGCTTGCCACTTGGCTTAATCACATGCTTCACTACACTCCTTTTAATATAATATAGATTATCCAAGTATGAGATTGTCAATCAATTGCAAATGAATACGTAGTACATATCTTTGGGAAAATGTATAAGTAACGCCTAACATATACTTGGATTTCCAACTACATATTTTATCTTTACGGAAATCCAATTACTCCTTATACTTTTTTTTAAATAGAATAAATACCATCTCAAAACTAGACAACAAACTCTTGGCAAGTGATGAACTACACGCGCTGACACATGTATATTTAGTACTTTTTTTTATTCTTTCATCTTTTCCTTATCCCTTTTTTCTTATTTCTTATTAGTTTCATTTTTTTTCATTCTCTTTATTTTTGTTTTGGTCACCGCAACATAAAATGGTGGTCGTCGGAATTTCAAGTTTTTCCAGCAAAAAAAATATTCCGGTGATAGATTTTTATCCTTATATGAGTGTGTTTTGCTTTGTATATCTATATAAATTTTCTTGAAAGTGTAATTTATATGTGGGAGTGAGAGAAAAAGAACGAAAAATAAATATAAGCTGAGAAGACTTTTTCCAGTTAAATTTTTTTGGCATTAAGGTTTCCGGAATTAGAGAAGAAACGAAAAATAAGTAAAAGCAAAAGACACAAAAAAGGGAAAGGTACAAATACACTGCCACTCAGTTTTAAGGGTGCTAATAATTCTACTTTAAAATAATTCAGGGGGGTAATTGAATTTCTATAAAAATAAAGTGTGTAGAGTGTAGATGAATATCTGGGTATAAGTCAGGGGATACTTATGCTTCATTTGGAGTTCACTCTCTCTATAAAAAAAAGAGAGAATTCGGAAATTTTCTAACTAACATTTACATCCCAAACTGATTCAGTATATACAAAGTAGTTAGGAAGACTAAAAATAATAAAAAATTATCAGTTATGTCCATTTATAAGTAGCTCATTATAAAAATTGGCCAATTCATAAAATATCACTAATATTAGACAAATAAGCCAATTAGCTATTTGTAGCAAAAAATAAAAAAATCAAATATTTGCTTTATTTTGAGTGGGTGTTGTTAGAATATATTGGGAACAACTTAAGGAGTTTCAATCTTAGTTTTGGGATGATTTCGCGAAGTTTTGAGGTGGTTTGAATTGAAAATTCGAAGTAAAAGCTGAACATAAAAAATGATATGTGTATCTGTCACCACCCAAACACCGGTCATGATAGTGCCCAACACATTGCTAGGCAAGCCCGATCATGTTTTTCATATTACCAACCAATTATTAATTAATACTGATCAATTAAAGTTAATAGCATGTTTTCATAACAAAGCAACAAGTGCGGAAACAAAATACACAAAATATAGCCCAACGATCTCGGTGTCACAAGTCTGAGCCTCTAACAGATGGAAATATCCTATACCATCCAAGTCTAGGCAGAATAGTAAATGACAAAATGATAGAGAGGGAGAGATCAGGTCCTGCGGACGCCGACAACTACCTCAAAGTCTCCTCGGAACAACAAAAATATAGCAGCTGCGGGTAGCTCAACTGCCCTCCTGAACACCTGTATCTACACAGAAAGTGCAGGGGAGTGGGGTGAGTATCTTTCAACTCAGTGAGTAATAGAAATAAACAACAACTGAAAATAAGAACACCTGCACTATCACTAAAGAGTTCTAAGGGTAACCTCACAGGTAAGTCATCTCCCAAGTGATAAGTCCAATTCCAGCCCACAACTGACTCACAATGATCCCACACTGACCTAGTCCTCACTTTTACTACTGTGGCGTGCAGCCTACTCCAATATATGTATATATATATATATATATATATATATATATATATAATGTTGCGGCGTGCAGCCCGATCCAATATATATAGCGCTGTGACGTGCACCCCGATCCAATATAGATATAGTGCTGCAGCGTGCAACCCGATCCAATATATATAGTGATGTGGCATGCAGCCCGATCCAATATATATAGTGCTGCGGCGTGCAGCCCGATCCAATATATATAGCACTGCGGCGTGCAGCGTGATCCAATATATATAGCGCTACGATGTGCAGCCCGATCCAATATATATAGTGTTGCAGTGTGCTGCCCGATCCAATATATATAGCACTGCGGTGTGCATCTCGATCCAATATATATAGTGTTGCGGCGTGCAGTCCGATCCAATATATATAGCGCTGCGACGTGCAACCCGATCCAATATATATAGTGCTGCAGCGTGCAGCCCGATCCAATATATATAGCGCTGTGGCGTGCAGCCCGATCCAATATATATAATGCTGCGGCGTGTAGCCCGATCAGATATATATAGCGTTGCGGCGTGCAGCTCGATCCAATATATATAGCGCTGCGGCGTGCAGCCCGATCCAATATATATAGTGCTGCGATGTGCAGCCTAATCCAATATATATATAGACTTGGCCTCTCGAACCCACTTAGCTAGAACAGGGAATCCCACCCCAGGTAGTCTCACTTAGAGTACACATCTAGTACTGGCTCATGATATGCTATACAGCTATGAATACGGCTAAGTGCATGAGTCGAACATGATATAAGGGTCACTTAGCTCTACAGGGTTCCCTAATACTCTACAGATCGGCACAAGGCCCCAAACACGGCTACTAGCCCAAATACACAGATATAAGCTCAATCTCAGTCATTATACACAGTAAACTATCAATTGGGAAGGACCAAGTCCGAATCCCAAGTCACAATACCACCACGCTCGTCACATGACGCGTGTTTCATCTCAGCATAGCACTGTATAGTGCAAGTACGGGGTTTCAAACCCTCAGTACATCATTTATTACCACCACTCACCTCGAATCGGCAAAAGTCCCAGCTCGCCTTACGCTTGCCTCACAAATCAATCTTCTCGGATGCCAAATATGATCAAAATCAATAAGAATACATCAAAATAGGCTAAATAAAACATAACCCAGTCGAAATAACTCGATTTATACCAAAACCCACGAAGTTGCCAAAATCCGACTATCAGTACGCTTCTCGAAAAATTACAAAAGTTACATTTTCCGAATTCTTATCTTAACACGAGTCCATGCATATAAAGTTTATCAAAATTGGACTCCGTTTGCCCATTCAAATCGATGAATTTTAATATCTCAGGCTTAGAGCAAAAACCTCCATTAATACACCCGATACCTCCATTTTAAAGTATTTAATTCATAATTTATCAATGCAAAATCATAAATTGAGTCCATAGTTGTTTACCTGAAGAACCCTCTCGATTTTTTCCTCAAAATCGCCCAAGCTGTCTCTTAGAACCAAGCACTAAATGTTTTATGACTTATGAAATTTCAACCCTTCTGTTTCTTTAACACAGACCCGATTTCCGCTTCTGCTGTCTTGGACTCGAACCTGCGAGTCCGCTTATGCGACGTATTTGTCGCTTATGCGACCCTCACTTAAAAGTTCATTTTCGCTTCTGGGGTCCAGGTATCGCACCTGCGAGATCGCTTAAGCGAACAATTCTTCGCTTCTGCGAAGATCCACCAGATGCCTTACTTCCGCTTCTTCGGCCATGGGCTCGCTTCTGCGAGCCTGCTCCTGCGAGTCCCTAGCTGCTTCTGCGGAGTTGCCTGCCTTAGTCCAACCTCGCTTCTGCGAGACTAATTTCGCCCCTACGGATTCGCTTCTGCGGTTCCCCATCCGCAGAAGCGAAAACACCAGAAGCCAAAATTTCAGACCTGCTATAACTCAAAAATTCTCCCGTTTAACCTCCCAAAACATCTCGAGGCCCCCGGGTTCCCAACCAAAAGCACAAATACCTCACATTACCTCATTCAAACTTGCTCGCAACATAAAAACACCATCACAAACATCAAAATCACTATTTTCTCACGGATTCAAGCCTAATTTTCATAGAAACTTCTGAAACCAACATTCGATCTAAAACCCGACCAAACGACATCCGATTGACCTGAAAATTTGCAGACATATCCAAAATCACTTAACGGGGCTACTGCAACTCTCAGAATTCCATTCCGAGCCCCGAATCTAAATCCCACCTATTGATCGGATTCCGCGAAAATTCTAACTTAGCCAATTCAAGCCTAAAACTACACCGGACTTCCAAATTAAATTCCGATCACTGTCACAAGCCACAAATGACCTCCCATAGCTAACCGAATCATCAGAATTCGATTCCGAGCTCTCTAACTCACAGGACAACATTCCATTGACTTTTCCCTACTATTCCTTCTTCTAAGAGACTATTTGTCTCATTTCCAAACAAACTCGATCCGAATTGACTCAAATTCACCAAACACACATATTGAAACATGAACAAGCATATAACGGGGAAAACGGGGTGATAACTCACATAATGATGGGCCGGTTCATCACATTCTCGCCAACTTAAGCAAATGCTCGTCCTCGAGCAGACCAAGAGGTTTACTAGAAGAAACCCAATAGTTGAATGACCTTAGCATGCATATATTCGGGCGATCCCACTACACCTTATCTCACATAAGTCTGAAAAACACTATAGCTGGAATTTCACAGCCCATCCGAACCATAGACCACATTGCACTTTTCGAAATCATAAACTAAATCCTAATCCCATGCCTATACTCAAGTTACACCCGAACCAACTGTAATAACCCATACTCGCCACTCACGGTGAGACCATATGATATGCTACACCACCCAAACACTCGAGGTGATGGCATCTACCCATAGCAATTACTCGCAGTAACCAAATACCAATAGAAGAACCTTTTTCATTCGCTAAAGTCTTATTCCAACACATTAATATACTGCCCACGACAACCGAAACACGCGATATATCGAATCCATCTATCAAGTCAAACATTCATGAATCCATTTTCCTTTTGACTGATACCACAACAGTTCTTGGAGCTAAACCTCAATATTACCTTTCTAACCAGCTGAAATTGCATACGCTCGCACTCAATAATGACTCCAACGGTCCTTTCGATTGTAATACACTGCAGTGGTGATATGATACCTCAACACCGGCCTAAGCCGCGACGAGCACACCACATGCTCCAATAAGACACGTCTGATCATACTCAAATCATAGCAATTGACTCAAACAAAAGAGCCGTAGTTCAATTCCTCCGTATCATCATAACATAGAACTAAGATCCCGCCTCACATCATAGAGTACTTGAATCCTCCTCGAAATGTCATAACATCACGTGGCCTTGCCACGACTCATGATTCTATCCAAACTCTATTACTCATGAAGCACCTCAAGTCACCATGCTGAAAATGACCAGCCACGCACATATTTAGGTCTGAACTCAAGCAATCAATAGCACCTGCAATGATACAATTAATATACGCTATCAAATCCTAAAAGGACACAACCGATGTGCTATTTCCCGAGCGGTACCCAATAAGAACTTTTCCTCTGAAGCCAGGAAGTATTGTATACTAGGTAACATATAGGAAACTATTCTCCACATCACACTGTTACGGCGTGCCACCCGATCCAGATACCATACCTTTGGCGGCGTGCCACCCGATCCAGATACCATACATGTGGTAGCGTGTCACCTGATCCAAGCATAAATCTAGCAAAAGGGAATGCACATCGAGTCAAGTTGCTCATCACAATAGACATATATAACCTCCAGTTCTGCCATAAGAAACATATCCAACAAAGTTCCTCAACACTGAAACTGAATCAATGGCAGAGACCTCTGCACTGACATCTGCTACAAAGGCCCAACCGACAGAGCAATACCTACCAGCCGTCTGCTGGTCCCGAGGTACATCTACCCCGCTGGAATATAATCTGATGCACTCTACTGCACAATTTGTGATATTTTTTGACATATTCCATATCACATGAGTCTAGTCAGCCTGACTTATGACAGCCGGTCTGCAATAAAATATCCTAACTGTCACGACCCTAGTTGACCAATTGTGAACCTATCTTGACGGCACCCAGTCTCTGCGACTAGGTAGGCCTAACACGATGCAGAATACACAAGTTTTTGAACATTAAAAAAAAAAAGAAATAGCGGAAAACGATATAAAAAGGAATATAATCCGTGCTGCTTGGCACATACACTCGTCAACCACACTATATAACATACCACCAAGACCTGGAATCCCATGGTTAACACAGACTAAAAAGGAAAAGTGCAACTGTTGCTCTATACATCAAGAGTATCTAAAAACAACGAAATGAGGGAAAATATGTACTATCACTATCAGAATAGAAGGAGGGCCTCCGGATCCGCGGACGTAGCAGATCATACCTTGGGGTCTCCGAATGTATTGCTGAATCATCTAGGATGAGCTTGTCCTGATGTACCTGGATCTGCACAACAAAAGTGTGCAGAAGAGTAGCATGAGTACACCACGGCGGTACTCGGTAAGTGCCAAGCCTAACCTCGATGGAGTAGTGACGAGGAAGGTCAGGGCCCTACCGAGAGAACAATAACATAATGATCAAAATAGTAATAAGCAGGAATAAGTAAGAATAAATCTGGAATAACAACAATGAAGTAATTAACACAACCGACTACGATCAACTAACTACAAGTAACCAACACAACATAAACTCAAACCAGCAAGTCCAGGACCTGTGGGAATTGAACCCACAGTCCCACTCTATAGTCAACAACCCAGGAGCTACGGGAATTTAACCCGCAGTCCCAATATCAGTATCTCTGGGACTTCGGGAAACGAAGCCGCAGCCTGTGTCTCAATATCTCAGGATGTGTCTCAATATCTCAGGATCTCTGGGAATTGAACCCGCAATCCATATCTCAATAATATATCAATAAACTACGGGTCTCCGGGAACAGCCCTTGGATCTCCGGGAATCAAACCCGCAGTCCATAAACAATACCACTCCGGGTCTCTGGGAATCAAACCCACAGCCCTGGGATCTCCGGGAATCGAACCCGCAGTCCACAACACAACTAATAAAGAAACGCACAGAGAAAATATAATATGCTTAACTACAACTTTACCAAAAACTATTGTCAACAATTATCAAGAAGTTCGAGTAAGACAATTAGGCAATTAGACAGATAAATCCTATCTAATCATGCTTTCCTAACGAATACCAGGTAAATGTCACAATTTAATCAACTAAGAACAGGAATATCACGAATTGGACAATTCAAGTAAAGTGAGTTACAACAACCAGCATATGTACATGCCCGTCATCTCGCGTATAAGGCATTTAAACTATCACATAATATCCTAGGGGTGAAGGTTTCCCTCACACAAGGTTAGACAAGCCACTTACCTCGACTCCGGTACAAAAATGCTAAGAGACAACTCTCTTGCCGCGAATATCGGCCTCCACAAGTGTAGTATCTGATAAAAATCAATAGAAATACATCAAAATAGGCCAATTGGGCATTACCCAATCGAAACAATTCAAAATACACCAAAAACCACAAGTTACCAAAACACGACTTTCGGTACGCCTCTCAAAAAATTACGAAAGTTACATATTCGGAACCCTCGTCCCAATACGAGTCTAAGCATATAAAATTTACCAAATTCGGACTCCATTTGCCCATTCAAATCCTTGATTTTCAAAAATTCAAGCCTAGTGTGAAAACCCCCATGATATACCCCAAATTCCTCTAATTTCATGAGATAATTGCATAATTTATCAATACAAAGCCATAATTTGAGTCCATAGTTGATTACCTGAAGAATCCCCTTGAATTTCCCTTCAAAATCGCCCAAATCGCCTCTTAAGTCGAGCCCTAAATGCTTTAGAATGTTCTGAAATTCTAACTTCTGGTATTATTAATCCTTCTGCGATTTCCGCTTCTGCGGACAAATTCCGCCTCCGCGAGATCGTATCCGCGACCAACTGGCCGCTTCTGCGAATCCCAAGCCTAGCTGGCCACTTCTGCTTCTGCGCGTACGCTTCCGCAATTGAACCACCGCTCCTGCGAAAAGTCCCGCTCTTGCACACCAGAGTCCGCTTCTGCGAACTCGCATAGGCGATCAAACATCCGCTTCTGCGGATTTTCCTAAATCCGCCTCTTAACCGCTTCGGAGGTCTCTCCTTCGCACCCGCGATACCGCCTCAGCGGACCAAGTTCCTCTTCTACGCGACCAAGCGCTTCTGTGCTCCACAGTCCGCTCCTGCGGACTCGCCTCTATGCTCCATTTTCCGCAGGAGCGAAAACAACAGAACCAGACTTGCTCAACCTGCACTTTTCCATGTTTTCTTTCGTTTAACCACCCGAAAACACCCCGAGGCCCCCGGGGCCTCATTCAATCACACCAACACATCCTAATAACTCATTCGAACTTGCTCCAATCCTCAAAACACGTCTAACAACACCAAAACTCACAATTCACATCGTATTCAAGCCTAAATTCCTTAAAACTTTCCGAATTACACATTCGATCAAAAACCCGACCAAACAACGTCCGAATGACCTGAAAATTTACAGACATATCCATAATCACATGGAGAAGCTACAGATATTGTCGGAATTCCATTCCGACCCCCGGATCAAAATCTCACCTATCATTTTTGCCAAAATTTCAAACTTCGGCATTTCAAGTCTAATTAAGCTATAGACCTCCAAAATACATTCCGAACGTGCTCCCAACCTCGAAATCACCTAACAGAGCTAATGGAACCATCGGATTTCCGTTCCGAGGTCGTCTTAACACTGTTCTGAATACGAGTCATTTTCCAACTATAATGCTCTCATTTAGGGACTAAGTGTCCCAAAACACTCTACATTCCATAACCGACTCTCCCGGCAAACCGAAATAGCAGAAATGAACTTAGGGAAATAGTTAAATTGGGGATCGAGGCGTAAATTTGAAAAATGATCGGCTGGGTTGTTACATCTTCCCACACTTAAAAGATTCGTTCGTCTTTGAACGAGTATAGAATACATACCTGCAGTGGTGAAGATATGAGGGTACTGGCTGCGCATATCCTGCTCGGTCTCCCAAGTCGCCTCCTTGGCCGGCTGACCCCGCCACTGGACCTTTACTGAAGCGATGTTCTTGACCTTAGCTTCCTGATTTGCCTGTCTAGATTGGCCACTGGTTCCTCAACATAAGACAGATCCTCGTCTAACTGAACATAAGTGAAATCCAACACAAGCGACGGGTCACCATTGTATCTCCGGAGCATAGAGATATGAAATATGGGATGGGCTCCGGCTAGGCTGGGAGGTAAGGTCAGCTCATAAGCAACCTCCCCAACACGCCTCAAGATCTCAAAAGGACCAATAAATCTAGGACTCAGCTTCCCTTTCTTCCCAAACCTAATAACGCCCTTCATGGGCGAGACTCGAAGCAGAACTCGCTCGCCAACCATAAAAGCCACATCGCGGACCTTCTTGTCCGCATAACTCTTTTGTCTAGACTGGGCTGCACGAAGTATGTCCTGAATCACCTTGACATTGTCCATTGCATCCTGGACCATATCAGTACCTAGCAGTCTGGCCTTGCCCGGCTCGAACAAACCCACGGGAGACCTGCACCTCCTACCATACAGAGCCTCATACGGTGCCATCCGAATACTGGACTGGTAGCTATTATTATAAGCAAACTCCGCCAGTAGCAAGAAGTGATCCCATGAACCTCCAAACTCAATCACGCACGCACGGAGCATGTCCTCCAAAATCCGAATAGTGCGCTCGGACTGCCCATCAGTCTGGGGGTGAAATGCTGTGCTCAGCTCCACCCGAGTGCCTAACTCCTACTGTACGGCTCTCTAGAACCGTGAAGTGAACTGAGTGCCTCTATCCGAAATGATGGAAAATGGAATACCATGCAGCCGAACTATCTCCCTGAAGTTGATCTCCGCCAGTCGCTCCGATGAATAAGTAGTGCTCACCGGTATAAAATGGGCGGACTTGGTCAGCCGATCCACAATAACCCAAATGGAATCAAACTTCCTAACGATCCGTGGAAGTCCAGATACAAAGTCCATGGTGATGCGCTCCCATCTCCACTCTGGAATCTCAATCTGCTGCATCAATCCACCCGGACGCTGATGTTCATACTTCACCTGCTGGCAGTTGAGGCACCTAAAAACATAATCAACTATATCCCTCTTCATCCGCCTCCACCAGTAATGCTGTCTCAAGTCCTGATACATCTTCACGGTACCCGGATGGATGGAATACCGCGAGCTATGGGCCTCTGCTAGAATCAACTCTCGAAGATCATCTACATTGGGCACACAAATACGCCCCTACATCCTCATAACTCCATCATCCCCAATGGTAACATCTCGAGCATCACCACGCCGAACTCTATCCTGGAGGACAAGCAAATGAGGGTCGTCGAACTGACGCTCCCTGATGCGGTCAAATTGAGAAGACCGAGAAACCACACAAGCTAGAACCCTGCTGCGCTCCGAAAGATCCAGTCTAACAAACTGTCTGGCTAACGCTTGAGCATCCATCGCCATAAGCCTCTTCGAAGCTGGTAGATATGCCAAATTCCCCAAACTCTATGCCCAGCGACTCAAGGTGTCGGTAACTACATTAGCCTTGCCCGAATGGTAGAGAATAGTAATATCATAGTCCTTCAGTAGCTCCAACCATCTCCTCTGACGCATGTTCAGGTCCTTCTGCTTAAGCAAGTGCTGCAAGCTCCGGTGATCAGTGTAGATCTCATAAGGAACCCCATATAAGTATTGACGCCAAATCTTCAAGGCGTGAACAATGGCGGCTAGCTCCAGATCATGAACAGGGTAATCCTTCTCATGCACCTTCAGCTGTCTCGACGCGTAGGCAATCACCCTACCGTCCCGCATCAATACCGCACCGAGTCCAACTCGTGAGGCATCACTATATACTGTATAGGACCCCGAACTTGTAGGCAACATCAAGATAGGGGCCGAAGTCAAAGCTGTCTTGAGCTTTTGAAAGCTCGCCTCGCACTCATCTGTCCACTAAAAAGGGACACCCTTTTGGGTCAATCTGGTCATAGGTGCTGCGATCGAAGAGAACCCCTCTACGAAACAACAGTAATAACCTGCCAGGCCAAGGGAACTGCGAATCTCCGTAGCTGAGGAGGGTCTGGGCCAACTCTGCACGGCCTCCACCTTCCTCGGATCCACTCGAATACCATCACTCGACACCACGTGGCCTAGAAACGCCACTAAACTCAACCAAAATTTAAATTTAGAGAACTTGGCATATAACTGGTTCTCCCTCAGAGTCTGAAGCACTATCCTCAGATGCTGCTCGTGCTCTTCCCGACTCCGGGAATATACTAGAATATCATCAATAAAAACAATCACGAACGAGTCAATATATGGTCTAAACACACTGTGCATCAAATGCATAAAGGCTGCTGGGGAATTAGTCAGCCCAAAAGACATCACGAGGAACTCGTAGTGACCATACCGAGTCCTGAAGGCAGTCTTCAGGATATCTGGCTCTCGAATCTTCAGCTGATGATAACCAGAGCTCAAATCAATCTTAGAGAACACATGTGCGCCTTGTAGCTGGTCAAACAAATCATCAATACGAGGCAAAGGATACCGGTTCTTCACTGTAACTTTGTTCAACTAACGATAATCAATACACATATGCATATAACCGTCCTTTTTCTTCACAAACAACACAGGAGCACCCCAAGGCGAAACACTGGGTCGAATGAAACCCTTACCCAATAACTCCTATAACTGATCCTTCAACTCCTTCAACTCAGGAGGAGCCATACGGTACGGTGGAATAGAAATGGGTTGAGTGCCCGGTAACAAATCAATAGCAAAATCAATATCTTTGTCGGGCGGCATGCCCGGGAGATCAGCTGGAAATACATCAGCAAAGTCACGTACCACAAGAATGGAATCAATAGAGGGAGTGTCAATACTGACGTCCCGCACATAAGCTAAATAAGCAGCACACCCCTTCTCAACCATACGTTGAGCTTTGAGAAAGGAAATAACACGGCTGGGGGTGTGATCTAAAGTACCACTCCACTCAATACATGGAATGCCTGGCATAGCCAACGTCATTGTCTTGGCATGATAATCAAGAATAGCATAATGGGGAGACAACCAGTCCATGCCCAGAATAATATCAAAATCGACCATCCCGAAAAACAATAGATCCGCTCTGGTCCTAAAACCACAGATAGTAACCAAGCACGGCCGATACATACGGTCCATAGCTAAAGAATCTCCCACCGGAGTGGAAACATAAATGGGGGCACTCAAAGAATCCTGAGGCACACCTAGATGTGAAGCAAAATAAGAGGACACATATGAAAAAGTGGAACTAGGATCGAATAGAACCAATGCCTCTCTGCGACTAACCAAAATAATACTTGTGATAACAGAATCAGATGCAACAGCTGCGGTGCGATCAGGAATAGCATAAAATCTGGCCTGACCCCTCTCTCGGGGATGGCCTCTGGCACCCTGATCCCCGCCCCTGGCTGGCTGGGTAGGTGGAGTGGCAGCTGGGGCTGGAATGATGGCCTGCTGACCTTGCGAACCACGCTGAGGCTGCAAAGACTGTGGAGGTGCTCCTCTCCTACGCCTGGGGCACTCCCTAACCATGTGGTGGGTATCCCGCACTCACTACAAGCTTTGGGAGGGCTTGGTGGCTGTGACTGACCCACCCTCGCTAGACTGACCTCTGGAAGTACCCCACGAAAGAGGCACGCTAGAAACAGGGGGAGCATAATAGGCTCCTAAGGTGCTGGTGGAGCTGGAGTACTACCGGCTCTTGACAAGGCTGAATGAACAGGGCGACCAGAATAACCCCTACCATAACGACCGGCTGCTGAAGTGCGGGCACCAGAGAAATGGCCCGACTCACGAGACCTCTTGGCCTCCCTCTCTCCCCACTCTCTAGGGAGCACACTCTCGATCCTCCTGGCAATGGTCACCGCCTGCTGATAAGGTATATCCGTCTCTAACTCCCTGGCCATGCTGGACCGGATCGGCAGAATAAGGCCCTCAATAAATCTCCGCATTCTCTCCCGGACCGTGGCTACCAAAGCCGGTGCATGCCTGGCTAGACGGGTGAAACTAATAGCATACTCTGATACTGACATAGAGCCCTATCGCAACCGCTCAAATTCCAATCGCCAAGAATCCCTAAGGCTATGGGGAACAAACTCCCTCAAAAACAAATCTGAAAACTGCGCCCAGGTCAATGAAGCAGACTTCTCTGGACTATCCAACTCATACATGCACCACCAATCATAAGCGGCCCCACGAAGCTAAAAAGCAGTGAAGGAAACCCCGTTGGTCTCCACTATCCCCATGGTACTAAGAATACGATGAAACTCCTCCAGAAAACCGAATGCATCATCTATAGACAAACTACTGAACACTGGAGGATCATATTTCTTGAACCTCTCCAATCTACGTTGGTCGTCCTCGGAGGCAGCTGGCCAACCGCTGGGCTGTGCTGGGGCTGCAGGAGGCATCACAATAACCTCTGGAACCTGTCCCTCTGGCATCCGCTGCTCAGGTGTAGCGGCTGCGGGAGTTCGGGCCCCTCCCCCGGCCTCAGATGTAGCTGCAGTGAGAGGAAGCAACCCTGCCTGAGCTAAAGTAGTATACATGCTCATGAACTGGGCCAGGGTCTCCTGGAGTGCTGGAGTAGTAGCAGCTGTAGTCGGTGTACCAGGTGCCTGCGCTCCAACCTGATCCACCGGTGGCACCTCAGCGGCAGCGCCCGCGAGTGCTGTGGCTGCACCTCGGGCGTGTCCTCATCCTCTACCACGGCCCCAGCCTCTGACGGGGGCAGCAGGGAGCGCGTGCCCCTGATCCTCGCGAGTAGCATGTGTCCTCTCCATCTGTGAGAGAATAGAAAGCAGAAATTAAGATTTGGTGCCAAAAATGTCGCATGACAAGGAATCCAAAGAAATGAAGAGTTTCCTAAACAATTACATAGCCTCTCGTAGATAAATACAGATGTCTCCGTATCGATCAACGAGACTCTAAGTAACCGGTCTGTGTCCCGTGACTCCTATGAACCTAGAGCTGTGATACCAACTTGTCACGACCCTAATTCACCAATTATGAACCTATCATGACGGAACCCAGTCTCCGCAACTAGGTAAGCCTAACACGATGCGGAATATATAAGTTTTTGAACATTAAAGACAAAGAAATAGCGGAAAATGATACAAAAAGGAATGTAATCCGTGCCGCTTGGCACATACACTCGTCAACCACACTATATAACATACCACCAAGATATGGAATCCCACGGGTAACACAGACTAAAAAGGGAAAGTACAAATATGGCTCTATACATCAAGAGTATCTAAAAACAACGAAATGAGGGAAAATATCTACTATCACTATCAGAATAGAAGGAGGGCCTCCGGATCTGCGGATGTAGCAGATCATACCTCGGGGTCTCCGAATGTACTGCTGAATCACCTAAGATGAGCCTGTCCTGATGTACCTGGATCTGCACAACAAAAGTGTGCAGAAGAGTAGCATGAGTACACCATGGTGGTACTCAGTAAGTGCCAAGCCTAACCTCGATTGAGTAGTGACGAGGAAGGTCAGGGCCCTACCGAGAGAACAATAACATAATGATCAAAATAGTAATAAGCAGGAATAAGTAAATAAATCTGGAATAACAACAATAAAGTAATTAACACAACCGACTATGATTAGCGAACTACAAGTAACCAACACAACATAAACTCAAACCAGTAAGTCCAGGACCTGTGGGAATTGAACCCACAGTCCCACTCTATAGTCAACAGCCCAGGAGCTACGGGAATTTAACATGCAGTGCCAATATTAGTATCTCTGGGTCTTCGGGAAACGAACCCGCAGCCCGTGTCTCAATATCTCAGGATGTGTCTCAATATCTCAGGATCTCTGGAAATGGAACCTGCAGTCCATATCTCAATAATATATCAATAAACTCTGGGTCTTCGGGAATCGAACCAGCAGCCGTTGGATCTCTAGGAATCGAACCCACAGTCCACAAACAATACCACTCCGGGTCTCTGGGAATCGAACCCACGGCCCTGGGATATCCGGGAATCGAACCCGCAGTCCACAACACAACAAATAAAGAAATGCACAGAGAAATTATAATATGCTTAACTATAACTTCACCAAAAACTAGTGTCAACAATTATCAAGAAGTTCAAGTAAGACAATTAGGCAATTAGACAGATAAGTCCTATCTAATCATGCTTTCCTAACGAATACCAGGTAAATGTCACAATTTAATCAACTAAGAATAGGAATATCACTAATTGGACAATTCAAGTAAAGTGAGTTACAACAACCAGTGCATGTACACGCCTGTCACCTCGCGTACGAGGCATTTAAACTATCACATAATATCCTAGGGGTGAAGGTTTCCCTCACACGAGGTTAGACAAGCCACTTACCTCGACTCCGGTACAAAACCGCTAAGAGACAACTCTCTTGCCGCGAATATCGGCCTCCACAGGTGTAGTATCTGATAAAAATCAATAGAAATACATCAAAATAGGCCAATTGGGCATTACCCAATTGAAACAATTAGAAATACACCAAAAACCACAAGTTGCCAAAACCCGACTTTCGGTACGCCTCTCGAACAATTATGAAAGTTACATATTCGGAACCTTCGTCTCAATACGAGTCTACGCTTATAAAATTTACCAAATTCGGACTCCATTTGCCCATTCAAATCCTTGATTTTCTAAAATTCAAGCCTAGAGTGAAAACCCCCATGATATACCCCAAATTCCTCTAATTGCATGAGATAATTGCATAATTTATCAATACGAAGCCATAATTTGAGTCCATAGTTGATTACCTGAAGAATCCCCTTGAATTTCCCTTCAAAATCGCCCAAATCGCCTCTTAAGCCGAGCCTTAAATGTTTTAGAATGTTCTGAAATTTCTAACTTCTGGTATTATTAATCCTTCTGCGATTTCCGCTTCTGCGGACAAATTCCACCTCCTCGAGACCGTATTCGCGACCAACTGGTTGCTTCTGTGAATCCCAGGCCTAGCTGGCCACTTCCGCTTCTGCGAGCACAAGACCGCTTCCACGTGTCTGCTTCCGCGATTGAACCACCGCTCCTGCGAAAAGTCCCGCTCCTGTGCACCAGAGTCCGCTTCTGCGGACTCGCATAGGCGATCAAACATCTGCTTCTGCGGATCTTCCCAAATCCGCCTCTTGACCGCTTCTGCAGTCTCTCTCTCCCTCGCACCCGCGATACCGCCTCAGCGAACGAAGTTCTGCTTCTGCACGACCAAGCGCTTCTGCGCTCCACAGTCCGCTCCTGCAGACTCGCCTCTGTGCTCTGTTTTCCGCAGGAGCGAAAACAACAGAACCAGACTTGCTCAACCTGCAATTTTCCATGTTTTCTTCCGTTTAACCACTCGAAAATACCCCGAAGCCCCCGGGACCTCATTCAATCACACCAACACATCCTAATACCTCATTCGAACTTGCTCCAACCCTCAAAACACGTCTAACAACACCAAAACTCACAATTCACATCGGATTCAAGCCTAAATTCCTTAAAACATTCGATCAAAAACCCGACCAAACGACGTCCGAATGACCTGAAAATTTACGGACATATCCAAAATCACATGAAGAAGCTACAAAAATTGTCGGAATTCCATTCCGACCACCGGATCAAAATCTCACCTACCGTTCGGATTTTGCCAAAATTCAACCTTAGCCAATTCAAGCCTATTTAAGCTACAGACCTCCAAAATACATTTCGAACGTGCTCCCAACCCCGAAATCACCTAACGGAGCTAATAGAACCATCGGATTTCTGTTCCGAGGTCGTCTTAACATTGTTCCGTATACAGGTCAGTTTTCAACTTTAAAGCTCTCATTTAGGGACTAAGTGTCCCAAAGCACTCAAGATTCCAGAACTGACTCTCCTGGCAAACCGAAATAGCAGAAATGAACTTAGGGAAACAATTAAATTGGGGATCGAGGCGTAAATTTCAAAAACGACCGGCCAGGTCGTTACACTAACCCAAATTCATTATATCAAGTAAAGAGAGAGCCACTAGGGCTTCCAATTTACAATAACCGCTAAAGGGTGTCGATACACACGATATACCACCACTGCGTAGGCGTATTACGAGAACTTCTAGTCTCCAGCACATATATAGCACATGAATCACTATGCCTGATTCCACACTCCACCTTACGAATACATAACACACATCAAGCATTCACTCATACCACGAAAGTCATTCAAAAATTTTCCTATTCCATCAATAGCTCAATCATTACAGTCAATTCAACAAGAGAATATCGCAATACCACCAGATATTATCAGCTTACAATACCTTGCCCCCCTTTCTGAACATTACTCTGTCCGCTCACTAGAATAGTAGTACCATTTTCCTTAATTACTAGAAAGATTGATTCTCCGATTATCTGCACCCGCCCGCGCTGCTTGAGAGTTTTTATGACCTCCCATATAATATGAACTGATCTCGAAACCCTGAACATGCCATTGTCAACTTTTCATAACACATTGCTTATACTCTACCACACTAAGATACATGGAAACTTCTATCCATTTCCTATGCCGCAAACATCAACGCACTCAACTAGTCAAGGACCTTCATGATCCCATATAGAGTAAAATTATTACACATTCCATGCATCGCATACCAACAGGAAATATACTCATTTTCAAAGCACGGTAAAATACATCACGAATTCTTTCTCCCAATTCCATTGCACAAACTAAACTGCCAGGACTGAGCCCTTCTACCCACATCGAGCTACGCAACTGCCAACACTCAAGAGATTTGCTGCACAATACCTGCAAGGCTCATTACTTCAAACACATACCAGGAATTACTCGTGTCTTTATCATACTGTTTTGGTTTATTATCAAGCTATTCCATTTATCCTAATTTCCTTTCTGATTCACCTTTAATTTACTATTCCCCTTTACTGAAGCATCACAATATCTCAAATCAGGTTACCACACGAGACTCATACCCAAGAGCACACAGTTTAAGACTCACAGGCCGCTGAATACTCTCACAAATGTTTCCTAGAAGCACCATCTTCTACAATACTTTATTTTGAATAAATTCCTGCGATTCGGAATTCATTATCATTACTTTCCAATATGGATACCTAGAATCCCATGATTAACATAACATATCACAAGTCTTGATCCTTTCTAATGAAACCACAGTCTCTAGCCACATACACAACCTTAAGACACCTGACTGTTACAAGCAAAATCTTGAACACCGCAAGACCATTCTCGGGCGTCACTCACCGTTATTCAGTTGTAATTCAGTTGTCTTATTGACAGATCCACTCGTGCCTTGTTAGAACTCTGACACCACAGAACATGATTACATAAAGATACAAATAGCTATTTTTGTTTACGATACACCGAGCATTCTTTATCAACATCAGCTCCAAAATATCCTAATATTTCTTCACATCTACGATGCTCCATGTAGCCTTTACCAAAATTTCCAATGTACTTAGAGACAGAATCAACATAGCACACAACCGTGCAATCAGCTAGTCAATAGCAACCTCCCCAACTTAGCTCGAAGTAATATATCAAATCACTTTGAACCACTCATAGCATTCTTATTCAAATGATGCCACAATGTTATAGTGAGAAACTCAAGTCATTTACTAGCTTTCGAATCATCATAAATCTTAACTCTTCTGCAATTCTTGCATTTATGCACACACAATAGTTAAGCCTACTCTTTAGGTGACAAAATCTTTTATAAGTCTCAAATTTTCCAAAACTTTCGACAGAGTTTCCTTTGTAATTTAGCCTATCCACCTGCCAGAGAATCACCAACACCATCCTAACAATAGATCCGCAACTCGATAAGACATCACAATGCATATCAATAACATAAATCTCAATACTACACGAATAATATTATCAAGATTTGTACATGAACATGCATTGCACCTGCTCAAATCATAACATATATCAAAAACCTTTCACCACAATACTCATAGCACAACTAATTCAGTCTTCTTAAGTCTGAACTCATACTACCACACGTAGTGCATTTTACCTTTCCACTAAGAGGCATGAACATATTCACCACGCCCATAGCTAGATGCTATACAGCGGATCAAAATAAGAGTCGAACACCAAACAGCTCACCCATTATCAAACTGCCATTACCAAAATTAGGGACAATACTGGTCATACAAATTTTATCATACGAGCTTGCAAAATCAGCACCTTGGTGCTCAAGCCATAGACAAAGATCCGGCCTCAAGTCCTCCCGACCGGCCCAACATGAACTGACAGAGATTATACGTCGCCCCTCGATCGGGGAATCACAAGCCATCAAGGCAAATTTATTACTAAGCACTCGAGTGCGCTTACAGACGTGTAGAAAGTATTTGAAGAATTACATCTCAAGCTGAATCAAGTACGCACGATAAGTATTCCAAGAATTTGAAGCTTTCCTAAAAAGGTTTGCAGCCTCCCGAAGATAAGCACAGGCGTCCCCATACCGAATCACGAGACTCTACTAAATCGGATCATGACTCGCGAGACCTGTTAACCTAGGTTGTGATACCAACTTGTCACCACCCAAACCCCGATCAAGATGGCGCCCAACATATTGCTAGGCAAGCCCGACCATGTTTTCCATATTACCAGCCAATTATTAATTAATACTGATCAATTAAAGTTAATAGCTTGTTTTCATAACAAAGCTACAAGTGCGGAAACAAAATACACAAAATATAGCCCAACGATTTCGGTGTCACAAGTTTGAGCCTCTAACAGATGGAAATATCCTATATAATCCAAGTCTAGGCAAAATAATAAATGAAAAAAATGATAAAGAGGGAGAGATCAGGTCCTACGGATGCCGGCAGCAACCTCGAAGTCTCCTCGAAATAACAGAAATGTAGCAGCTGCGGGTAGCTCAACTGCCCTCCTGAACACCTGTATCTGCACAGAAAGTGCAAGGGAGTGGGGTGAGTATCTTTCAACTCAGTGAATAATAATAATAAACAACAACTAAAAGTAAGAACACTTGTACTATCACTAAACAGTTCTAAGGGTAACCTCACAGGTAAGTCATCTCTATAGTGATAAGTCCAATTCCAGTCCACAACTATCTCACAATGATCCCATACTGACCTAGTCCTCACTCATACTGGTGCGGCGTGTAGTCCGATCCAATATATATAGTGCTGCGGCGTGCAGCCTGATCCAATATATATAGCGCTGCGGCGTGCAGCCCGATCCAATATACATAGTACTATGGTGTGCAGCACGATGCAATATATATAGCGTTGCGGCGTGCAACCCGATCTAATATATAGCGCTGCAGCGTGCAGCCCGATCCAATATATATAGTGATGCGGCATGCAGCCCGGTACAATATATATAGCACTGCGGCGTGCAGCCCGATCCAATATATATAACATTGTGCCACGACCCGGATTTTCCCCCAAACATCGGGATCGTGATGGCGCCTACTCGTGGTAGCTAGGCAAGCCTCTTTATTCACACTATCCTATTTTTAGCAATATTTCATATTCAATTTAACAATCAAAACCATAACCTTAATTAAACAAGTGCGGAAGACTTTATAAAATAGTAATAACAAGTTTCAAAGCGAAATAGTACTGAAATCCTCTACCCAAGACGTGGAGTCACCAACTCACGAACTACTACATGAATACTACACATAAAGGTCTAAAAGAAATATAACATAATCTGTTTGTCTCGGAACAAGGAGAGTACAACTAATGACTTAAATAAAAAGAAGAGATGCCGGGCCTGCAGACACCTGCAAGCTACCTCGGTCTCAAGTATGATCAACTCCTATGCAAAAGATCTACTGATGCTGCTCCTGATCGAAACCTGGACCTGTGCAAAAACGCACAGAAATGCAGTATCAGCACAACCGATCCCATGTGCTGGTAAGTGCCTGGCCTATCCTGGCGAAGTAGTGACAAGCCTAGGACCAGACACCCACATAAACCTGTGCAATTCTATATATGTATACTACAAGATAACGAGAAATAATCAAGTAACAACGCAACAAGGAATGTCCCAGAAGAACTCAACAGTTAATCAACAGTTATTAAATCAACAAGGAAAACAAGTATAATGAGAAACATGTAATATCAAGTTAATGAAATAGCAAATGAAGTGCATGGCATCACCCTTCGTGCTTTTACTCTCATCCTCACCAAATAAGCAAATAAAGCGCACGACATCACCCTTCGTGCTTTTACTCTCATCCTCACATCCATGGTACGGCATGATCCTTCGTACATGGTTCAATAACAAGGCACAACATGATCCTTCATGCATAATCAATAACATGGCATGGCATTAACCTTTGCGCATAAACAATAACAAGGCACGACATTATCCTTCGTGCATAAACAATAAATCAAGGCACGGCATCACCCTTCGTGCATTATCACTCTTCCTCACCCAAATAACAATCACAGTTAAGGGCGGAGAATGAAAGCAACAAATCATAAATTGTCCCGACAAGGGACACAGTAATCATTACAACAAAGTCCCAACAAGGGCAATCAATATCTCATTTCACAACAAGTCCCTGCAAGGGAGAATAATAGCAATTCTACAACCCGGCAATGGTTCAACAATTTATCTTCAAATATGTCTCACAACAAGTACCAATAATGACTCACGGTCATGCTAGACGCCAGAGTATGGATGCTCGTCACCACATCCCATACACCGCATTCGATAAACATAGCACATAGCACACAATCCTATTCCCTCAAGCTAGGATAGAACAAACACTTACCTCTAGCCTTGAAGTCTAAATTTTTCATAGAATTCATATTTTCTATCACAAATCTTTCTGGCTACATGCCCAGATCACGCACGTAAATCGAGCAACATAGAATGAGGGTTTCAAGGCCTCGAAAGTGTAGAACAAATGAGGAAAACAAGTGATGACCCCATTGGGTCGTCATATCCTCCACCTCTAAAACAACTGTTCGTCCTCGAACGAACAAGAGAAGGAAGTACCTAAGTCGGGGAACAAATATGGGTAGCGGCTCCGCATATCAGGAGTCGGACTCCCAGGTCGATGCCTCAGGAGGCTGACCTCTCCACTGAACACGCACAGAAGGATAACTCTTCGACCTCAACTGTCAAACCTGCTGGTCTAGAATGGCCACCGGCTCCTCCTCGTAAGATAGATCATTGTCCAATTGGACAGTACTGAAGTCTAGCACATGTGTGGGATCGCCGTGGTATCTCCGAAGCATAGATACATGAAAAACTGGATGCACGACTGATAAGCTAGGCGGCAAAGCTAGTCTGTAAGCCACCCCTCCCACTCGGTCTAGAATCTCAAATGGGCCAATATACCTAGGGCTGAGCTTGCCCTTCTTCCCGAACCTCATCACTCCCTTTAGAGGCGACACTCGTGGCAGCACTCGCTCACCAACCATGAAATATACATCTCGAACCTTACGATCCGCATAAGTCTTCTGTCTGGATTGAGCTGAACGCAATCTCTCCTGGATAGTCTTGACCTTATCCAAGGCCTCCCGAACTAAGTCTGTACCCAACAATCGAGCCTCTCCCGACTCAAACTATTCGACTGGAGATCGACATCGCCTTCCATACAATACCTCATACGGGGCCATCTGGATGCTGGACTGGTAGCTGTTATTGTAGGCGAACTCTGCTAATGGCAGAAACTGGTCCCACGAGCCTCCGAAATCAATGACACAGGCTCGAAGCATGTCCTCTAGAATCTGAATAGTCCTCTTGGACTGACCATCTGTCTGGGGATGAAAAGCTGTACTCAGCTGAACCTGGGTGCCTAACTCCTACTGGACTGCTCCCCAGAACCGCGAGGTAAACTGTGTACCCCAATCAAAGATAATAGACACCGGTACCCCGTGAAGTCAAACAATCTCTCTGATGTAAATCTCTGCTAACCTCTCCAATGAGTAGGAGACAGATACTGGAATGAAGTGTGCTGACTTGGTCAGCCTATCAACAATGACCCAAATAGCATCAAATTTCCTCCGAGTCAAAGGATGTCCCGTAACAAAGTCCATAGTGATCCGCTCCCATTTCCACTCGGGAATCTCAATCCTCTGGAATATACCACCAGGCCTCTGGTGCTCATATTTCACCTGCTGACAATTTAAACACCGAGCAACATACGCAACGATGTCTTTCTTCATTCTGGGCCACCAATAATGCTGCCGCAAGTCCTGGTACATCTTCGCGGCGCCCGAGTGAATAGAATATCACGAACTGTGGGCCTCGGCTAAGATCAACTCTCGAATTCCTTCGACATTGGGCACACAAACTCGACCCTGCAATCTCAATACCCCATCATCATCTAGATTTACCTTTGTGGCACCTCCCCGCTGTACTGTATCTCTCAAATCACGCAAATGAGGATCATCAAATTGCCTCTCACAGATACGCTCTAATAGAGAAGAACGAGCGACCGTGTAGGCTAACACCCTGCTAGGCTCAGAAATGTCTAATCTCACGAACCGATTGGCTAAGGCCCGGACATCTAGAGCAAATGGTCTCTGACTGACCGGAATGAATGCAAGACTACCCATGCTGGCAGACTTTCTACTCAATGCATCGGCTACTACATTGGCCTTACCTGGGTGGTATAGAATAGTAACATCATAGTCTTTCAGCAACTCTAACCATCTCCGTTGTCGTAGATTCAACTCCTTTTGCTTTATCAAGTACTGTAGGCTTTTTTGATCAATGTACACCTCACATGTCACACCATATAGATAATGCCTCCGGATCTTTAAGGCATGAACCACCGCTGCCAACTCAAGATCATGAACTAGATAATTATTCTCATGTATTTTCAACTGCCTCGAAGCATACGCAATAACCTTACCATCCTGCATCAATACTGCTCCAAGCCCTGTACGAGATACGTCACAATAAACTGTATAAGACCCTGCACCCGAAGGTAGTATCAACACTAGTGCGGTAGTCAAGGATGTCTTGAGCTTCCGAAAACTCGCCTCACACTCCTCTGACAACTAGAACTAGGCACCCTTCTGGGTCAACCTAGTCATCGGGGCTGCAATAGAAGAGAACCTCTCTAAAAATCGACGGTAGTAACCTGCTAATCCCAAGAAACTCCGGATCTCAGTCACTGAAGCTGGTCGAGGCCAATTCTGGACTGCCTTAATCTTCTTTGGGTCCACCTGAATACCTTCCACTGATACGAAATGGCCCAAAAATGCCACCGAACTCAACCAGAACTCACATTTCGAAAATTTTGCATATAGCTGATTATCCTTCAGAGTCTGAAGAACCACTCTGAGGTGCTGCTCGTGCTCTTCTTAGCTGCGGGAGTATACCAGGATGTCATCTATAAAGACTATCACGAACAGATCTAAGTAAGGCCTGAACACCCGATTCATCAACTCCATGAATGCTGCTAGGGCATTGGTCAACCCGAAGGACATGACCAAGAACTCATAATGTCCATATCTAGTGTGAAAGGTTGTCTTAGGAATGTCAGCCGCCCTGATATTTAGCTGATGGTAGCCTGACCTCAAGTCTATCTTTAAGAACACCCTCGCTCCCTGGAGCTGGTCAAATAAATCATCGATCCTCGGCAGTGGATACTTATTCTTTATTGTCACTTTGTTCAATTGCCGGTAATCAATACACATTCGCATCGAGCCATCTTTCTTCTTCATAAACAACACAGGTGCTCCCTAGGGGGAAACACTGGGCCTGATAAAGCCCTTCTCAAGAAGGTCTTGCAACTGATCTTTTAACTCTTTTAACTCCGGCGGGGCCATACGATAGGGTGGAATAGAGATGGACTGAGTGCCCGGTGCCAGATCAATACAGAAATCAATATCCCTATCGGGTGGCATGCCCGGCAGGTCTGAAAGAAAAACCTCAGGAAACTCCCGTACAATAGGGACTGATTCAATAGAAGGAACTTCTGCGCTGGAATCACGAACATAAGCCGGATAAGCTAGACACCCCTTCTCGACCATGCGTCGAGCCTTAACATAGGAAATAACAGTGCGAACGGAGTGGCTTGAGGTACCTTTCCACTCTAGTCGGGGTGATTCTGGCAAGGCCAAGGTCACTGTCTTAGCATGACAATCTAGAATAGCATGGTAGGGGGACAACCAGTCCATCCCCAATATGACATCAAAATCCACCATGTCCAAAAGCAACAAATCAATACGGGTCTCAAGACCCCCAAAGCTAACTACGCACGAGTGATGTACCCGGTTGACTATAATGGAGTCGCCCACTGGTGTAGACACATAAACTGGAATATCCAGAGCACAGCTAGTACGGCCAAATACGGTGCAAAGTAGGAAGACACATATGAATATGTAGACCCAGGGGTCAAATAATACGGAAGCACCTCTGCCACAAACAATAATGATACATGTGATCACAGCATCCGATGCCTCCGCCTCTGGCCTGGCTGGCAAAGCATAGAATCGGGGATCAACACCTCCCCTCTGAGCTACATCCCTAGGACGGTCATCAACTGGATGACCTCTGCCTCTGGCTGGACGGTCTCCACCTCTACGGTCTCGACCTCCACCTCCACCTCAATGATCTCTCCCCCCGCCTCTGGCTGGCTGGGTAGGCTGAGGGTCAGCTGGGGCCTGAATCATGGGATGAGGGCCCCGCTGCTGAGTGTTGCCCGTCGCTCGAGGGCAGAATCTGACAAGATGACCTGGGTCACCACAACCGTAGCAACTCTTAGGCTGATGGGGCCGCTGGCCCTGACGACCTGAATGGCCTCCACGAACACTCTGAAGAGGTTGGGCACTAATAGGAGACTGATCTGAATACTGCTCACGAAACCCACGATCGCCTGGTCCACCCTGTGAAGCCTGAAGGGCGGAATGAAAAGGCCTGGAAGACTGGCCCCTATCAAAAGATTCCCTGCCACAAGAAGAAGAACCACTAAACCACTAGCTGCCTCCTGAAATGATATATCACTCCCCACTCCCATAGCCATCTGGAGTCTAATTGGCTGATTAATCCCATCTATGAACCTGCAAACTCTCTCCCGCTCTGTGGGAAGTATCACTACTGCATGACGTACCAAATCAACAAATCTCGTCTCATACTGGGTGACAGTCATAGTGCCCTGCTGCAGGCGCTCAAACTGCCTCCGAAGTGCATCCCGTTGAGTAACAGGGAGAAACTTCTCCAGAAATAACTCTGTAAACTGATCCCATGATAAAGCTGGGGACCCTGCTGGTCGAGTCAAACAATAATCTCTCCACCAAGTCTTGGCGGATCCTGAAATCCTGAATGTACAGAAGTCCACTCCATTGGACTCCACTATCCCCATAGTCTTGAGGATCTCATGGCAACTAAATAAGAAATCCTGAGGTTCCTCCGATGTGGCACCGCTGAAGGTAGTGGTTGTGACGACCCAAAAGGTCATCACTTATTTTATTAATCATTTCGAGCTTCGAGGCCTTGAAAACCTCATTCCATGTTGCCTCGATTTACGTGCACAATCCGAGCATGTAGCCGGAAAGATTTTGTGATAGAAAATATGAATTCTATGAGAAATGTGGATAAAAATGATATTAATATTGATATGGTTGACTTCGGTCAACATTTTTGGTAAACGGATCCGGAACCGAGATTGGGTGGTCCCGAGAGGTCTGTAGGAAAATATGGGACTTGGACATGCGTCCGGAGTCGAATTCTGAGGCCTAGAGCCCAAGTTATGAATTTTTCTATGAAATTGTTTTTGATTTAATTGTTAAAGGAAATGAATTAATTGACATTGGTATCGGGCTCGTATTTTGGTTCTGACGCCCGGTACAAGTCTTAAATATTATATATGTGATTTCTGTAAAGTTTGGTGACATTCGGATGTCGTTTGAGATGTTTTGGACCTTGAGTTCCAAGTTTGAAAGTTTTTGAAAACCAAAAGTATGAAAATCATGAATTTGAGGCTCGATTTGATGAAAACGATGTGATATTGGCGATGTGATCGCACGAACAAGTTCATAATGTGTTTTTGAGGTTGTGTACATATTTGGTTTGGAGCCCGGGAGGCTCGGGTAAAGATTTGATAGGCCGTAGGATCAATTTCTGAATTTATGCACTGCTGGTTTTTCACCCAGCTGTTGGCTTCGCATTTGCGAAGTATTTCTCGCAAATGCGAAGAAGGCAGTTCAAGACTGGGTTCGCAAATGCGAACCTATTTTCGCAAATGCGATGCCTGCCAGAACCAGCCAAGTTCGCAAATGCGAACAAAGTGTCGCAAATGCGACACTGGTACACCTGGACCAGAGTTCGCAATTGCGAACTTAACCTCGCAATTGCGAGGCCTTCAGTAATTGCCTGTCTTCGCAATTGCGAAGAATGTGTCGCAATTGCGAAGAAGCCATATGATACCAATATGACATATAATTATACCAGTAGAGTATACAGTTCTACTAATCAATTCCAAGCAACTATATATGACTATACTACTATTACATAATACACATGCATAAGGAGAAAATCAAAACATAGTGTACACATATAAATATAATAATATATTTTAAGATATTATACTATAATATTATTATATAAAACAAACGCATAAAGAAAAAATCAAAATGATTACATAATACATATGCATAAAGGAAATTTAAAAAATTCAAGATATTGTACTATTACTAAAGAAAAATCAAAAAATGTACCAATTAAATGTAGCTAATACAACCAAAAAAGGTTCGAACTAATATATATACTAGTTTAGTGTATGAATATACCAACATAGTCTGCAACTATATGTAAAGAATTTAAAAAAAAACTTAATTCAATATTAAACTTAAATAATATTAGCTGTCACATAATCTAATTAACTCAATCATGTGCGTCATTGATTACACTAAAATTTAGATATGTTAAAATAATATACTATCTATTATTTTGAAATGGAGAATAAATTAATAAAAAATATTCAAAGGACACGCACATATAAAAGAGAAAATAGATTGGCGCAATTAATGGAGTTTCACGTGATCCGGGATTAGAAAGGAAGGATTTTGAAAATAGGTAATTTGGGTAAATACTTTAGATTGCATAGGTCCACTGGTAAGACAAATTGGAATGAGCATTAACGGATAATTAAAATTTCTTGAATAGGCATTTAGGGTAATTTTCCCATTTTACTTCCATCTGAAAAAGCCCACGATGACTGTGATCTTACCGAGCCCAAATTTTATTAAGGCCCGAATTGGGCGTCTGAAACCATTCATTGAAGCTAGGGTTTTTAGTCATCTTTCATCACTACAAGGTAGAGAGTAGAGCAGTGAGGTCGGCTGCAAACATGGGTAAGTATCTGAAAATTTGCCTTTTCTCTTCATTTTTCTTCTATTTCTTCAGATTAATTTTCTGTTATCTGCGTTTAATTTCGTGTAAAACTAGTTGGAATCAAATGAGAATTTAATAATTTTATGTGTTTTTCTAATGAATGTAAAGGTATCTCAAGAGATTCTATGCACAAGAGACGTGCCACTGGTGGAAAGAAGAAATCTTGGAGGAAGAAGCGAAAGTCAGTTTATTTGTCTTTTTTTTCCCCTCCAATTTATTGTGCATGTTCCCGTAAGTCTTATTTTATGTATATACATATATAATGCATTAGATGTGTGTGGTGCGTGTGCGCACCTGCTGAGCTTGCATATTTTAGGATTGAGATGTAGTTGATTGTTTGATATGTATGTGCACCAACCCCAACTAGTCTGGAGTTGAAAAACAGTTGGTTGATTGATTAGAGAGTGTGTGGGTGGTGGTGGGGGATTAAACATACATATATAATGCATATATGTGTGCCTATGTAGGCAGCTGTTGAGCTAACCTTGTTAGGGATTGAGGCGCAGTTGATTGGCTGATTGATTGATGTGTGTGCGTGCTCGGACCCCAACTAATCTGGGGCTAAAATGTAGTTGACTGATTGATTGATGTGTGTGTGTGTTTTCATTAACCTGTCTTTCGCTAATGAAATGTCGAGATTCACAATGTGAGTGTTGATTCATTTATTGCCATAGTTTATTGGTTTTAAATGAAATTCGTGATGCCTAACTTGTACAAAAGAAATCTGTTATTGTGATTCTTTCGATTGCCTTTGAGAGAACAGAGCGAGCTTCTGAAACAACGGCGCTCTCGTTGGCATATACTGATTTCGAGTCCTTTCTTCATCTCTGCAGCTGAAATCCATCGATTGCTAAAATATAAAGGCCTCACATGTGCTTCTTTTTTATTGTTATCTCATTTTCAATTTTCCTTTTCAAAAAAGGAAATTTGATGTCAGCTTTATGATTCTTGTGTTCATTGCCTGCATTTCACTCTGAATTCATTTGGTTGTGGGATTGTTCAATCTTGTGTTCTTAGGGGGTTATATTATGACTGGTCAAATTTTTTAGAGTTTCTTATGATGAAGATTTGACTGACTATGCTGTTATATCATAATTGTAGTTACTAGCGAATCAGAGTACTCGTAGTAGTTTATTGTGTATCCCTTTTTATGTATAAGACAAAAGGACTGTTGTGGAAGTTAAAATCTGCCAAAGTAATTTCATAGTAGAGCATGGTGTTCTGGAAAACCTATTATGCACACCACGATTTCAGGTTGCATATGGCGAGTGTGTCAATTTGCTTATCCTCTTTTTATTCTCTACAGGTATGAGCTTGGCCGCCAACCAGCTAATACTAAGATCTCAGGCAACAAGACAGTCAGGCGAATTCGTGTGCGTGGTGGTAATGTGAAGTGGAGGGCACTGAGATTGGATACTGGAAACTATTCATGGGGTAGTGAGGCAACCACACGCAAGACTCGTATCCTTGATGTGGTTTACAATGCCTCTAATAATGAACTTGTCCGCACACAAACACTGGTCAAGAGTGCAATTGTTCAAGTTGATGCTGCACCATTTAAACAGTGGTACCTCCAGCATTATGGTGTTGACATTGGTAGGAAAAAGAAGGGTGCCGCTAAGAAGGAAACTACTGAGGTATCTCAACATAGTGGTGCTCTCTACTTTATTATAGCAAGGATCTATGGATTGCTTCCGATGGTGTCACATCCTAAATTTTTTTTCCTCCTGCCATAATTATCTTTCTTTTCTTATGTGAAGTATAGCTAGTGACTCTGATCCATGATATGTAATTCTGTTGCCAGCTTTTGGTGTTTTTCGGCATTTTGAAAGATCTGTTTGGTCAAGTGATGTGTGGTATTATGTTGAATATCGCCTCACATATATAGTAATATTTTTCTTATGGCAACATTGAAGGAGGGAGAAGCTGCTGCTCCTGCAGAGGAAGCTAAGAAGAGCAACCATGTAGCCCGGAAACTTGAGAAACGTCAAAAGGATCGTAAACTTGATCCTCACCTCGAAGAACAATTTGGTTCTGGTAGGCTATATGCCTGCATCTCATCTCGCCCTGGTCAATGTGGCAGAGCTGACGGGTAAAATCTTAGGCTCGACAACCTTCTCCCCATCCCAAGACCCCACGAAAATATCATTGCGCTTCGTTCCACTTGCTGATTTTGCCTTGACTGAAATTGACAGGTATATTTTGGAAGGGAAAGAGTTGGAGTTCTATATGAAGAAACTTCAAAAGAAGAAAGGCAAGGCTGGATCTGGTGCTGCTGCTTAAGAGGAACATTTGGTATTTCCATATCAGTTTTTTTTTTTTTTTTTTTTTTTTTTTTTTGTTGAGAGGGTGTGTTTACTCAGGCTTTTTTTTCTTATCTTATGTGACACTATAAGTTGAGACATGAACCTTACTGTTACAGCAATCTTTACTAGTTTGAAATTTGACTGCCTATTGATTCGAGGTACCTTAATGCAATTCTATTGCATTACTTAGATGTCTTGGTTCTTAATTCTCATTTCTCTGTGTAGTCTTATGGAGAATGATGGCAAGCTATAAAAGAACTTACCAACAACTAACCATTATTCTGGTCATGCTACCAAAATAGCCCAAAATATTACCAATGATATAAAACATTAAAAAAAGGATTTTTTTTCCAATGGGTATTATTGCGATTTGCTTAAAATGCATAAATGAGGCTATATACAAAATTTGACTAAGTTTGAAAGCGAGTTAGAATACTTTCGAGTCAAAATTCATTATCAATGATAAATAATTTAGTATGCAAATCCTTGCGACACAAGTATCAACTGCATATATATTTGCATTTGATACATGTATACTCATTTAAAAAATCCTTCTTTGCCAATCACCTCCAAATTTTGTGCAAGATTGGAGGTGATTTGGACTGGTTTGGTATCAAAATTAATGGTTAAAATTGAGTTTAATTTTTTTTTTTGTGACACATTTATCAAATATGTATCATACATGTATCTCACACACAAGTATACATGGATACATATTTGATACAAATGATACACATGTGAGAAGAAACATACCTAGTATCTCTGGATCTAAATTTTTTAAAGGGAAAACCAAAGCTCTCAAAATCAAACAGCAAGCTGTGCGATCAAAATCCATAACACTCGACAGCAGCAATATAGCTAAAATATTATCCAATTGGAGTTGAAATGGAAAGCTAAAGCCAGAAAATGTTCAACGTATTACTAAACAGCAGCTAAAACAATGATTTCCTTCTATATAACAGCCATGAGAAACGAAGAGATGAGCATCGCGAAACGACCCAGAACCAGAAGTAATTTGACTCGATTTTTATGCCTCTAAGCTGACTGAAAGAATGTGTTTTTTTTCTCTGTGTGTGCTTTGAATGTGTGTGTTAGAGAGAGGAAGCTCATCCCTTTTTCAAGCGTATATGTGTGTGCATTCGTGTTTGAAGAAGATGATTGCGAGGAGAGAGTGGAGAGGAAGGGGAAAACCCGATGAAAAAGGGGCAGAGTGGGAGATCAGTGAGATTTGGAGAAAAAATGGAGGAGCCTCCTCTTTTGCGTGTCTGTGTGTGTGATTCTGTTTGGAGAAGAAGCACCCGATTTCATTTTTGTTCCCCTTTTGGGCAAATCAATTTTCACTTAGTAAGTACAAAAGAACATGAAGAAACATTGCAGCACTTTTACACTCAAATCCATGCAAATAAGATGCCTGGACAGTGCAAACAGGGCAGTTTTTCAGTTGGCTATCAGTCCAAACAAATGCCCAAAATACTGCAAGTTATTGGCTTAATCTATTGCTGAAATTAGATTCTTCTGCAACTCGAGAGAGCAAAATTACTATGACAGTAACAGGGCTGACGAAATCTGGACAAACAGAGGGAAAATAGAGCAAGTATGGACATGCACAATCAGCGAAACAATTTGGCTACACCACCCCTTTAGACCAACAGAAAACTAAATCAAACACGACAAGGATGTACCGAACTTTGTCATGGAACCCAATGTTAAATCAATTAATCACTTGGACAAGTGAGATCTACATCAGATGATACTTCGTAACAAAAGCGAATCACTAGGTTTCCATAGTTTGTAACAAGTTCTAATAAATGCAGTTGATCGAGCCATAAAACAGTAGTAAACAAATCTAATTAGTGACAATCGAAACTAACAGCAAAAGAATAAACACTAAATGGCTAGGCACACATAGAGGAGACCAACTGACAGAAGGAACAACATATATTAAAAGGACATTTGAACTACATCTATTTTCATATCAAATAAATTTGTCCTTCGGCATATATTTACATTAGCATAACGTGACTTCAACTTCTTTATAATAAAAATTTTTTAAACAAAGAACCAACTCAAACAACTTTGAAGTAAGCAGACACACCTAAATGCAGAAAATAATCTACAATGAACCAAATAAATGTGAAGCCGAATATGAACAAACCACTAGAAATGCGTCCACACAGATAAAAATACAAGCTGATTGGAATCTAAGCATCCAGATAGTCACATCTTCTTAGCATTAAGGCCTGAATGGAAACTACGTGTGACTCAACTGATTTTAAGGTTTATATCTGAATAACTAAACCTAGCTATTACTCGAGTCCCTCGCTGAATTATGGCTTAAATTTTTTATACTCGAACAGAATGTTGTATGAATATCAAGCTTACACATGCTACCAATATTGAAACCTATCAATTCATCCAACAACTTATACATACGGATACTCAGCTCCACAGATTCAATTTATAACACTAAGATTGAACTAAATAACCCAATCCAAACATCATAATTTTCACATTTCTCCATGCATGATTATCATCACAATAATCTTTACCCATAATAACAAGAGCATGAATCAATGACCAGGCTTAACTAAGTAATTTCAAGATTAATAAACAGAAAATGCAGGGAAAAATTAGACTAAACAATTGTATTAGCACAGTCCTCATTCAAATGAACCATTCTCATACATGGGGAATGAAATGAGTACCTAGAAATGAGAAAAGAAGAAGAAAGAGTAGTCAGCAGCATCGGATAATACAACGACAACAACAGTACACCAACAGCAGCTCTAAACTCTCAAACTCTCACTGTTTTTCTCTGTTATTTCTCCCAATTTCAGAAATTTTCTTTCTTAAGCTATCAGCTTTTTGCAGAGTTTTTTTTAGGTCGGTCCGCTTTTTCCAGTTTTTTGTGTATATTATGCTATTTTGCAGTGTCGAAAATATATTCTTTTTCAGTCTGATTTCCAGCCCTTTTTAGCCTTAAAAATTCAATCAGCAGCCCCTTTTTTTCAATCTTAGATAGGTACCTACTTTCCACTATCTTTAATTAATAATATAAGTGTACCCTCTACCAAAACTAGGAGCCCCCTAGACAAACCTCTAATGTTGTTGATTAGCAGCCATCAATTATTGCTAATTAACCCCTAAATAACCCTTAAAGCTACTGAAAGAGCAATCTTACTCCAATAAAAAAAAATCGTCCAATTAAATACCTGAACTACAGCAGCTATAACCAATTCGTCTTCCTAGAATCAGGCACAAACAACTCAGAAATTAATTTGGGTGATGGTTCTGACCCAATTCAGACAATATTGACCTTATTGCCATATCGTTCTAAACACAACTATATAACTAATCGACGACGTTTGTGTAATCGATTACAACAACATATACTTGACAACAAATAATCGACATAAGAACACAAGATTCACATTGTTCGGTCCCAACAGGGGACTCGTGAAACTAATTACTCGACGACGTTAATCAATCGAATATATAGTTCACAACAACCACAAACCACAAATAGAATAAAATCGACCATATAAAAGGTCTATTGAAGGTGGAGATTTGACAGAATTCAAAAGGATAAAAAAATAACAAAAAGCTAACCTAACAACAAATGTTAACAAACAAAGATAGCAGAAAAGAAAGAGAGAAAATACCTCAAAAAAAAAACAGAGAATCTAACGAGCTTGGACCAACTCGGATTTTGAAACTTTGAGGCTAACAGATTTAATCAAGTGTTCTCAAGTGAGAACACTTCGACTAATCCCGTTGAAACCTCCAAAGATCGTCAAATAGACTTGAAAATTTTCTAGGGTTCTTGGGGGCTTGGATTGTGGCTCGATGATTTCGGGTTGATTTCGAACGGAACCAATGATGACTGGGGTACGAGGGAGGTCAGGGGTGTTGGTTTGGTGGTGAAAAAGGCCGGTGCCACCGGATTTTCAGGCGAGGGAGGGGTGGCAGCTTGCTAGGGTTCTTGGTGTATTTGGTCTTGGTGAGAGAGGAGGGGAAGGGGTCGTTTGGTGAATGAACGAGTGACTGGGGTTTTTTGGGGGGAGGGGTTTGATTGATTAGAAATTAGTTAATTAATCTGGGCCATTGGATGATGAGATCCAACGGCTCAGATTAAAGGAGATTATGGGGCAGTTCGGGCATAGAAACGAGTTATGGGTCAGGTGAGATGGGTATTGGGCTGGTGAGTGAGGGAATATTTGGGCCTGATCTTGGGTCAAATTGGAATGGCCCAATCCGATTTCCTTCTTTGTTTTAATTTCATTTTCTTCATTTTTCCTTTTAATCCCTAATTTATTAAAACAAAAATTTTAACTATACTACAAAAATCAAATTAAATTATAAAAGTACTAATTAAGTTATACTAGTAATTAACACACACAAATAAATATCAATTAAATATAAATCATAAAACTAGGCATTTAAATATTAAAAACGCAAAAACACACATTCTTTTGATTTTAATTTTTATAAAACAAATTACTTAATTAATCCTAAATTCAAATGCAATATATTTTTGAATTTTATTAATTTTAACAAATAAACACGCTCACACATACTCAAATAATTAGAAAAAAAACACACATAAACCATGAAAATCGCAAACAACATAAAACTATTTTATTTTTTGGATTTTTGGGAGTAATTCTCATGCGGAAAAAAATCACGTGCTCACAAGGTTTGGGAAGAGTCGGATCATAAGGGCCTATCGTATGCGGTCTTACGCTGCATTTTTGCAAGAGGCTGTTTCAATATATCGAACCCGTAACCTGACTTCCGATCACATAGCAACAACTTTACTTGTTACGCCAAGACTCTCCTTCATGCACAACCAGAATACAAGATCTTAAAATCAAATTATAGGAAGATTAAATCTAATGGACTAGGGAGTCAAAGCAAATTGTTGGAATTTGGAAGTGGGAATAGGCAAATGATATTGCTGGTTTGGTAGATTGTTACTTCCCCACAACATTAAATTAAATTGCGTATAAATGAAGTGTGGGAAAACCTTAAAATTCAGCGCTCAAATCTTAGTGGAGACAAAAGAAAAATGCTGTGTGATTTTCTTAGATTGCCTAAGCATGAGTGCACAGAATACCGATACCATGATAATTTTTTTTTTATTTCGTGTCTCATACAATTGACAGTTATTATATGAAACTTTTTTTGTCTCACAAATTTGTTTACTTTATTTTTTAAGGCAAATAATTAAAAATCAAGATGAAACATATCTAATAAGAATATGAAACGAATATTGAGAATTCATATAATCCTCACAAACTATCCTCGATATATATATGTAATAGCAGTTGATGTCGTACCAAAATTAAACAACAGTTACATGTTTATATCAATTGGACACTCGATTGATTTAATTGGAACCTAAATGGAGTGACTAGGTTAGTAGTGAATTACACAATTAGTTTCAACTATATTCAAGATTGAGACGTTGGTTAATAATGATTTATTTAATTAATTTCAACTATTTTTGGATTGAGAGATTGGTTTGAAATGATTCCAAACTAGTTTTAGCTAGAGACATACTTCATCTGTTCAATTTATGTATCTTATTTTTAGAGTTTTTTAAAATGAATGTCCATTTTTATATTTTAGTGAGTTTTAAATTAGGAGCTCGCCTATTTATTTCAATGACATACTTTTATAAAAAAAAGAAGATAAATTTAAGATCATAAATAAAAAAAGAATATTAGAGTATTATAAACACACTTCTACTCTATAAGTGCAAGATTAAAAAATCCCTTTTTTTTAATTCTTAATTTTGTTTTCAGACAAGTTAAGATATAATATGGAATGTCCGAAGACAATACTAGTTATTATTGTTCTACCTATATACACGTGTATCAAATATATTACTAGTGTCTTGTTTTGTACTTATCTATCTACTCTTGAGGATGGGAGCCAGAATATAATTTACGGGTTCAATTAAATTTAGTAATTTTAATTTAATGGTGTGTTCATATTAAATTTAAGAACTTAAATTAACTAAAATCTTAAATATATAAACTCTAAATATCGGCACTGCTTCTACCCTTCCCATTTCCGTAGAGGCACTGCACCCCTCCCTCAAACCTCTAAGTTCAGAACTTAACGTATTACCGATCGTTCAGTATCAGTACATGAACCTAACCAACGTACAATAAACCACTTCTATTGACTTTTGTCTGCACGTGCAAATCACGTGTCCATCAACACTTCACGTGATTTAATATACGTGGACCAATCAGAGCATTCCATATAACCAGAAAAGAATAATCCTATGGCTCTCTTTGATATGCCCCACCTTTACTGCTATACAACCCAGTATATGCTAAACTTTTCTAATATCTTTTTGACAAAAGATACGTTTCTACAACTAAAAAAAAGTTACATAACTATCTAAAATACAGTACTATATTGTAAATTACTTTAATAAAAATTTAACCGTTAAAGTAATTCGCATTATAGTACTGCGTATTATTAAAAAAAAATTTCTTTTAAGAAATTCACAGTATGATACTGCGAATTACTTTTTTGGGCCCCAACTTTATTTTATTAAAGTAATTTGTATTATAGTACTGCGAATTGCTTCAATGAAATAAATGCCCTTCTTCTTCCCCATGACAACCATAGACTCCTCCCCCCGTTAAAAAACGATCTGCTCCCCACTGTTGGTCCCCCCTCCCCCCGTCAAATAAAAAAAATTTTTGGGCCCGACTCGTCACCTAAAAAGCAAAGAGTATAGGTCCCACACACAAGATAAACTTTGGATTCCTTCTTTTGGGTGCAAAATTTTTATTTCAATCAAATTTAAAAAACTTTAATCGAGGTATTTCGATTTTGTTTATGTCGAAACTCGTATAATACATGCATATTTGTATTGTTTAATGTGTTTCCATGTTAATTTGTGTTCTGTTTGTGTTTAAATTTATATCTTATTTATACCCGAATTGATTTATTAGCTTTGGAACAAAAAATTATTAAAATGTGGTAAATAATTTGTATTGTTAATGTTATGTTTTTATTTGAATAAATAAATATTATTTATTTAGTTTGTTGTTCATATTTGTATGTTATGTTTGTTGTTTTTATACGTAACAATGATATTTTAGCGTAGTAAAATATAGAGCCTTTTAGTGTAGTAAAATATAGAGTCTTTTAGTGTAGTAAAATATAGAGTCTTTTAGCGTAGTAAAATATAGAGCCTTTTAACTTAGTAAAATATAAATCCTTTTAGCGTAGAGTGCAAAATATAAGGCCATTTAGCTTAGTAAAGTATAGTGCCTTAAGTATGTAGTAATTGTAAACTCTATCCAATAACACTTTACAAAATTAATTATTTAATTTATAAAAATAAACTTACAAAAGTAACAAATTAATATATGTTGTCAAATAACATATAGATAATTACTCAGTCCATTTCAATAATTAATTATTTAATTTATTAAATTAACAAAATTGTAAAAATACTGAAATTGACATACATAATAATTAAGGATAACTTGGTGCTACCAGACGTCAAATATCGAGCATGGAACCCATACATAATTATTCAGTCCAATTCAATAATTTTTAATTTAATTCTTTAATCTAACAAAATTTCATCGGTAACTGAAATTCACACGCATAATAATTAAGGATAACTTGGTGCGATCGGGCCTCAAATATCGAGCCAGGAAGCCATACATAATTATTCAGTCCAATATAATTATTTAATTTATCAAGCTAATAAAATTTTAAAAATATTAAAATTGGCACACATAATAATTAAGTATCGATCCTGGAAGCTATTCATAATTGGTGCTACATGGTGTCAAATATCGATCCTGGAAGTTGTTCATAATTATTAAGTCTAATTCAAGAATTTTTAATTTAATTAAGTAAACTAATAAATATCTAAAAAATGTGAAAGTGACACACATAATAAGTAAGGATAGCTTGGTGCTACCGGGCCTCAAATAACGAGCCTCTAACCCACAGATAACTAATCCAATATTAAAAATAATTATTTAATTTATTAAACCAACACACATAATTAATTTTGTTTAAATTATAGTAGACGACATGGCCTTTCCTCCGCCTGCGCATCCTAGACCTGTCGAGGATCAACTATTAGTTTGCAGGGCGACCACATGTCCTCCTATGTATGGGAAGGACAACTATCGAAGCAGGATCTCCTCCCTAGGAGACCTAACGATTTGTGGGAGTTCATCATGGAGCATCCTTTCCATACCCTCGTAGTCGCGCGCCTACAGGATACGTGCTTCTATACAATTTTTTAGCTTGGACGGATGCAGCTTGATTGGTCTTTTATCACTGCCTTGGTAGAACGATGGAGACCGGAGACACACACTTTTCACTTGCCCACTAGAGAGGCCACCATCACGGTGGATGATGTTTAGGTTTTGTACAGGCTGTGTGTAGATAGACAGGTTGTGGTACTGCCTCAATATATTAGATCCATGACGCGTGCACAATTTTTGAATACGATTTAACAGTGTACTGGTTATAGACCCCACGGTGATGCTGGGGGCAGTCGCATTGCTTTGTTAGCCATCAGAGATCATATGGTGTTTTTGCACCCAAACATTACTGGCGAGACGGAAGATCTTCATATTGAGAGGTACACACTGCTCTTACTGGGGAGTAATGTGAGTATGCGCTTTCTCCATCATCTTCAGCGGCTGGATGATTTACCCTAGTACAGCTGGGGTGCTGCTATTCTCGCATACCTGTATAGGAGCATGTGCTGGGCGAGCATGGGCCCAATGGTGAACATATGTGGTTTTCTGCCCCTCCTACATGTGACAACATTTTTGAATACTCTATTCATTACTCTGAATGTATATGGTCGAAGTGACTCATAAATTTTACATCAGCCTTTTATCTTAGGTTTGGGCATGGCAGTAGATCATGCCATTGCGGCCAGCTCTACCACCACTTGCGCCCGGTGAGGCTTATCCGTTTCTCCCTCTAGCTTCTAGGTGGATTCTCCAGTGTGGGAACTACTGAGGGAACAATGCTCATCATAATTTCCCCATTGCCAGGGATATGTTAGTTATGCTAGTGGACAGACAAGTAAATATGTACCTACACTTGGTTATTTTAAATTGAGTTGTGTTGTTATACTCACTTTTATGTTATTATTTGGTTGTTTATATGGACGCCATATAGTGACGAGTTGCTAGCTTAGCTGCCCAATATTTGCTCAATCGACCGACTATTTTGGAGCACCTCCGTCCCGATGATCTTCTTCGATATGGTTGAGTATCATGCCACAGAGCGTGAGCTTCGCTAGTTTCACTGTCCCCAGCCTATACTGGGGGAGCCTGGATGGGTGGCTACATACTATCAGTGGGACGACAGTGCCAGGGTGGACGATATATATATGGGATGGCTAGAGCAGCAGTTCCATTTTTGGGAGGAGCGAGGTCACCGTATTCTGCCACCACCTACATTTAACCAGGAGGCCACTATTCATCTCTATACGTCATGGTACCACCGTCACACCCGAATAATGATCTGGAACCCCGTTAATGTACTTGGCAATCGTTACACACCATACGCAGGAGGCACGAGGCATTAAATGCTTTTGAGGTTGATTAATATCTTATAATTATGATATAGCATTATTTAATTAATGTGAGCACGTGATTTTTGCACTAGGCAATGAAATTCTAAAATTAAAATAAATAATATTTTTGAGTGCAATTGCATGTCTTGATTGAAATTAGATACAGTTGTGTGATTGAATAATCAGACATTAAAATTATAAAATCAAAAAAAAAAAGGTTAAATACATGTATTTTTGAATTAAAGTAGTTAAAGGAAAAATCAACAAAAAAAAGCATTAATAGCGGGAATTATGGGAAAAATAGTAGAAAATTGCCAAAAAATATCAGAAAATTAGTGAAAATAGGATATTGAATAATTTAAATAATACAAAAAAATAAAAAATGAAATACAAAATAAATTATCACAAAAATAATTGAAATACCAAGAAAATACCAAAAATATAATAAGTTTGGGCTAAAAGAATTCAGAAATAGCAGCCCAATACATTGGCCCAAAAAGTCCGGTCCAATTGATTCAAATCAAGCAATCTCAGCCGTTCATCCATTCAAATCCAACGGCTGAGACTTTAGCTGAGAATTAATTAGTTAATTAAATTCAAGATCTAATCCTAGCCGTTCAAACCTATTGATCTAACAGAGGAGAGCATATCTCCCATTTAAGTTGAGACGGTACCATTTTGTAGTAGCCAATCTTGACCGTTGATCTTAATTGATCTAACGGCCAAGAGCTCATTGTTACCCTCGAGTATATAAGGCCTTGGTCTCTTAGAGACCGGCCATTTACTTCTTACTCTAACCCTAGCCGCCCCCTCTCATTCTTCTCCCTTGCTTCACTTTCTCCATCAAGCTGGCCGGCCATGGAGACTGTCCATCTCCACGGCAGTTTCCGACCAAGATCTTAACCCCACAACCCTTCTTCTCTTCTTCTTCATCACAAAACTCTACAAAACTCCATGAAACCTTGAAACCCTTTCATCTTCTTGAAACTCCGGTCATCGGAGTTCACCGCCGATGACCAAAACTACGAGAATCACCACCAAATTAACACCAGAGCACCCCCTTGCCCTGATCTACTCCCCCATCTGAATCTTTTCCCTCGAATCTTCCCCTTCCTTCTCGAATATAAAAAGAAGGTCGCCGGAAACCTAACTCCGGCGACTCTAAACAAACCACCCCCAAAGTTTCTATCTTTTCCACCTTCTAAACACCCTACCATAACCAGAAGACTTCAAATCTGAGGTCTTGTGTGAGAAAAAGAAAAACCAGAAAAGAAAATAAAGAAAAATAAAAGAGAAAACTGAAAAAAGAAAAGAAGAAAAGAAAAGAAAACGGGGAAAGCTCAGGAGTCACATCTTGCGAGCTAAGTTCCCTTCCCTCTCTTGTTGTTTTGTTTCTTTAATTTCTGTTATATCTGCCTTATTTTCTGTTTTAGCATGTTTTCTTTTAGTATGTTAGACTGCATGTTTAGATTAGGGTTTTTTGTTTTTGAGAAATTTTGTTTGTTTGTTCGTTCTGTTCTTTCTTGTCTTTATTTCATATCTTTCATTTAGATGACTCGCATGTTTAGATTAGGGTTTTGCCTTTGAGGAATTTCTGTTTGTTCTATTTCTCCATTTAAAATCTGTTCTTTCTTCATGTCTACTCTGCTTAAAATCTGTTCTTTCTTCGATTAGCCTTTCTTCAGGGCTATTGTCATGTCTACTTTGCTTAAGACTTGTTTTTCTTTGATTAGCATTTCTTCATGCATATCTTTGATCTTTGCGAGCCATGCTTTCTTCTGAAACTGCTTTTTGAGTTTTCTCAATATGTGTTTAGTCAAGAGCATTTTGAGCATGACTTAGGGTTTTCAGTAATCATTAAGTATAAGGAAGTCTTGACTATACCTGCTTCATGACTAATTGACACTGTGTTGTGAAATCTGAGTTATAAGTCTATTGATTGAAATTCAACAATATTTAACCCATTTCTCTGAGTTTTGATTAATTGATAAATGATTCTGATTTCATTGGCTATGTGTGCAATTATTTGTGAATATGGCTATGTTTGCAACAACCTTGTGTTAAGTTGAATACTGTTAATACCTATCATGCCTAGGTGGATTGGTTATAGCTGCAGTAGTGTTAAACTTATAGGTGGTTAAAATTGAAAACATGTGTTAAGTATTTTAGAATAGTTTAAAACTGAAAACCACAAAATAGGCTATAAGTGAATTAAATAACCAAGAGTGGTCAGTTTTGCAACTGACCTACTCTGATAGGCTTCACACACTGGCTAAGACTTAAATAGGCCAGGTGTGTAATAAAAGTTGGTTCAAGTCTAATAGATAGAATTACCAAGTCCAAATTGACCCATGATCAATAGTGGCTAGACTTGCAAAGGTCTCAGCCATGCCCGTGTTCAGTAATGGGCCTCAATTGCAAATCTAAGTCCAATCTTTGGACTGGCTAAGTCTTAAATAGGTAAATAAGTAGGCTAGTCCTTCAAATTAGTTTTAATAACAGAAAATGAAATAGAAATGGCTAAAATTGAAATAAACATGAAAGTCTAATCTGGCATGTTCTTAAATACTAGTACAAAGGTTGGCCATCAGCTAAATAAGAGCTGAATCTAAGGAAATCTGACCTAGGTAGGTCGGGCAATTAACCAATGCCTTTAAGGGCATATAAGGAATATGAAATGGCAAAGATGTAGATTTAATAGAGCCTATAGGGATACATAAGACATTTGGGCTCCTGATTTTTGCAATTCTGCATAGAATTAAGGGTATATTGGTCTTAAGGAAAAGGTAATTCAGTAAAAAATACTAATAAGTAGGGGCACACTAGTAAAAGCCCCAAAATGGAATCAAATAAAACCTTCCAGCACATGCTGGAAGGCATCTTGTAACAGAAATTAGGTTTAAAGTGTAAGATTTGGTAAAATAGGAGGGGAGGGAAATAGAATTATTTTCTATCTTTCCCCCCCCAAAAATTTCACCTCTTCCCACTTATAAATACCCCATTTAGGACTAGTTTAAGGGCTGGATTTTGGAAATCAAAATTTTCAGAAAGAACAAATACACTAAATAGCAATAGTCGTCTGGGTTTTCTAGTTGAAATTCATATCTGAAGTTGTTTGGGATTTCTGCTCGTTTGCTGGGTTTCTAATTGCTAATGCTGTGTTATCTCACCTACTTGTTTGGGAGTTCATTCCGTCACTGTTGCATTTCCTGTTGATTCTAACTGTTGTGCCTATTTCATCTCCCTTAGAACTCATTGAGTTTATTTGCTGAATCAGGTACACATCCCTGTTCGAAGTTATGTAACTTTGAAGCAATGATGAAATGAAGACTCAAAATTATTTAAAGCATTTTACTATCTCTTCATTTTTTTGTTCTGTTAGCTGATTAGTTAGTCTAAATCTGTAAATCATTAGGACATTGTATGTATGAGTAGAAGCTCGGACAAAACAATGTAATAAGTAGTAAATAGTAGTATAGTTATAGTAGCTAAATCACTTAGTTAAATAGGTTGAAATCATAAAACAAGGCTAATTAATCCTGACGTGGATCGATAACAACAAGCTCACAGTAAGGACTTCAATTGTCTTATGTAGATAGTTTAATTTGGTATTAGATATCCAGATCTGAATAAGTTTAAAAACAGGAACAACAAGATGAAGTAATAATTTAGATGAGACTGATTTTGTGATATCAAACAAATTAGACTCATAGTAAACTCAGTAATATAACCATGCACTTGCGGATGAGTCATTTTAGTTTTAAGTAATCTGAATACTGTGTATAAGTAGTTGAACCGTTTAGCTTAATCACGCTTTATATAGTTAAATAATCTCCTAATCTCTTAGCTAATAGGTAATTCAGATATTAATATAAATTCATTACTAGAAAACAAAAGTGAAAGCAGTTTATTAATTCAGTTTTATGTACATTAGACAGTCATGATCTGAAGTTAATACTGATAATTTTTATAGAAATTTCTCCTTAATAAATAAAGTGCAATTTGAATTCGTTTTGATTCCAGATGTTTGTTCTTATTGTTAAGTTTTTCATTTCTATTTTTATTACCATTGCTTCGTTTTGGTCTGGGCCTTATGCACGACGTAGGCCTGGACTGTGTTCGAGAATTAACTGGGCCTCTGAAAGCAAGCCTAATGCGGTCTGGGTTATTAAGACCCAGAGATTCGCGACAATTTGCTAAGCATCAGTTTAGGAGTCCAGGCCCAATAATAATAGAGACAATAAAGACCTGGACTCACTTCTGAAAATACAGTTAGTTAAACTGATTAAGGAAAAAATAAGGATATAAAATATAGTCACATATTAAGTTTGAACTTTTAAAAAATACATGGGACGAGCCTTGCACAATAACAAAAATAGTGGGGCCCCCCTTTAGTAACAAAGTGACAAAGTATAATAGATCCGGAAAGGTTAATAGTACATTCCATAACCTTTCCCAAAAGATTTAAAGCCGTTAGACGATTATTAGGCATGATTTAATAAATATACCTTCCCTAATACGAGTGTGCTTTTGGTGCAACTCAAATCATAAATCCCGGCGAAGCCGAAATGTATTAAAAGTCACAGGCGTACTGGTTGCGGTGTGACTCGAAATACATTTTCGCGACGTCGCAATTCGTAAAAATATTAAATTTGAAAACATGTACATATTGTTAAAAAGCGTATAACAAGTCATATAAAATTGAGAACGACGGTTGAGCAACCGTGCTGAAACCACAAAATCCGGGAGTGCCTAACACTTTCTCCCGGGTTAACAGAAATCCTTATCCATGTTTCTGTTTCGCGGACTGTAATACAGAGTCAACTTCCTCGGATTCGGGATTAATCGGTGACTTGGGACACCATTATCTTCCCAAGTGGCGACTCTGAAAATTAAATAAAATTTCGGACCGATTGAACATTGAGGTATACCCAACGTATCTTTTAAAAGGATCGGAAAGGGGTAGTAAAAAGGGAGGTGAGATAGCTCTGGCGACTCTTCTGGGGACTAAGCAACCCAGAACTTCAATTTTAGGGTTTAAGAATTCGAGCTCGTTAGAATCGCCGTCCTCGATATTATTTGACTTTGCTATATGCTTTGAACAACATGCTATGTATTTTACCGCTTTGATATTATATGGATTGTATATATAAATTATGCCGAAAACCCTTCTGTTCTTCACCTCCGAGGATGTGCTTACTGGTTGAGACTCCCCTTTCTGTTAAGTCACACCTAAATTAAGAAATAGAGGTCGGATAAGTTACAAAGCCGATTGACTCCGCGGGTCACCGGTACGTAGCCCCCTCCTCGACTCGAGTTGTCCGCTCGGGTACACGGTCTAGCACTATGTGAAACCATAAGATATCGAACATAGGTCTAGGATGATTATTTGCATCATAACTGACTTAGAGGACTCAACACAGGGGTTGGGTCCGTCTAGGACAGGTGACCCGGTAATTAGAGACCGAGCATACTATGTGTTGCATTTTTAATTGTCTTTGATCGTTATGCGGACCGAAAAGATTCCCAAGAGTAGAAAAAGAATATTCAAAAATGAAAAAAAGAGCGAGAAAACTAGTGATAAAAGAGTTGTTTTGGAAAACTAGAAAATTGAGAAAATAGCTTTGTTGTTAAAATAATTGGTCAATTAATCTGACCAAACTACGCATGTTTGATTCTCTCCATTAGGTGGGATACGTAGGAAACCCTTGAATGGGTCCAACCATCCTTTTAGAAAAAGACCAAAAATATTTTTGTTTCAAATAATCGAGGTGATCACTATTTTTGGAAATAGTCGAATGTTCCGAAAGGACACCAAAAGGCTATTTTGGCAAAAATGGCCACTTTGAAAGTCATGTTTCCCCTTTTCAAATAAAAATGAAAATTTGCTTTGAAAAATATTTTTTCTTTTTCTAAATAAAATCGCCTTAATAAATGTGCAGGGTGAGCACGATACAGAATGAACCTTTCACTTTAATGAATAGAATCCCTTTGGAGCTAAGATTATGGTAGAACGACATGGGACAAGAAGGATACAATTGGGTCAAATGCTATCTAAAGGATCTTACAGGATTAATGGACATAATTTCCCGAGGCGATATAATCCGAGCACTTGTCACATGCTGGGATCCTGCGCACAATGTTCTACATTTTTCGGACTTTGAACTCACTCCCACTCTTGAAGAAGTTGCATACTACATAGGGAAAAATGAGGTCCCCTTAAAAGAGAAATACTCGATGGCTCCAAGAGCAATAACGACGCACCGTTTCCTTGAATCTTTAAAGATCGCTCGAAACATCCACAACGAGGATTTGGTTAGTGGGTTTTGCTCCCTAAACTTCATCTACAGTAGATATGGACATGTCGGGGGTTTCAATGACCCCACAAACAAACTTTGTAGCAAGTCCAACTGAGCCAAATGGGAGGAACATCGACGATTCGCTTTCCTAGCGGCATTTCTCGGGATAATCATATTTCCAAGAAAGGACGGGCACATTGATACGAGAGTCGCCGGAGTAGCCAGCACTTTGATTGTACAAGATAATTACACTTTGGCTCTGATGATTATAGCGGATATCTACCGTGCCCTAACTACATGTAAAGCAGGGTGCAACTTCTTTGAGGGATGTAACTTGATTCTGCAAATCTGGTTGATAGAACATCTATGCCATCATCCTTCGTTCTCAAGATATGGGCCAACTGAAATAACTTGCCTCGAAAAATTCTATACGAGAACAAAAGAAGTTAAGCTGCCAGAGGGAGTTAAAGGTTGGATTTTATATCTACGATCATTGACCGATAGCCAAATCGATTGGGCATATCGATGGTTGCCCCTCGATGAGGTGATTTACATGCCGACGGAAGGGTCACACTTCTTGATCATGGGTTTGAAATGTATCCAGACTTATGCCCCGTACAGGGTCCTACGACAGCTTGGAAGGCGTCAAGTTATACCAAAGGATGGGGACCTCAGTTTGCAAGTAATAGAGATTAGTCCGGATGGGCAATTCCCGGAAACAAAGGTCCGACAGATTTGGAATGAGTGTCAAAATTTGAAGGCAGAAACTTATGTGGAGAACAGAGCTCAGGGAGAAGTATCGCCAGGGTACGCTGCATGGTATCGATGGGGTATTAAGCATGATAGACCATTAAAAAGACCTCACTTTCAAGATTTGGCGGAGAAGTCTAAGGAAAACAGAAATTGGGTGGCCAAAGAAAACGAGTATAAGGACAAAACCCGCTTGCTAGAAAAACAGTTGTGAGATCTCCAGTTTGAGAGCAGTTTACAGGCAGCATCTGGCGAAAGAGAAAAGAAGCAGCTGAAAAAGGAGAATGAAGTTCTAAAGTCTCAAGTTGCAAAAATGAAAATTGCATCCGAGACCCCGGTTTGCTTAGCCCGAAACGAGAAGCTAATTGAAAATCTTCGGCGCAAAGTGAATGACTACAACTTCGATCTGGACAAAGCAAAAAAGGAGTTAGTTAGGGTTCAGAAGCAACTGGCCAAAGATGCCGAGGAAAGAGCTAGGTTGGTTCAACAACTACAAGATAAACATGAAGTTGAGGTAGCTCGGCTGAGAAAGAAAGTCATCACAGTCACTGTCAGGAGTAACAAGATAATCAAAGAATTTGAAGAAGAAAGAGAGCATTGTTACACGACTATGGCTCGATTAGAGTTCGAGTTACAACGACTGCAGAAAGAGAACCAACACACCTTAGACGCTCGCGCCAAACAGATCAAATTGCTCAATATATCACCCAAAAATGCCAACTGTGTGAAGACATGTCCCAAGCAATATTTGTATCAGCCGTGAAATTCTTTGTGAAGTAAGTCATGTCCGACCTACATAAGCTCCAAAGTGGATTGGCATATAGGCCCGCGGCAAGATCGAATGATGTCTCACGGGCATTAGGAGCATTAATGTATTCATAGGGCATGCATTTTGTATTCGTATTTATTTTTGCAATAGTAGCACAACATCATCTTGAAAATCAATGTTTTTGAATATCAATGAAAAGATCAAAAAGTTGTTGCTAATCCTTTTTTTTCGCTTTGTATCAATTATTTGCACGATAGGCAAATAAGTAGGAACAAAAATAATAAAGGAAAGAAGAAAGAAATTAAAAGAGAGGAAAAGAAAAAAGAGGAAGAGAAAAGAATGGAAAAAAAAAAGAAAAAGAAAAGAAGAAAAAAGAAAGAAAAAGAAGAGGAAAGATGAATGAAAAAGAACAACAAAAAAAAAAAAAAAGAAAAAAAAGAGAAAAAGATGATGTTGGTTCACAATGAAATAAATGCCGGGATGATGCATAACGATCGAAGACAAAAGTTGTGATTTTTAATCATTGCATCTTATCCTTTTATGTACTAACTATTAACGAGTGTTGTTGTTTATGAGAATCAGATTTCAGCTGGCAACTGGTACTCTGGTAAATCATCATTACAACACACGATCAAAAACTATGACTAAGGCTGTGTCTCAGGAAATTGAGCCAACTATCATGGACCCAGTGCAAGAAGAGGAGGTTGTGGATGTAGCGAGGATGAAGGAGGAAATGTATAAGCTCAAGCAGCAGATGTCGGAAATGTACCAAGCTTGGTCCAGGGGTCAACCCTTACCCGCATATCCAGCCAACCCAGCATATGTCCCTCCCGTCAATCCTAATCTTGAGCCACCTACCATGAACTAATCCTCTACGTACCCAGATTACCACCACTACTATGCCGCCACTTCACAGGCATCACCACCACTGTCCAAACAGATTCCACCCCAGCCACCACAGGTCTCCCCCGTGTATGTGGCACTACCAGCTATTGCTCTGCATAAGTCGTTGTCACACCTCCTTTTGGCACTGCCCGCGAGGGCGCATGGGAGTTTTTCAATTTAAAGGACAATCGAAACGGGATTTATTTGTTTAATTTAGAGTCGCCACTTGGGAGATTTATTGTGTCCCAAGTCACCGATTGAATCCCAAATCGAGGAAAAGAATGACTCTATTTAACAGTCCGCAAACCAGAAATCCGGATAAGGAATTCTGTTAATCCGGGAGAAGGTGTTAGGCATTCCCGAGTTCCGTGGTCTTAGCACGATCGCTCAACTGTCATATTCGGCTTATTTGTCTAATTTATACCATGCTTTAACTTATGTGCCAATTTTTAACCTTTAACCGCCTCAGATATTATTATTATTATTATTATTATTATTATTATTATTATTATTATTATTATTATTATTATTATTATTATTATTTTAACAAAAGAATTACAACGTTGTGAAAATGTATCTCGAACCACGTCGCACCAGTGCACCCGTGGTTGTTGAGACATTACGACTTCGTTGAGATTTAAATTTGAGTCACATAAATGTGCACCCGTATTTAGGGAGGTATTATTATTAACATACGCGCCTAAAGTGACTACGTATTTATTATCTTTGGGGAAAAGAGCCAAAATTCGCTACTTCCTTTTCCCATATATCGGTTTCAAATTCTTCTCACCCTAGCCAAACTTTCCCTTTTATTACTACTCACTATAACATCATAATCAACGATAATTCCAGTATATAAAAAAAAACTATAGTTTTGACAAAAGTACTACCACTAAAATCATTCTTATTGTAATAATTTATAGCTAACTCCTGTTACAAAGTTGCAATAAAGATAAAAAAACCTTTGCCTTCCTTTAAAAAAAAACTTTTAAATTATCCCATCAGCTTCTTTTATACCTTAATTAACAAAATGTAATTTACATGGTAGAAAATTTTAAACAGTAAGCAAAATGACAAATCTACTCAATTAAAGCTTTTATAAAAGGAAGAAAAAGTACTTAGGACCTTCAAAACAAAAGAACCAATTCGTTACCATATGTTAAACAAAATGAGAACATTCAAAAATCTGACTGCTAAAAAATTCATAGTCCAACACAGTTCCCAATCAATTCAAATTAATACAAATAATCCTGATTTAATTATACAGTTCCAACAATCGAAATGAACAACCACATATTGTTATACTGATTCAAGATACAGCCAGTCGTATACATTTAGAACTGAAACATCTGTTTCATTTTTTCATGCCAAATATGATGTTACATCATTGGAAATAAAGAAGTGTACCTGTTATTTGGAAACAAAGAGGGAGAAAGAAGATCAACAACAGTTTAGGAATACAACAGCAAAAACAACAGCAGATCAGCAACTTCGTTTCAATAGGATACTGATCCGACAAACCAAATAACTCAAAGTAATCAACTATTACTCCAAATTCAGACTAATCCAGCTCCAAAATGACTCAAAAGTAGTTTCAAGAGTGAAAGAAAAATGCCAGAGAGTCAAAGAAGAAAAAATAAAATTCAATAATACAGTCCAATTTCTGTTCCTACCTTTTGTCTCTGTTTCTATACCTTTAAACTCTTAAACTCCCTCTCCCAGATTCTCTTTTTTCCTCTCCTCTCCTATTGTATGTTTCTTAGGTTAAATAGGCAAAGAGAAAATGCCTCCTCTATTCACAATTGCCTCTTCAAAAATTTATTAATTCATTCCACTCAATCCAAGTTCTTTTCTTTATTCAATAGTGTGTTCCTAACCCTACCATTATAGAAACTTCTAAATTAGGTGAATACCCCCTTTTTATTAAACAATTCTCACACTATGTACAAGATATTTTTAAAACACCTACAAATTTGACTCATGAACAAACATCTGTGATATATAATTTCAATCTTCTTCCTGGACCATGAATGCAAACAAGGCACCAAGCATAACTAAAAATTCAACCATAATTTGTGAATCCAAGCATTAACGGGTGTGAATTAAACACAAAATTATCAACAACAATAAAAACTGAATACAGATTATGATAAACAAACAAGAACAACTACTTTTCGGATAAGCAAATTCTACAAAATTTAATGAATCGTCCAAACAGTCACAACAAATACCAAGCCAAGGAAACTTAACAAATTAAGAAGTTAGACAATTCTCTAATACGTTCGTAGCTCAAATGATGAAAAACTTACCAAAGGACAATCACTGTTGGAATCCTTGCCATCATAGACCTCTAGGATCTTGAAATTGTTTCCATTTAATGTATAAGAAATCATTTGGTATGGATTTTGGAATTCAAACATCCAATCGAACAAACAACCTCCAATTGAAACCGTGATAACAATCAAAATCGTCTGAAACTACGGACTGTAATTCCAAATCTCGACGAACAGTGAGGACATCGGAATTGGACTTCAAACCTCAAACGAATCTCCATTTTTGGAACACCAAAAATCGAAATTAAAAGGAAAACAGAATTATATTATCATTTCTATCCATTTTTTTGGAAATCTCGTTCAGCTACTATTCCCCTCTTTCTATCTGTGTGCGCGTGTGGCTTTCTTTTGGTCTGTGTGTGGCTGCTGTTCGATAGAGCATTGGCTGGTCACTGACATTCCAGTAGGTTAGCAGCATGATTGTTGTGTCTAGGTTCAGGGGGGGTCGTTTGGTGGTCGTGAGGCGGCTGGATTGGGACGTTGAATGGTTGCGATGGAGGAGAGGTCGGCGGCGAAGCTGGTGGATGATGAAGTGGATGCAGTGGTCGTCCATGGCTGGACGTTTGGGTGATGGTGGTCATTTTGGTGCAAGGGTTGTCGGCGGGTCCTCTTCTTCGGCGGGTCTAATGGCTGAAGCCTTGTGAGAAGATGAAAGGGGGGGGGGGGTTCTCTTAGGGTTAGGAAAAATGAACTGAAAAGAAAAAGGGCGTGGTTGGTTATTTACGAACTGGGTCGGGTCAAGGTGGATTTGGGCGGGTAAGAGGTGTGTTTTTCGGTTGGGTTTTGGGATAAAATTGTTTTGGGCTTGGTCTCTTTTCTTTTAATTCAAATAGCTCATAAGACCAAGACTTATCTTTTCATTTACTTCCAAAAAAAATTAAAATCAAAACCCTACAATAAATTACAAAACTAAATTAACTTTAAAAATGCTAATTAACTTCAAATGACAATCATCACACCAATTTAAGAATAAAATCACACAATTGGGACATTAAATGCTAAAAAATAGAATAAATGCATATTTTTGTGATTTTTTATTTTCATAAAACAAACTTAATTACTCTTAATTGGAAACTTGAATTTTATTTATAAATGCAGTATATTTTTGTATTTTTTTATTTATTTAAACACGGACACAAAAACACAAACAATAAGAGAAAATTAACATAAAATCCACAAAATTGCAAACGACACAGAAGTATTTTATTTTGAATTTTTGGGAGTAATTCTCATATAGGGCAAAAATCACGTGCTCACAGCTGCCCCTCTTTGCGTGGAAACATGAAGAGTTTTCATGCAAAGATAAGTGAGCGGATACGAGCGATTTTTGCCCATTTGAGTACTCCATATGAAGCATTTTTTGAAAGACTTGACCGAACATTTGCTTCAAAAGGTCTCCTACATATCCCTGGCTAAAAGAGAATTGGGTCAATGTAGTTCGGGAAGTTTTAGTAGCTGGGACTAACCGTGAAACTGTGGCTTTGCTGTCACTGTTGTTGCATGCTGCTACCACTGCTTACCGATCTCCTTATTACACCGTGCTAAAAATAAAACAAGAAGCTAGGCTAGCCTACGGATCACATGATCCTATTTATCTTCAACTTGTTTTTGCCGCCTTGCATTTCTTGTTGTCTTGTGTTTCCTCTGGTGCTTCTTTATCTTGCAAATTTGGGGATGACACTGGCATTCTGCCTTTCCGAACACCAGTTTTCAACATTTTTTCTCAATCCAATGGGGATATGGCTTCTTTTATCGAGTCCGTTATGATGGGGACAACCAAAGCTTGAAGGTCGATTCTTTCATGATTTGTCCTCCATTCCTTTGACTCATGCGCTTGAATTTGCGCTGAGAACTCTTGTTGTAACCATTGCTCTATGGTGGATTATTGGTTTCAAGACCTACAATGTAAAGACTGAAAATATTCCTCTTGTTATACAGGTGGGTGCCTGTTTTTATTAGCCAACTTTGAAGTAAAATGGATTCTGACAATAATTTATGAAATATGTACATGACAATGTTTATGCAAGTAGGACCACTTGGGTCAAAATAAAGCAAACATAAAATATCCTATTCGAAGGCGGATGAACCAAAAAATATCCTATTCGAGAGCGATAGTCCCATCGTATTCTATTCGAGGGCGAATACTCCCATCGTATCTTATTCGAGGGCGGATACTCCCATCGTATCCTATTCGAGGGCGGATAGTCCCATCGTATTCTATTAGAGGGCGAATACTCCCATCGTATCCTATTCGAGGGCGAATACTCCCATCGTATACTATTCGAGGGCGAATACTCCCATCGTATCCTATTCGAGGGCGGATACTCCCATCGTATTTTATTCGAGGGTGAATACTCCCATCGTATCCTATTCGAGGGCGAATAATCCCATCGTATCCTATTCAAGGGCGGATACTCCCATCGTATTCTATGAGGGAGAATACTCCCATCGTATCCTATTCGAGGGCGAATACTCCCATCGTATTCTATTCAAGGGCGGATACTCCCATCGTATTCTATGAGGGCGGATACTCCCATCGTATTCTATTCGAGGGCTAATACTCCCATCGTATCCTATTCGAGGGCATATACTCCCATCGTATCCTATTCGAGGGCGGATACTCCCATCGTATCCTATTCGAGGGCGGATACTCACATCGTAATCTATTCGAGGGCGAATACTCCCATCGTATCCTATTCGAGGGCGAATACTCCCATCGTATCCTATTCGAGGGCGAATACTCCCATCGTATCCTATTCGAGGGCGAATACTCCCATCGTATCCTATTCGAGGGCGGATACTCCCATCGTATCCTATTCGAGGGCGGATACTCCCATCGTATCCTATTCGAGGGCGGATACTCCCATCGTATCCTATTCGAGGGCGGATACTCCCATCGTATCCTATTCGAGGGCGGATACTCCCATCGTATCCTATTCGAGGGCGGATACTCCCATCGTATCCTATTCGAGGGCGGATACTCCCATCGTATCCTATTCGAGGGCGGATACTCCCATCGTATCCTATTCGAGGGCGAATATTCCCATCTTATCCTATTCGAGGGCGAATACTCCCATCTTATCCTATTCGAGGGCGGATACTCCCATCTTATCCTATTCGAGGGCGAATACTCCCGTCGTATCCTATTCGAGGGTGGATACTCACATCGTATCCTATTCGAGGGCGGATACTCCCATCGTATTCTGTTCGAGGGCGAATACTCCCATCATATCATATACGAGGGCAGATACTCCCATCGTATCCTATTCGAGGGCGAATACTCCCATCGTATCCTATTCGAGGGCGGATACTCCCATCGTATCCTATTCGAGGGCGGATACTCCCATCGTATCCTATTCGAGGGCGGATACTCCCATCGTATCCTATTCGAGGGCGAATACTCCCATCGTATCCTATTCGAGGGCGGATACTCCCATTGTATTCTATTCGAGGGAGAATACTCCCATCGTATCCTATTCGAGGGCAGATACTCCCATCGTGTTCTATTCGAGGGCGAATACTCCCATCGTATTCTATTCGAGGGCGAATACTCCCATAATATCATTGTTTGAGGGTGAACAAACCTGAGACATCGTGTTTGAAGATGGACAAACTTGAAACGTCCTATTTGAAGGTGGACAAACCTAATACATCATCTTGAATTGCCTTCCTCGTTTCTCCGAGAAAATTTTCAACAACGGCAGAAAAGTTTTTGCCCCAGTTTTGGTGTTCTTCCTTGTGGCATGACTTTCTGCTATCAATAGCACTTTCTTTCCCTATTTCAAATCAAAGAAAATTTGTTAGTTCAAAACATTGTGAGTGGTTGTGCCACTCCTGTGGGGTGGTTTTTCCTTTTCCCCCTTTCCTCGCTCGGGGTTCCCAAAACTTGTTGGGGAATGATTTCATTTGCTGGAGATGATATTCCTGCTGGGGAATGGGGTTTTCCATTTATCCCTTCCCCGTTCTGTGTTTCTCAACTCCCTGGGGGTTATTTTGTTGATGATGAAATTTCCTTTCTTCCTTTACCAATATGTGTTGTCTGACCACCTCGGAACTTGCTGAACATAACACTGCTGGTGGATTTTCATTTTCTCAAAATTGGTGTTTCACTCTTTTGAAGGCTGTTTGAGATGACACTGGTTCGAAGACCACTTCCCTTAAGGCTTGTCTTATCTTCCTTCTTTCCCAAGTGGGTCTTGACTTCCAGAAAATTTTTAAAGTGAAAAGAAAATTTTCTGCCCCAGTTTTAATAATCTTCTTTGCATCACACTTCTCCGTGATCAATGGTATTTCCTTGCCTTGCCTAATAATTGGAAAGTTGGTGGCAAGTTTTGAAGTCATTTCTCACTTGTTCTGACCAGACAGACTTTGATGGGGAATTTTTGACAAAAGGAGAAAGATAAAAGAAACAAAATAGAAGACAAAGGAAAAAATGACTCACTAATAAGAAATAACTATAAAAACTTATCAAATGCGAATACCAACTCTACTGGTCATGACATGCACATATGTCCTATCCTCTGTCGTTAATCGCCTTTCGCAATTTCTTTCTTGTGATTTCCATTTGATTATCACCCTTATTCGACTTGTAGTGCCCAAAGGATTTTCACTTTCAAGCCTCTCTCATTTTGGTTTTCTCTCAGCTTTCGTCGCCTTATGGTGCCTGTAAAGGTTTTGACCGGTAAGACTCTCTTATTTGTATTACTTTTTAGCTAGGGATTGGGATGTTACTGCTAAGACTCTCTCGTATTCTTTTCTGCTGGGTATCAGAGTCTTTTTTGCTGGGAATCAGCGTGTTATGTTCTGATGAGACTCTCGTATTTGCTTGACTTGGCCTCTTTTGAAGACTGATCGGAAGGTCTTTCTTTGGACCGTGATGTGGAATTTGGATAGGGCTAGAAAGAAGGGTATTAAAAGCTCAAAACAAATCAATTCTGGGTTCAAAATTTACAACCTTCGGACCTAAATTTATTTATAATAAACACAATTTTTTTTGCCCCAGTTTCTTTCTTGAGGATTTTTTATTTCTTTATTTGCACTATGACCGAGCTGTGATGCGCCTACGTATCCTCTTTGAGGAATCAGGTCAAACGTAGTTCCCAATTCCTCATTTTTTCAAGTTTCTTTTTTTCATTCATTTTTCTTTTTCTTTTCTTTTCTTTACATCTTTTGCTTGTTTTTTTTTCTTTTTCTTTATCTTCCATGTTTGTGTTTCTAATCCTTTCTAGTGATTCCGAAGGAGGGGTGTGAAATAAAACACATAAGGCTCAAAGGGTTAACGAAGGATAAAGTGTTTGGGTAGCAGAACAAAAAGCCTTCATCATTCCAATCTTCAAAATATGCCAAGTGCAACCAACACGATTAACATTCGTCATATCTTTAAACACTATTGGGCAACACTCTCATTGTTATTATTATGAACAAATCAATGTTAATTTGGCCAGCTTGCCTTTGCGGTTTTCTGCATGTTTTGCTCGCCCCAGATTCACATGACTCGGGCTCCAAATAATGTCAAACCGTTCTTATTTCCTTTAAATGTTCTGATCACTTCTCAATGGCCTTGCAATTAACTTTTAAGACCATGCCAAAATTAGGTGTGCATGCCATGTCACTAAAGTTGACGGAAAAGAAAAGACTATAAAGAGGAAAGACTTAAATCAAAGAAAAATGACTAGAAATAATGGAAAACAAAAGAATTGCATTAGACGGGTTAGGAAAAAGTTGGTACAACAAAACAAACACAATAAAATGGGGTACACCCTTGGAACAAACCTAGACAATACTAAATGAGGTATTACGACCAACAAAAAACTGGACAAAATAGAATGATAAAAGGGTTTGAGTTACAAGACAATATCCTGATTAACAACCCTGAAATAATTTGGATGACATAATGACAACAAAATAAGCCACCAAAAATTCCACTCTGGTTGACCAAGAAATGGAGAGTCTTCCCAATTACCAAGCACGATATTTTGGCCACTAAGCTTCACATCAATATTACCAAGGCCACTATCTTTTCAACATTTTCAGCTTTAGTCAATACATCCCCACAAAGCGTGCATCATGGCGTGTAGGTAAATGACTATGTGCGATATTCTGGGTGTCACTGTGTTGGATCACAATCAGGTTCTCCTGGATCTTGTGTTTCCGGCTCACCACAAACCAACCACCTTAATTCTCAACAATTCAAAATAAAATATGGTAGAAATGGACTCAGTCAGTCCAAATTATTATCAACGTTTTTCACTTTTGACTTTTTTTCTTCTTTTTCGATTTTTTTTTCATTTCATTTTTTTTCTTTTTTCTTTTTTTTTGTGTGTGGTCGAATCTTATGGAGATTGCCTGCGTATCATGACACCGCATGAATCAGATCTTGCGTAGTTCGGTTAATTAAAATAAGCTACATTTGTAAATGAAACTCACTATTTTTATTTATTTTAAAAATAAACTAAACCTTTTTTTTAATTTTATTTTAAGAAATAATAACACTTTTTTTAAATAAAAAAACGTTTTTTTCTTTTCTTTTAAATAAAAAAACAAACAATTTTGAAACTAACCATTTTTTTTTCATTTTCTTCAATATTAAAAACCCGATCAGCATGCAAGTCTGAAGAAAATAAATGCATAAAACAAATATGATGCAGCAGGATGGTCTTTTCATTTCAGGTTGCCTATCCTAAATGGACCCAACCCCTGTGTTGAGTCCCCTAAGTCAAATGCACGTGATGCAAACAAACGTCCTACTAGGGATCCGGCATGAGTTTATTATTCTTCTAGGTTTAAACCCTAGGTTTATTGGTCTAGACCTGACTTACCCGAGCGGACAACTCGAGCCGAGGAGGAGGCAGCAACCCGGGAATACAGAAGCTTCACCGATTTTGCAACTTATCCAAACCTCGTTCTAAAGTGGGAATTAGACACTATACAGAAAAGAAGTCACACGAAGTGCACCCTTTGGTTTCGGGACAATTTATATGTATACAGTTCAAAAAATATCAAAGCGATAAAAAATATCACTTTGCACATTTAAACCCAAGATAATAATAAACCAAATACAACAATTATTCAAAGCTCGAGTTCTAAAACCCTAATCCAGTGGTTTTGGGTTCATCATCTTGTTGGAATAGGTGTCTAGACTGGCTTTACTCGAGCGGACAACTCGAGCTGAGGAGTGTCAGTGCACCAGTAGCATGGCTTTCCGGCTTAGTTGACAATACTCCCCGCCTAAACATGTATACTAAAAATCCTTCACCGGGTGCCAAGCACCACAGCTATCTTGAGAAAACGGGCTATGTCCAGTAAATGCCTGATATTATATTTTAAGGAGACTCAGAAGAGAAAAATGGGTATCGGCACAATTTATATACAATTCAAAAAACATCAAAGCGGTAAAAGAAATATTTAGAACATTAAATACAAACATATAACAAAATTAGATAGTATATAAGACAAATATAATAATTATTCAAAGCTCGAATTCTAAACCCTGAACCAGTGGTTCTGGGTTTGTTTCCCCAGCAGAGTCGCCAGAGCTGTCACATCTCCTTTTGGCGCTGTCCGCGAGGGCGCATGGGAGTTTTTCCAATTAAAGGACAATCGAAACGGGATTTATTTGTTTAATTCAGAGTCGCCACTTGGGAGATTTATGGTGTCCCAAGTCACCGGTTGAATCCCGAATCGAGGAAAAGAATGACTCTATTTAACAGTCCGCAAATAAGAAATTCGGATAAGGAATTCTGTTAACCCGGGAGAAGGTGTCAGGCATTCCCGAGTTCCGTGGTCTTAGCACGGTCGCTCAACTGTCATATTCGGCTTATTTATCTGATTTATACAATGCTTTAACTTATGTGCCAATTTTTAACCTTTAACCGCCTTAGATATTATTATTATTATTATTATTATTATTATTATTATTATTATTATTATTATTATTATTATTATTATTATTATTATTTTAATAAAAGAATTACAACGTTGTGAAAATGTATGTCGAACCACGTCGCACCAGTGCACCCGTGGTTGTTGAGACATTACAACTTCGTTGAGATTTAAATTTGAGTCACATAAATGTGCACCCGTATTTAGGGAGGTATTATTATTAACATACGCCCCTAAAGTGACTACGTATTTATTATCTTTGGGGAAATGAGCCAAAATTCGCTACTTCCTTTTCCCATATATCGATTTCAAATTCTTCTCACCCTAGCCAAACTTTCCCCTTTATTACTACTCACTATAACATCATAATCAACGACATATCCAGTATATAAAAAACAACTATAGTTTTGACACAAGTACTACCACTAAAATCATTATTATTGTACAAATTTAAAGCTAACTCCTGTTACAAAGTTGCAATAAAGATAAAAAACCTTTGCCTTCCTTTTCAAAAAAAAATCTTTTAAATTATCCCATCAACTTCTTTTATACCCTTATAAACGAAATATAAATTACATGGTAGAAAATTTTAAACAATAAGCAAAATGACAAATCTACTCAATTAAAGCTTTTATAAAAGGAAGAGAAAGTACTTAGGACCTTTAAAACAAAAGAACCAATTCGTTACCATATGCTAAACAAAAACTGAGAACACTCGAAAATCTGACTGCTAAAAAATTCATAGTCCAACACAGTTCCGAATCAATTCAAATTAATACAAATAATCCTGATCTAATTATACAGTTCCAACAACTGAAATGAACAACCACATATTGTTATGCTGATTCAAGATACAACCAGTCATATACATTTAGAACTGAAACAACTGCTTCATTTTTTCATGCTAAATGTGATGTTACATCATTGGAAACAAAGAAGTGTACCTGTTATTTGGAAACAAAGAGGGAGAAAGAAGATCAACAGCAGTTTAGGAATACAACAGCAAAATAACAGCAGATCAGCAACTTCGTTTCAACAGGATAATGATCCGGCAAACCAAATAACTCAAAGTAATCCACTATTACTCCAAATTCAGACTATTCCAGCTCCAAAATGACTCAAAAGTAGTTTCAAGAGTGAAAGAAAAATGCCAGAGAGTCAAAGAAGAAAAAAAGAATTTCAATGATACAGTCCAATTTCAGTTCCTGCTTTTTGTCTCTGTTTCTATACCTTTAAACTCTTAAACTCCCTCTCCCAGATTCTCTTTTTTCCTATCCTCTCCTATTGTATGTTTCTTAGGTTAAATAGGCAAACAGAAAATGCCTCTATTCACAATTGCCTCTTCAACAATTTATTAATTCATTCCACTCAATCTAAGTTCTTTTCTTTATTCAATAGTGTGTTACTAACCCTACTATTATAGAAACTTCTAAATTAGGTGAATACCCCCCTTTTTATTAAACAATTCTCATACTATGTACAAGATTTTATTAAAACACCTACAAATTTGACTCATGAACAAACATCTATGATATATAATTTCAATCTTCTTCCTGGACCATGAATGCAAACAAGGCACCAAGCATAACTAAAAATTCAACCATAATTTATGAATTCAAGCATTAACGGGTGTGAATTAAACACAAAATTATCAACAACAATAAAAACTGAATACTGATTATGATAAACAAACAAGAACAACTACTTTTCGGATAAGCAAATTCTACAGAATTTAATCAATCGTCCAAATAGTCACAACAAATACCAAACCAAGGAAACTTAACAAATTAAGAAGTTAGACAATTCTCTAATACATTCGTAGCTTAAATGATGAAAAACTTACCAAAAGACAATCACTGTTGGAATCTTTGCCATCATAGACCTCTAGGATCTTGAAATTGTTTCCATTTAATGTATAAGAAATCATTTGGTATGGATTTTGGAATTCAAACATCCAATTGAACAAACAACCTCCAATTGAAATCGGGATAACAATCAAAATCGTCTGAAACTACGGACTGTAATTCCAAACCTCGACGAACAGTGACGCCATTGGAATCAGACTTCAAACATCAAACGAATCTACATTTTTGGAACACCAAAATCGAAATTAAAAGGAACACAGAATTATATTATTATTTCTATCCATTTTTTTGGAAATCTCGTTAAGCTACGGTTCCCATCTTTCTATCTGTGTGCGCATGTGGCTTTCTTTTGGTCCGTGTGTGGCTGCTGTTCGACAGAGCATCGGCTGGTCACTGACATTCCAGTGGGTTAGCAGCGTGATTGTTGTGTCTAGGTTCAGGGGGGTCGTTTGTTGGTTGTGAGGCGGCTGGATTGGGTCGTTGAATGGTGGTGATGGAGGAGAGGTCGGCGGCGAAGCTGGTGGATGATGAAGTGGATGCAGTGGTCGTACATGGCTGGACGTTAGGGAGATGGTGGTCGTTTGGGTGCAAGGTTTGTCGGCGGGTCCTCTTCTTCGGCGGGTCTAATGGCTGAATCCTTATGAGAAGATGAGGGGGGGGGGGTTCTCTTAGGGTTAGGAAAAATGAACTGAAAAGAAAGGGGGGGGGGTGTTGGTTATTTACGAACCGGATCGGGTCAAGGTGGATTTGGGCGGGTAAGGGGTGTGTTTTTGGGTTGGGTTTTGGGGTAAAATAGTTTTGGGCTTAGTCTCTTTTCTTTTAATTCAAATAGCTCATAAGACCAAGACTTCTCTTTTCATTTATTTCCAAAAAAATTAAAACCGAAACCCCTATAATAAATTACAAAACCAAATTAACTTTAAAATGCTAATTAACTTCAAATGACAATCATCACACCAATTTAAGAATAAAATCACACAATTGGGATATTAAATGCTAAAAAATAGAATAAATGCATATGTTTGTGATTTTTCATTTTCATAAAACAAACTTAATTACTCTTAATTGCAAATTTGAATTTTATATATACATGCAGTATATTTTCGTATTTTTTTTATTTATTTAAACACGGACACACTAACGCAAACAATAATAGAAAATTAACATAAAATCCACAAAAATTGCAAACGACACAGAAGTATTTTATTTTGAATTTTTTGGGAGTAATTCTCATATAGGGCAAAAATCACGTGCTCACAGTCGTCAAGTGAACCGGTGTTCCATGTGCAAGACACCCATTACTATCCGCCGGAGTCGACGTTTAGGCAGCATGAATCTTATACCCCACTGATGGAGACAACTGAAGAAAAGCCCGTCAAGAACTTGGAACAAGAGGAAATGGCACGGAAGATGAGGATTTTAGAGCAGTCGTTCCGTAACATACAAGGGCTAGGAGGCTAAGTGAGCGTAGCATACAAAGATTTGTGTCTGTTCCCAGAAGTGCAGCTCCCAGTTGGGTTCATGCTACCTAAATTAGACATGTACGATGGACATGGGGATCCTGTAGCCCATCTCAGGGGTTATTGCAGCAAGATGCGTGGTGCAGCAGGGAAAGATGAACTTTTGATGTCGTACTTTAGTCAGAGTTTGAGCGGTTCTGCGCTGGAGTGGTATATACGTAAGGATCACACTAGATGGTTCATTTGGGATGATCTAGCTCAATCATTTGCCAACCACTTCCAGTACAACTTGGAGATAATACCAGACAGGCTATCGCTTACCAAGATGGAGAAGAAGCTCGGAGAAAGTTTTCGGGAGTATGGATTTAGATGGAGGGAACAAGCGGCGCGAGTGGATCCACCTATGAAGGAGACTGAAATGGTATACTGTTTTTTGCAGGCCTTAGAGCCTACTTACTACGGCCATCTGGTGTCGGCTATTGGTAAGAATTTCGATGAAGTAGTGAAAATGGAGAGTTTTGTAGAGGAAGGGTTGAAAACCAACAAAATCATGAGCTTTTCTGCTATCAAGGCCACGAATCAGGCTATACAGACCGAGAACGGAGGATCTATTGGAAAGAAGAAGAAGGAAGAGGTTTCAGTTGTATAAAGTAAACCATGGACTCGGAGCCAAAACATATACCATCACCCACCTCGCTCATACCAACCATACCCACCAGCACCTTACAACTCACCTCCACCATATTATCCACCTACTACTCCACATTACCCCATCCCACAAGCCCAACATTACCCATCACCTCCACATGTATGGCGAGCACAATCTCCACAAAATGTCTATCATACACAGAACACCTACTCCTTCCGGAACCTACAAGAACCCAAATAGACCTAACTTCCGACCTGATCCAGAAATGAGAAACAGGGCCCAAACAAAGAAAACATTCACCCCATTGGGGGAGTCTTATACCAGCCTCTATCATCATCTGAAAGAATTGGGGATGCTAAACCCGATTGAACCAAAACTACCAAACCCACCTCCCAGAAACATTGACTAATCAGTCAGGTGTGAATATTGCCCCGGGGCACCAGGGCACAATACTGAAAAGTGTTGGAACTTGAAATCTGCTATACAGGAGCTCATTGACAATAGGAGGATTGAGGTACAGGCTCCAAAGACTCCAAACATTACTCAGAATCCACTGCCGACTCATCAAGAGACAAACATGATAGAGTTAGAACAAAAAGACAGCAGCCGGAAGCCGTCCCAATCAGTAATGATGATAAAAGCCAACAGTAAAGTGGAGAAAGAAGTTGAGAAAGAGAAAGCGACAGCCGAAGTGCCAGTGAAAAAGCTGCCAGTGGCTGAAACATTGAAAATTGTGGTGCCAGGGGTTAAGCCATTGTTGACAGTAAAAAGAGCATGCGTGGAACCAGTGGTCATAAAGCCGGTAGTGCAAATGCCGGTGGTTGATACTAAAGCCATACCTTGGAACTACAACAAGGTCATAGTAATTTACAGGGGAAAAGAAGTTACAGGGGAGGTTAATGAAACGCATGACCTCACTCGTTCCGGGCGGTTCTTTGCCCCGGAAGAGTTAAGGAAAATGAAAGTGGTAAAGGAGTGTCATGTGAAGAAGCCGGTCTCTGAAGAAGAAGCAGAAGAATGTTTGAAGAATATAAAAGCTCAAGACTACTCGATAGTAGAACAACTTAGAAAGACGCCTGCACAAATCTCATTAATTTCATTGTTAATTCACTCAGAGAAGCACAAGAAGGCATTGTTGAAAATACTGAATGAAGCACATGTCCCCGAAAAAATCTCAGTCTGCCATCTTGAGAAGATTATCAACAAAATTTTTGAGTCGAACAAGATAACATTCTCGGACAATGAATTGCCTGTCGAAGGGACTGAACACAACAAGGCACTTTATCTTACCGTCAAAAGTGAAGAATTAATGGTTACTCGAGTTTTGATAGACAATGGGTCGAGTGAAAACATTTGTCCACACTCGACTCTCGGAAAGTTGAAGATTAATCCTGACAGAATCCGGCGGAATAGTGTGAGTGTTCGAAGTTTTGACGGAGGAAGCAAAAATACCTTGGGAGATATTGTGCTGGAGGTCACCATTGGGCCGATAGACTTTACCATGGAATTTCAGGTGTTAGACGTCACTGTTTCCTATAATCTATTGCTGGGTCGGCCATGGATCCATGCAGCTAAAGCTGTACCATCATCCTTACACCAAATGGTAAAGTTTGAATGGGAACTGCAAGAATTACAGTGCATGGAGAGGAAGATGCTTGCAATACCATAATGCCTTTCGAGGAAGCGGATGGGGACAAGGTCCCTTGGGTGTATCAGGTGACAGACACTGTGATAGTGAGCAAGATAGCCGAAGGAGAAAACTTGCCAATCCTTATAGTGGCATCTACCTCAGTGATGGTAGCCAAAGAGATGATCAGGAATGGATTTACACCGGGAAAAGGTCTAGGAATAACCTTACAGGGAATAACTCAACCTGTCCATCTACCGATAAACAATGATACCTTTGTCTTGGGCTTCAAACCTACCCACACCGACATCCAGAAAGCCAAATGAACCAAAAAGAGAAGTTGGACCCTCCCGAAACCAGTCCCAAAATTGTCCGACACCTTCACCAAGCCTGGTACACAATGATATCTGATGACTGCCGCGTCAAGGTATGCTGAGATTAGGCCTGATGCGGAACTCCTGGCGAGGTTTGAAATGTTATTTGGGGACGTGAACATGGTGGAGATAGGTGAGGGTACCAGCAAGATAGATATTCAGTTCGTCGGGTCTAGTATTGCACTCAATAATTGGGAAGCCACTCCTTTTCCAATCAGGAGGGAGTCTTGGTAGTTAGCTTTCGAAATATATCATCATTTCCCAAAAAGCAATTTTATTTTTGTAGTCCCCACCCCCATTGAAATCAAATGTACCCAGTCTTTGTTCATCTTTTGAAAAATATCAATGAAATGCAATTTCTTCTTCTTTCTTCATTTTCGCCTTATTTTTATTTATTTTCCCTTTTCTTCCTTTTGTACAGTTCAATATGCGCTGATTCTGATGATATGTCATGCATGAAGGATTCCCGGCCCAGTTCTGACAATCGAATTATTATACAAGAAATTGAGAATAAGAGTGAAATAGAATATGAGGATGAGGAAATACTGGAGGAAATAAGTAAAGACTTGAATCAATATGAGGAAAAACCTAAACCGAACTTAAATGAGACAGAATCTATCAATTTGGGGAGTGAGGATAACGTCCGGGAGACAAAAATCAGCGTACATCTAGAAGCCTACCTTAAAGAAGAGTTAATAATGTTACTGTACGAATTCAAGGACATCTTTGCATGGTCCTATGATGACATGCCCGGACTTAACACTAATTTGGTGGTACACAAATTTCTTATTTATCCTGAATGCCGGCCGGTAAAGCAAAAGTTGAGAAAGTTCAAAACGGACATCAGCGTGAAGATAAAAGAATAGGTGAATAAGCAGTTTGAGGCAAAGGTAATACGAGTTACAAAGTACCCCACCTGGTTAGCAAATGTTGTGCTAGTTCCAAAGAAAGATGAAAAAACCAGGGTGTGTGTTGATTATAGAGACATCAATAAGGCCAGTCCAAAGGATGACTTCCCATTGCCGAATATCCACATACTAATCGACAATTGCGCCAAGCATGAAATTGGCTCTTTTGTAGATTGCTATGCGGGTTATCATCAGATCCTAATGGACGAAGAGGATGCGGAGAAAATAGCTTTTATCACGCCTTGGGGAACATACTACTATAGAGTGATGCTGTTTGGGTTAAAGAATGCTAGAGCTACTTATATGAGGGAAATGACCACAATGTTCCATGATATGATGCACCGAGAAATTGAAATGTATGTAGACGACATCATCATAAAGTCCAAGAAGCAACATGATCATGTTAGGGACTTGAGGAAGTTTTTCCAAAGACTCTGAAGGTACAATTCTAAACTCAACCCCGCGAAATTCGCTTTTGGAGTACCTTCAGGGAAGCTATTGGGATTTATAGTAAGTCGGCGAGGCATTGAACTAGATCCGTCAAAGATAAAAGCCATCCAGAGTTTGCCTCCGCCGAAGAACAAGAAGGAAGTAATGAGCTTACTAGGCAG